>VRYO01001589.1:5278920-5403781 GCA_009812075.1 Sialia sialis
GAAATTACTGTACTAGATTTATGATATTTATTATCTTATAACTTGCTTTGGACTGTGAAATGACATCAATCAGAAAATGGGTCATGAACTAACTTTTGGGTATTTAATATTACACTGCGAGTAGAACCTTGTTATGCTGTTTCTCATAAAAGGTGACTAATGGGAATTTGATATAAATGGTTAATTATGCATTTTTACTTTATTTTTTGAATACATTGGAATGCTGACCTAACATAAGGTTTCTTGCTTCCCTGTGCCAACATCTCTTGGTGGTGTTTGGAGACACCACTGGGAACGTCACCCTGGGGTGCTCTGGAGCAGGGGTGACTTCACTTCAGTGGTTTTCCTTTTGAAGGCAGAGACACGCTCATGGAATGTGGCATTATATGGATGGCCTGGTGGACTAACAGGACAGTTCAACAGTAAATCCTAACAGTAAAAAACCAGGAAAGTCTTTCCTGTCTGTGAGTTTAACACTGAAACACCAAACTTCAAATTAGAGGCAAATCTCGTTGCTTAAGTTTCGGTGTTTTTGTGGACTTAGGCATAATGGCACCTCACTTTTGCATAGGTAGATATCAAACACTGAAAGGAAAAATATACAGATGTTTTATAGGACCATATTCTGTATTACTCAGAATTGCGTCAACTTTCCTTTCAGTTGTACAGATCCTGCTTGCTGAGTTAAGCTTGGTTTTCTCAGTCAAGAAAGCAACGAGTTTTAATACCTAGAGGTATTTCTGTGCACTATTTTAGTGCACAGAAACTTCACAAGATCTATGTTCCTGGTACTTTTCCCAATGGATGAGTGTGTGAATGTTGCTAAAATCAGAGTGCAAGGGAAATGTTTCAGGCTATTAAGCAAAAGTTAAGTGAATGTGTAACAAGCAGTGCTTATGTATTTATCCTTCCATGGATCCCATTTCTGGTCCTGGGATTTGTCCCACATTGTCATCTGGAGATGTACTCATTGGCATGTACATCACAAAACCAAGTGAAAAACTTGGCTGCATCCTTCACTTGCTCCACAGCAACTCTTCTTTGTAGCAAGTATTTAATGTAAACTTACCCTCTACCTGGGTAAGAGTGGATGGTGCTTCAGTTCTTGATTTCTACGGCAGTTACACCTTAATGTCTATTGTTCTTCTCATCTTACTGATGGATTAGAAGCAACAACTTTCTCCCTCCTACCAGCCCAGAAAAGAGGTTTTAAAGAAGTGAGGTTAGATTTTAATTTGTATTCTTGCATAGTAGTCACTTGCTAATGTCAAAAGTCTCTATTCAGTTCTTTTAATACATGCATGTCACTAGTGGTTAGGTGTGAAGTGATACATCATTTTCCATTTCAAAAGCATTGATCTAAGTCTCCTTCACTGAGAGGGATTTCTTCTTCTTTTTTTTTTTTTTTTGTCTTAAATAAATCTCAGCGCAGCAGTGTAACATTGCAGGTGAGTCCTGCAGGAGCACTGGGGTCTCGGTGTAAGTGCTGCTGCAGAGCCTGGAAACTCGCTGGCACAGGACTGCAAAGTGACTCTGCAGGGGCTGGATGACTTCCAGCCAGCAATGAACCACAGCCAAGAAATGCCAATATGGATAATGCAAACAAGAGAGATTTGGGGCACATTTCGATTTAACCATCTGATTTAATTGACAGAATAAATGCACCTGTCATCGGGTAATATTCTTGTGATTAGTTTTGGCTGTGCTGAGGAAACGATGTTAAAAGAATGTCAGAACAACCTGTCCTGGGACTCCTACAGGCAGTTTCAAGCTAGGGAAGGTCAGTTTTCAACTAGATAAAAGATTTAGAATTATTTCTTCTCTTGTTGTGATGGCCTGTGTCTTTTACTGAGACACAGAACAATTTGTCTTGCATATTCTCCTTCTGCAGCCATGACAAAATGGGGGCTAAACAAACACATTTCAGTGAAATCTTGGTTTCCCAGGCTTTGTTAAGGCCTGGAGGTGCATTCCTAAGGGCACCCTTTGCCTATCTGTGCATTGTCATTCAGAATCCTTTGTGGAAGTGGCACCTCTTTAAGAGGAGAGCTGCCAACCTTTTGCACTTCCCTCATCCCATGTAAAAAAGTGCAGCCCTTAGGCCACAGCCACCTTCAGGTGATCTCTGCTCCCAGAACCAGGAGTTAGCTGTGAGCAACAGGGCCTCCTTTTGGCTGGGACAGGTGACATTTTTGAGCTTTATCAGGGGCTGTAAAGGTTAGATATGGGTTAATAAAAATGTTCTGTATTGCTACTGCCTGTGATGGGGTGTCTGTAGTGCAAGCTGTGGGCAAGGCCATTTTGTTGGTGTGTGATGAGGAAAAACTCTTGGTTTGCAAAGGTAAACTGGCAAGATGGACAAAGCTTTGGAGAAAAGACAGGTGAGGGTCTCCACCTTATGGGAAACTCTTCTGCTGGAGGGGAGGGGGTCCTGAGTAGGGATTCCACCTCCTCCATGAGCACTTTAATGGGACTTGCAGCCTGTCCATGGTGCCTCTGCAGGGACTCTTGGTGCCACCTGCACAGGGGTGGCTGTGACCGTGTGGCTGCACATCCCTCAGTGCAGATGGAGCTGCAGCTGTCCCTGCTGCACAGGGGCAAAGTGAGGACAAAGCAGTTAGGTGGCTTGCCAGAGGTCACAGCTGAGCTGTGCCAGCTCAGGGAGTGAATCTAAACTCCTTCAGGCACAAGGCCTTACCTGCAAAACTCCGCTCCCATTAATAACAGAGAAACAATATTTTGGCTTGCCACCGCATTTCTAGTGGTGTTTAATCCATGTTTTGGTGTACTCAAGAGCTTCAAGTTGATATTTATTGCTTTTAACTGGGGATGTTACACTCAAAAAGGAATTTTAATGACAAATTTTATTTTTGAAAATCTGAATGTCCAGCCACCACTGGCTCCCCCATAAGCAGGAGCACAGGGCACCCAAAACCTGCTCCAGGGAAGATACACACTTGGACACCCATTTCTGGGGAAAGGGAAAAACTCCTGCATTTGCTTCTCACTAGGATGGCTGAAGTAGCAGTGCCAGACAGGGATTTTGGACTAGATAAATAAATTCAGCATTTGAATATGCTTCTATGCTGAGGTTTAATTTGTGAAAAAGCAAATTGGTTCTGATTGACAAGTTACCAAATGGAGAGGGAGCGAAATTTAAGTTAACTTTCTCATGAACAGGATTGCATTTCAAAGTGGAATAAAATATAAAATATCTTTCTTTCTACTAAAGTTTTGTTGGTTTTGATTTTCCTAAGTCCACATGAATGAGATTGAAGGGGTGGAACTTGTCCTGTGGAGAGATATCCCATAGATTTAGATGCCATTGAATTCCACTGCTGTTCATGGTTAGTGAGGTTTGAGACCATCTTGCTTTATTGCAGAGATGTGAGTCTCATTTAAAGGCAAGAATTGCTGTACAAGAGCTCTTGAAGGTGCTCTGTTTTCTCTTTGTCACTTTTTATGTATAAACACGATGCCTTCCAGATAGCACCTAAAAATCCCTTGAGTGACGCTCAATTAACCATAAAATTTGGGTTGCACATGGTTTCACCTTCACATCTTGAATAAAGTTTTGATTTCAGCCTATTCAGACACTACACACTAAAACAAGGTAGTTGATGAGCAGCCACTGGGTGCAGCAGTGGGATGCTGCATGTGCTGGGTCAGTCACACCACAGACAAAACTTGTTCTTGATGAGAATGATGATAAAATCATTTTTGAGTTCTACTTGAGGCTCTGTTAAAGGAGTCTGCCTGTGCTCCATCAAACAAACTGCTTCTTTTAGGAACCTTCTTTTAACACTTTATTTTCCATGATCCTGCCTCCCATTGTATGTCCACTTAGAGAGGATTGGAAATATTCAACCTGAGAGATGTTTTCCTCTAATTTACATGAGAAGAATATTTATCAGGTGTAATTGTATTGATTTCAGCAACAGCATGTAAGGCAGGAGCTTTAAGACTTCATAACAACTCAGAAAAATGGGTCTGTGCATATTTTAGACTTCAGTTTGTCAGATTAAACACATTAAAATTCTATGAGAGAAGAAACACTAAAATATAGCTGTAAAATGAATTCAGCAGATTGTGCCGTGGACGAGGCTCACAGGGAGAGAGGGGAGAAAGCAAAAACAAGTTTGGAACTTCTGTGTGGTTGGAAGTGTGGCTGCTTTAACTCCTTCACCTTGAGCTTTGAAAATAAAATTCTAGGTTATCATGAGAAATGAGGAGGCTGAGCAATGTGTGGTATTATTTAGAAATGTGTTGTAGCTTGCAAGCCAGGGAAGTTGGGGATTTTTTCAGGAGTTTTAGAGGGACTTGTCATTAAAGAGAGAAGACTACCTTAATTTGGTTTTGAAAGTAGAGCTGTTCAGCAAATAACATGCAGATGCTTTTTCTGGTTTCTCTCTGTCTAGTTTTTTACATTCTAAAAATGATAAACTGAAGCTTTCAGGGAAAAGTTCTATTTCTGTCACTGTCCCAGCTTTAAGTTCCAGCAAACTCGAGTAGATGTGTCCTAGGTAACAGCAGCTTCCCTCCAGCTTTGAAGCACCCTTGAAGCAAGCACTGCAAGTGCCATCAGAGCAAAGTGTCTGGCTGATGGATGGAGGGCTCATCACTTCCTAGACTGCTTTCCTTTGCTTCCCCCAATCCCTTCCCTGTTGGTGTGAGCAGCTGTGCTGCCAGGAGTGCAGTGCAGAGGGGGAAATCAGGGAAATCAGCTCCTGCTCTGTGTGGAGTTGGGCTGAGAAGAGCCAGGGAGGGTGGAGCAGCTGTGTGGCTGCTGCTTCACAGCCAGCAGAGCATCACCTTCCCAGGGCTTGGGGCAGGGGAGGGCTCTGAGGAAACCTGGGAGAACTTTCTTCTCCGGGAGAAAAAAACCCAGATTTGGTGAAGGAAAAGAGAAGTTGAAGTGATACCTATTTTATTCAATTCTGTCTCTACCAAGGGGACAGGAAAGACAAAGTGACTTTTGATCCCAAGAACTGAAGTCTAGCACAGAGTAAATGGGTTCAAAATCTCTTGAGTTAATGAGCAGCGTGCCTGCTGTCCTGGAGGTGGCTTTGGCATTAAGTCTTAATATTAATTCCCACTTTCTATCCAGCTATCCCACCGCATCATTAAATCTCCCAGGAAATGCAAATACACATTGCCTGTCATTATTCAATGAGAATATTGTTTAACATTTGCAGTGTATACACAACCCATTATAAAACTCAGTGGTGCATGCTCAGAAGCAAAATGTATTACTGTAGATATCAGTAGATAACTATTTATAATTAATCCTGTAGGAATAGCAGTTCTAACAGTAAGAAACATCTTAACTAAATGGAGGGTGAAAATGCCTGAAGTTATTTCCATAGCTGTTTAGGTTACTGGTTTGGTCATTTCAGGGTCAGCCTTCATTCAGACAGCAAGAGAAGCAAGCTGGAATTCATTGCCCAGCAAACAGTAAATATTCAATGAGAGGCTGGATTTTATGCTGTGATCTAATTTTTGGTGTTTTGAATAAAAGACATTCTGTTTAGATTTGCATGGCTGCATAGGTAAAGTTGGGGGGGTTTGCAGAATACCCTGAATTAGAAGGAGTCTGGCTGAATTCCAGTTTAAAGCTAAGCCAGCCCTGCAGAGGTGCCTGTCAAAGGAATTTCAATCAGTTCTTCCAGAGGAAGAATTTTTATTCTCCTTAATATTCACATCATCAATTGGGGAGAGCCCTCATTTCCGTCTATTAGCATGGCTTCCACCTGTAGGACATGAAAAATGATCTGAGTTGGGTTCATCAGTGCTCTTCCTGAGAAATGACTCTATAATCAATTTTTAGGGGGACAGTACTTACATTAATGACATTACTGGTCATTCTAAAACCTCCCCTGTCACCTCTGTTCTTTCCCTCCCTGGCCTCTACCCCAGCCCATTTTCTCTCCTGCTCAGTGTCCAGATGCAAAGCACAGGCCTGTCACACCTGATGGCTGAGAATCCCCCAGACACAGCTAAGTGCCCTTTCTTAAAAGTGTGGGATGTTTCTTAAAATAAACTTAAATTATAAAAATAAATTATTAACCCAAAATGCAGTCAAATACTGCTGCATATGAGACTGGGACAGGAGCTGTTCCTGTAGCCCTGGGTTGAAGATGCAAGTTATGTATAAAATATAAAAATATACATAAACCATCCATTATTAAATATGGTTAGGGGTTTTGTTTGGATTTGCTTTTGGTTTGTTTTTATAAAAGGCTCTTGTTTCTAAGCTAATTTACTTCCTGACCATTTGTGACTGATTACGCAGACTTAACATTTCTCTGTGTTACTCTCTCTCTCTCTTAATGAAAATAATAATTCTTCAATTTAAACTTGAAACATATCAGGGCTGTGACCACCATTTGCTGTCAATCTCTGGAGTGTTAAGACAGAACTCCAGGCTTAGCCTAAAAGCCTTTTAAGACATAGAGGAAAAACCACAAATGAAAAATAAGTTAAACTCTTACATATTACTTCAGCATTGGAAAATAATAGCATAGCAGTAAAGTTTAAAAAGATAGTAAAATGATCTTTCACATAATCAGTTTTGGAGATAATTGAGTCTTACCCCTGGCTGACCATCACCTTGTCAACCAGAGCCTGGCACTGAATGCAGTGTCCAGTCTTTCCTTAAAGTGGGGACTCCACCAGCTCCCTGGGTAGCCCCTTCCAATGTTTAACAGCCCTTTGTGTGAAGAAATTCCTCCAGAAGTCCAGGATATCATGCTGGGAATTTGAATTCTACAAGATCTGTTGGTTACATGGAAGTTTGTCTTCAATATGTCCCAGTAACTCAAAGCTGTGCTTGGTATTCAGTTTTGTATTGATGTTGTTTGAGTTAATGGTATGTGAGTTTAGGGTTTAAAAATACAAAATCCCAGTAATTAGGAGTATGCTACTGTGAAAACTCGTATTTCAGAGTGAATACTCCAAATCACAGTGAAATCATGGATAGAAAATAAGTTTTGCACATATTTGCTAGGATGGGAGTGGAGAAAGATGATGTACCTCATCCAATAGACATTTGTCCTCTGTGGAAGCTGACAATAAAAAAAAAAAGAATTATTGAAACAAAAAGAACATAATTTGGGTTGCAGAGCAATCCAGTGAAAGATATTGTCTAAATTTATTTTTATGATGGCACCAATTTCTTTTTAAGAAAAGCTAACAGTAGCTAGCTGGCTCCATTTGTAGCTATAATCAGAACAGTACATTTTCCTTATTAAGCTCCTTATTGTTTGTACATATTGAGAAGAAAAAAATCCCAGGCAATTCAGGGTTTCTTGATAATATGAATTGCTCCTTCCCAGCTGCTGTTTGCAGAGACAGGATCCCAATGCCACCCTTGCACAAACCTTTGGATAGAACTGAGACTCTGACTGCACTGAGATTGGACTAAACACCTTTGGGATGGAAAAATGGAGTAACAATTATCATTTTGGTGGCCCTGAGCTCCCCATCAGCACTTGTTTGAAAGATAAGAGGATGGTGGTAACTTGGAATAACTCTAATAATAAATGCCACATCTTTTCTGTCTGCATGCAAGTTAGAAAAATGGCTAAAAAAACCCCCCAATATATTGACTTCTTACTTGTTTCAAACAAAGCATAACTGATTATTCAAAGCAGGAAACTGCAAGAAAAGAAACTATCTTGGAAATCCCCAAACATTTGCCTACTGATGTCCAGTGTGCCCCAGCCTCTGGACAGCCTTGCCAAAATCTTACAATCTGTGCATGTCATGTACAGCACCCCTGGAAAAAATTCCTTCCTGTTTTGCTTTTGAACTGGCAAACTTTTCCAGAAAAAGCTGAAATGTGAATGCACAAAGGAGCCAAATGTGCCCAGCAGTAACTCAGAGCCCTCATTTAATGCAGATTGTCCCACTTTGAAGGCTCCAATAGAGGAATCCAGGCTGGGAGAGGGGATGATGTGGTGCAGCGTTTTTACCTTGGCAAAAACAATAATAAAAATGAAAATATTTCCTATCCTTAAACCTGTATTGAAAGAAAAATAATCCCTAATAATGGAAACAATTTTATGTGAGCTGTACCTGATGTACTTTTGGAAAATACAGCCCAGTGAAGTCGTGATTCCCCCCTCACCAGCAATCAACCATCTGATCCCACTGAACAGCCTAAAGCACACCTTAAACCTATTTATCTGCAGCGCTCAGAAAAGGCAACAAGAACAATTTATTTGACTGAGTTAATATAAATTATTCCATTACAGTTTTGGTGCCCTGAAGGATGGCACACAGGGGCTTTGTATGACCTTTCCTTTAATGTTCCACTAGTTTGGAAGTGCCATTAGGAAGTGATCAGTGGGAATTGTCTTAAGGATGCCATGCACCCTTCTAAGAAAGATGTGCAGCGAGACTCGACCTTAAGGTTTGATTTGAATTTTAAAATGGTATTGCCAGATAAGCAAAGCTCTACATACAAAACCCACCCCCGCAAAATAACAAACCCACAAACCTCAAATCCCTCAGGAGAAAAAAAAAAAAGACAAATGAAAGGGGAAAAAAAGAAAAAGAGCAATTGATCCTGTTGTAATTCAGATCTCATAATAAAAAATGTAATACTAGAAAACAGAATATCTCATTTTGGAATCAGCTTCCATGGTTACAAATGCTCTAAACTGATGTTGAAGATAGACCAAACATGTAGTTAATGTTACACCCATCATCATACGATTAACATTTTCCTGATATTATTAGTGTAACTCTCAGATTTTTTTTCCTCTTTCTGTCATTCATATTAAATTATGTTCTCACTTCCCTGCCTTTAGTAGCTAACTTTGTACTCTGAAAACAATTTATTATGCCAGCAGAGCAAAGCTGATGGATCTGTGTGCAGGACAGACTCTGTAGCATTCATGTCAATTATATTATATTAGGGCTTTCCATTAATTTTGTCTTCCAACTTCATGAAACACTAGAAGGCAGATTCATCTTTCCCCTGATGTAATTGTATTGATTTCAGTGGTGCTATTACCAAGGGAAAGAGCAATACATGACAGCAAATTCTGGCCCCCGAGTTTTGCCAGCCTGAACTTTGCAGTTCCAGCAGAGTTGCTGGACATGATTGTTGTTATTTGTTAATTTATTGCCCTTTCCTTCTTGTGATCACATTATTCTGCAAGTTTTGTCATTAGGAAAATTGTGTAATCCTGTTTGATGTTAATTATCAGTAATTCAGTATTTGGTTCTAGAATGGCAATGTCATTTTGTCAGGTAATCTGTGTTACATTGCACAAGGCATTGATATTCCAAGGAATTCTCTTCTTAGACTATCTCACATGTGATGTGCCTTCCTCTCCCTGTAACCCTGTTACCAACACTCTACATTAAAATACTTCCTCATGCATATTATTTCCATCCCTACATTTCTTATGAGGGAGATGAGCTGCAATGGCATCTCATTGTTCAGTTTTGTCTATGATTTACACCAGTTTTAATATAAATAGCAGAATTCTTTATTATCAATAGCTGCTTTATTTGTTTTAGAATAACTGCATAATTATGAATGAGGTGCTGTGATAATTTTTTCTTCCCTGTTAGCTGTTGCATTAGTGGAGTTAGTGGTGAAGTATGATTTTTATTTAGTTTTTCTGGTGTAGGATCAATGTCTCGTGCTGCAATGACTAATCCACAGATACATTGATTAGGGCTGTAAACAGCACATTAGGTTAACTTGCAGTATCCATTTAGTCAAAAAATACAATAACAGATAGTGGTGTATTGGGAAAAGTGATCTGCAACTGTGCAGGTGGACTGACTAAAGATTGCAATATAAGGAATAATTGGATTTTTTGGCTTATAACTTTCAGGGCCTTATAAATACAGAAGAAATCTCTCAAGAGTGTAGGCTGCTGCCCTGTTGGCTTGATGTGAAGGTCATTGTAGGTGGGCAGGATGACTCCAGCATTGCTCTCTGCACATCTTGGTGGGGAAGATCTGCAGTAAAAGAAGACACTTTTGTAGCACTGAGAAATCTCGTGTGAAAAGGGGCAGAAAATGCAGCACTGTACAACACCTGTGGGGAGAATTGCTTTGCTGCCTCTGCAAACTTCCACTCCTCTCAAACAGCAGAAGAAATCCTTTGGATGCTGAGAGCTGTGGAGGAGCTGGGAGAAGGTGTCAGCACTCCTCAGTGACTGGGAGCTGTGGGCAGGTTGCTGTTTTCCAGCTGTGCAGCCCACTCTAAATGGAGCTATTAAGTCAAAACCAAACAAACAAAAGGCTCAAAACTGATCAAGTAGATGTCAGGGAATGCTGGTGTGGAAAAAGAGTTCCACTCTCAGGTATTTCATTTCCAAATGCAGTGCAAGAGGGAAAAAGAATAGCTAACAAAAATCTCTGCAACCATCTAATAAAAATGAAGATGGAAAAAATTGCCTGAAAGTAGAGTCAAAACACCAGGTAAGAGGAGAATCACGAACAGACAAAAATGCTGCAAATTCCATACAACATCTGAGAGGAGATTACAGTGTCAGGACAATGGAATCATACATTGAAAATGGTGTTTAAACTGCATTCTGGAAACATTATTGCTATGCTGTAGTTATATTTAACAGGAAAGTTTTTATTTTATTTTTGTATGCATCCTAAGCATGAGATGAATGTATGTATAAAAAGTGAAGACAGTATCTAAAAATGTGCTTTAAAATATTACAATGGCACATATATTAAAAAAAAAAACAAACCACTGGTTCCTATTTTTTGAAAAATTGAATGTTTAGGGTATGATAAATGGTAATACAACTTTTCATTTTTGCTAGCCCAGTTATATACCAACTGAAGAATTCATATAAATACTTGAGGTGGATGGCCTGTGGATATTATACACAAATAAGCTTTCTTAAAATATCTCTTTGCCACCATCGGTGATGCCTACTTAGAATAAACTGACCTCCAGGCTTTTAGCACTGCAACTGAAATGGAATTTTTTTTTAATTTACTTCTGAGGAAAAAAAAAGAAGCCAACAAATTTCAGCCTACAGATCATTGTTATTACATGAGGAATGTTTGCTGCGTGAAATACATTCACAGATGGTCCCTAAACATAAGCAGCACATACTGTGTATACAAGATAAGTCATTCTTTAGTTTCTCTGGGTTTTCACATCTAACCTGTTAAGGGAAAAAAAAACAAAAACAAACAAAACAAAACAAAACAAAACAAAAAAAAAAAAGGATGCCAGGAGAGAAATCTCTCTCTGTGTTCAGATGCTGCAACCCAAATGATCCTTTGTGCAGCTGCTCCTCTAGTGCTGCTGTCTGACCCCTCAGCTCCCAAGGCTTGGGAAAGAAATGTAGCTGGTTTAATCAAAGCTCAATGACAAATTTACAGTTATGCATGATTTTAGAATTTCTGTTATTAGGAAGTTCACTTTATCTTGTCCAGGCCAGGTTGATATCCAGCAGAGGTCAGAGACCTTGTGCAGGCTCCAGAGACTGATGGCCAGGAAGGCAGGATTATGCTCATCATCATCTCAGCAGTTCTGGTAATTTCATGACAATCAGACACCCTCAGAGAATTACACTGATTTCTTGTGAAATGCTCTTCAGAGTATGCCCCAGTCAGGCAGAGATGGTGACAGGGAAATGCAGAGCAAGTTGGTGTTTTGGGAGCAATGCAATTATGTTTTGTCTGCTCTAGGGTACCTTTCACACACACACAGAACTTTGGGGATGCTCAAAGTTTGCACACAAAGCAATGTGAAGAGGTGATGGGAGCTGTTGAGCACAGACATCACCTTTGTCTCGAGAAATTCCTTAGCAGCCAATTCCTAGAGGCTGGGAAAAGAATTTGGGGGAATAAGCCATCTCCATGTGCCTCATGGGCTGCCCAAAGAGAATTCCAGCTGCTGAGTGGCAGTGTGAGGTGTGGAAATGCAGGCAGCAGTCTGGGAGCACTGAGGAGAGCAGAGCAGATGCAGACAAGTCATTCTTTGGTTAAACTATAGCCGTAACCATAGCCAGTCCCTTTTCCCCACTGGCATTAGTCCTCTATTCACTCTGCATCCCGGGAGGTAATGGATGCACTGATGGAGAACAGAGCTCTCACACAAAAGACACTGCCTCTCACTCTTAACTCTGAGCTCTCTTTTCAGGTTGCTTTTGGATGCTGTGAAGCTTATTAGCTATTAATTTCTGGTTTGCATCATTTTATTTGTTCTTATAGCTGCTTAAAGGTATAAAGGTGGGAATATGTTTCATTTAGTGCATTAAACTCAAGTTCTACATGACCGCTTCAAAGGAAAAATTGAACAAGGTTGTATTACTAAGCAAGAAATCAAATTTAGATAGACATAAATCTAGAGGGAAAAAATTAACCAACAAACCTAAGTGGATTTCTTCTCTATGTGAGATAACGAGGACTCAAATGTGTATCCCTTCATGTAAGTGCTGTGAGAAGAGGAGGAGAGGATCAGCTCATCAAACTTCATATTTGCACCCATGGGTGAGGCTCTGCACTCGATCAGTAACCATGAATGAAGCAGTTGTGTATTCACCCAGACCTGCAGCTAAAACTGAGCTAATCCTTAATTAGGTCTTTTCAAAAGTAAAGGGAAAAAATCCTGGTGTGTTTAAAAAATACTTTCACATTTTTCTGAGCTCTGCACCTTCTGATTCCCCAGAGGAGTGGAGGCAGGAATGCTGAAAATACAGTAAGAAATACTAACTTTATACCTTAGAAATGTATTTTGGATTGCATTAAAGGTCTTGTTCTCTCTGGATTGTCAGCCCAAATCTGCAGGCACCCAAAGTTTCCAAGTCTGTAGATAAAAGTCTGTGTTTGTGAGAAGTACTCAGTGTTTTTCTGGCGAGAATTAACAGCTGAGCTTTCTCCATCTCTATACACCTTGAGATATGGATCTCCCAATTTTTGTTACGGCTTTATTAAATAATCTATTTTAAAAGAGATTTCTGATTTGCAACTCTCACGTAGAGTTCACTCTTCCACCACTCCAAGAGATCACAAAAGCACATTCTTGATTGACTGCATTCTGCTGGATTAATCTCCTGTTCAAACCTGCAGAAAGGGTGTTGTTGGGTCAGAGCCTTGACAAATCTGTGAGACAACTGGGTGAGCAGGGGCTGAAAGAGAAGGTGCAACACAGGGTCTTCAGTTTGGGATTTGAAAGTTGGAGGTGCTGGAATTTGTATTAATTGAAATGTCTCGGTGGATGACAGTATTATATAGTACTGGGGGGAAAGAGGTGGAGATGGATGGTTTGCTTTGCTTTAATTAGAGAACATGAAGTTGTCTTCTGGTTTTGGGGGAGATGAGATGCATGGGCTGAAAACAAAAGATAGGATCATATGGAGTGCTGGTGAGACAGTCTGGACCGATTTATATGAATGCTTGAGAAAGCTTTAAGCAAGCAGGCTGTTGCTGCTTTCATGTGCCATATTAATATTCTTTTACTTCATGGCTCTTGATCATTTGGGTAGGTGGCTCTCAAAACCATCATATTTTGCATAAAAAAGTGAAAACTGTGTTAAAAATTACTGTTGCAAAATAGGTGGCACCAAGTCTCTAAAAGATACAGGCACCTGCATTTCTAAAACCAACACAAGAAGGAAATGATTGCTGGCTAGGTTATGGCGTAGAAAACACAACTTAATATTGAATTGTCATCAATCTGTGCAATGCTTAGAATGCCCCAGATTATGTTAAGTCAAACAAAACCTCTCTTTGCTAACACTTTTTCTTCTTTCCTTGCACACTCTTTTGCTCTATTGTGCATTCAGGCTGAGGGAAGGCAACCTCTATTGTGAGGACTAAGTGGGCTCTGCTGTGTCAGTTTGCATGATGTAAATCAATATATGTGTTCAGAACCTTTCCAGCTAAGGGTATGGCTTTCTCTCCAGCATAGCTTTTGTGACAAAGAATTAGAAAATGCCTTTTCCCTTCACATTTATTGTACGTGTTCTTCTGTAGAGTAATCGTTCTTTTCCACGTTTCCAGAGGAATTTGGGCCATTGTTTACTTGTGGCTTCATTAGAGAACGTCCAGTAGGTAACAATTTCCATCATCAACCTTTGAATATCAAACACACTATTATAATAGTCTTTGAAAGCACTGCATGGAGCACAGAAACCTGAGAGACGCCAGAGCAGCTCTAGTCAAGTTATAAAAAGAGCACTACCATGGCTGCCTGAACAGAAGGAACGTGTGGGGAGATCGAGGGCATTGCCATGACAATTCCGACTGGCGACTCTTTGTTCTCCTGGTGTTCTTCTGCCAACACTAGGAGCAAATGATGATTAGGAGAAGTGCTTGTTGTGGAGAATGCATGGCCAAACACCTCTTCTTCTGTTTGTTGGAGCCACAAAATACGTGGTCAATGGAGTCTAATTTGAATGAAATTTGACGGGCTCACAGAGGTTGGTGTGAAGCAAGGAATACTCTACTTTGACCTCTGTAGCCTCTCTACAGAGAGCTTAATAGAGAAAATGTTTTAAATTACAGTATGTTCCAATTATGGCACATTTATGGGACGGTGTGAGCTCCCTCTACGGGCTAATTTAACGTCTGCAAATTCCAATAATTCTTTTTTGTAACAAAGCCTCTGTGTAGCCTCGTGGATAAGGTGCCTGCCTAAGGTTTCTAAGGTTGTGCTCTTTTGAGCGTGTGCAAGATGGCTGCCACAAAAGTGTTTGAAGCTGCCGCGTTTGAAGCTGCCGCGTGTGTTTGAAGCTGCCGCATTTGAAGCTGCCAGGTTTGAAGCTGCCGCGTGTGTTTGAAGCCAGCGCGTTTGATGTTGCTGAGTACGTTTGTAAATTTGAGGCAGACTTTAATATTGTTAGACGGTAGGGGAGTCCTTTTCAACCTTTTTTCATTTTTCACTTGAACTTTTAAAAAGTTTTATTTTAACTTTTTTTTTCAACTATTTTAACTACTTATGTCAGCTGAGGAATGCTGTGATTCACAGCCATTATTGTAAGGAGGCTGTTATGTATTTTTAGTGCTGCTGGGACCATAGGAATTTTTGAGTGACTTTGACTGCAGACAACAATGTGGAGAATAATCCTGACTGTGAAAAGTGCTGTTGGGGCTGCAGAAAAGTACAGAATAATTTTGACCAAGGGCAATCATGGCTGCTCTGAGAAGAAATACAAGTCTGCCTGGGTGCAGAATTGTGGGTTGCTAAGACTGGGAGGAAAAAAAAATTGCTGGAAAGAGAAGGTGAAGCTTTGTAGAGAATTGACAACGTATTCAGTTAGCTGGGAGCTACAGGTTTGGAAAAAAAAATCTGATGGGACTCCAGAGGAGCTTTCAATGATGCTGGGAGGGAAGAACTTGGGCTGTTTGAACAGTAGGGAAAAAGCATAAATAGTGCCATTTGTTGAAAGCTATGAACCACCAGAAATATTAGGAAGGAAATGCTGAATGCATTGTTGAGAGGTGTGAGGTGTAGTTTGTTTCTTCTGCAAGAGAATCATTCTGTAATGCTGTATTATTTAGGAATGCAATTTTTCAAGTCTAAAATCTGGCCAAGACTTGGAGTTGGACTGACAAATCATCATCTGTTGGGTGGGAGAGGGAGAGTTTTTCTAAGTTAGCTGAACACTGGGTTTTACATGAGCAAGAAGCCTCTTACAGTTGTGACAGTGGAGGTTGGTTGAAACCTAGAGGTTCACATAATTTAACTAAGTGGGTGTTCTTCAAATGGGACCGATTGGCTGTGGCTGAAGCACAGCTGGTGACTTCTCCTGGTGGCACCTCTTCAGTGTGCATTGGGAGCACTGTTCCCAGCAAAACAACGTGCAGTTCCTGCTCTCTGGAGATCCTTCCCTGCCACTCCTCCAGACCTGGAGCACGCTTCCTGGTGAGCTTTGTTCACTGGCTTGGAGACCCTCTGGACACCCCATTGGCTCAGGTACTCTTTGGAGCATTAGGAGATGGATTTGTAGCTGTGTTCCTTTTTTACCACATCTCTCCATCATTTGCCTCATTGAATTCTTGGCACAAGATCTGGACCTGGGAGCCTGACTCAGATAACTGACAACAAGATGTTGAGATCATAGATTATTTTGTTTTTAGTGCTCAATCTCCCTCAGATTAAATCATCACCTTTTAATTTTTCTAGCCTCATCTCCTCTGTTCGGTGATTCTTTGTTCAGGTGTGCTCTTTTTACCACCAGAGCTGCTAACACCGAACATTGTTTTGTATGGAATTGCACAAGTGATGAAATGATGAAAAAATGGTGTGCTTGTGGCAGAGTTGGGTAACTGTTGATGACTTGGCTTCCCTGGGAAGTTTTCACTTAGGGATTTTTAATTTCTGTACAATAACAGGCACTGAATGGATCTGACTGATACTGTTTGTGGTATGGTACTCCTGATTTTTCTACAGGCATTTCTCATCCTTATTTTAGAATATTTGTTATGTTTGTTCAACTTACAATGTTGTTCTTATTCTCTCTAATTTATCAACCATGTAATGAAATGAACGTCAGTGTTTTCTTCACTGTTTACACAGATTTTTCATTTCTTTGAGGCACTTTTTAGTCAAAGAAAGTAGCCTCTGTGCCCTGTCTGGCAAAATCCAGAGGAGCTCAGCTGGATTTCCAGTGCTACAGCTTGTCCCCTCTTGTTGGTTTTTGCATGGCAGTGAAGCAATGACTGCATCGATAAACATCCTCCCAAAATTTCAGTTGAGTATATACAAAATTGGCACCTTGTGGTCTTAATAACAAATTAGATATAATGAGTAACCTCCTCACTTTCATTTTCCTTTTAATAAAGTTTTTTATTGAGTAGCATCAAACTTAACACTGTGCGTTTGGATCATTTTTAAAATAATTTTGTGTCACACTTGGGTGTGGTTGCTTCTGCCTTTGTCTTCCAGGTTTGGTAAATCAGATGATTATTTACTTTTTGTACAGTGCTGTTAATAGAAAATTTATTGCCATTCATTCTTTAAATACTTTCTTTTTTAGCATTTTGAATGTTTTTTTCTGTGGGTTTTTTGCTCTGTCCTTTCCAGTCTGTTACACTCCCTTCATTTTGCTGTGCTCCTTGTTAATTTGAAGTAGAATTTACCTCTGACTTGTGTTTCAGTGCATCCTGCCATTGAGTTCAGCTCCATCCTCTTGCTCTTAACTCAGCAGTGTTATTATTGCTGGGGATTGTGCTGAAACCCCTGAGCAGCTTCTTTACCTAAGAGCTTCTCACTGGTGGAAATTAATTAGAATGTTTTCCAAAGCAAAACCATTGCCTGAGCTTGAGATAAAAGTGTTTTGACTTTTCTGAACCAAAGTTGTGAAATTTCAGGCAACTTCTCAATTATTAATTAAAACTGTCAGCCCTGGTAATTACATCTTCCCTGTTTCTGAAATTGGTTATATTTTTTAGTTCTTTGCCTATATCTGTATGATCAGGTCCTAAATATGGTTTGGTTTTCCTTTCATTTGTGATCCTGAAATGTGTTTCTGTTAAATGAAATTGGTGCTACTGTGCTGGTTTATAAAACAGCACTGATAATCAATCTTAGGCATCTCAGTTTATATTAAAATTCTCCAATATTTAGTCATCTTGTTGAGAATATTTGTGGAAATAGTGGTAAAAAAATGAACACTTCACTGAGCACAGTGCATTTTTTCAAACTATGCACCATAGTCTGTCTAGTCACTGATTTTTTTCCCTTTTTCTGGCGGAATCTTAGCAATTTGTGATATTACTAGTATATAGTTGTACTTAAAAGCTAGGCTACTAGTTATACTTAATTACATATAATTATATTCTGCTCCTTAGTCACATACAAAAGCTTCCCAATGAGTAAGAATATGTGAAGGATCTCTCCTATTGTTCCTTCCCTCTATTGTGTGGCTCGTGCACAAATGGGATCATAAGGAATGGCAATGTTTGCTTCTCGTGGATCCTGCCTTACTTTTAGCTGAATTCATATTTTGCATCTCTTGATCTACCTTTTTTTTTCAAGAAAATTGTCATTTGACAGCAGTTGCATGGCTGTAGTTGAAAATTATTTATGTTACTGTTTCTCAGATTTTTGGCTTCCTTTTGTTTTGCAGCTTCTGTGGTTGAACAGACAACATGTTCCCAGTTAGATGTGCTTCCAGCTAGTTAAACACAGTCCAGCTCCCTTTCAAACTGCCATGCCTAAAATTTAGCTGGAAAATCCAGACTTGGATGGAGTGACCTGGTTGGAAAATGCTGAACTCTGAGATGCCCAAAAATTGGCAGATGATTGACACTTTTGAGAGATACCCCAGCTGAGAATACACCTTTTAAAGCTGTACTTAAGACACTTTGATTTGTCTCTTTCTGGAAAATCCCAGCCTGTGTTTGGCATTTTGCACATTCCTTTCCCCAAAAGCTCAGAACCAGAACAGAACAGCCCAAGCGCAGCCAGGAGAAAGTGTGACATCTGGGAAATGGAATTAATGGGGTATTTATTTTTCTTTGTTTAGCAATGGAAATTCATCCCAGGCATATGTCCACCCTCCCTCATTTCTTCATTTTATGCCTATGGAATTCAGATCTCTAAAAGAGGAAGTTTTGTGTTTAGCCATAGAGCAAATGTATTGCAGGGTAAGATTTCTCATGGTGGTTCATCTATTCACTTATCATACTCAGCCTTTGGAGAATACCTAAAACTTTGCAAAGGTTGGATTCTTGTGAACATAAAGGCAATCAGGTACAAAAATAAGCATTTCTTATTGTACTTGGGGTTGGAGTGGTGACACAATCATTTGCTATCCCGTGGTTAATCCATCCATTTTCACTCACCTGATTTGGTTCATCCTTCATTTTGTTCCTGACCAGAGGACACAGAAGTGCCATTCCTGTTAATAATAAAAGACATGAACAACCTGGATTGATCTAATAATGCAAAAACTCTCCAGTGCTGTTTCGCTTTCTTCCTATTCTTTGTTTGGCTACTTCTCCTTCAGGAAGATGTATTTTTCTTATGCACACCTGTATGTACTTTTTAACAAGTTATTTCTATTTTCAAAAAAAATTCTACTTGTGTGGTCAGTATTTTTTTTTATTAATTCATTATGCCCTGCAGAGTAGTTCCATCGAAAAAAAAAAAATTTATGAGTGGTCAAATACACTTGAAAACTGACTTGCAGAATTCGATTCATGATGCTCAAATAGTGGGTAAGGTTTACTTTATTAAAAGTGATGGGAAAACAAGGAAGTGTTAATCAACTGGATATTTTCTTTGTGATATTTAATTCCACCTGCTCTTCTGTTTCACAGTAAGGATATCTGAATGATAGTGCAGATAATGGATCAAGAGGAGTCTTATGTCAGCTGAAATCCTTAACTCTGGTCTGTGGGGTTCCCCTTGCTGCCTAAAAGGTTTTTTTTGGCATTATACACAGATGTGTCTTTTCTCTTCCCCCTGAAATTCCAGCAAAGAGAAAGCAGCCAAGAAGCACCATACTGGAATGAGGGGTTAGATTTCCTGTGTGGATTTACCTTTCCACACTCTGGCTGGTCTTAGTCTGCTCCAATACAGAAAAATCTGGAGTGAATGGAATCAGGTGAGCCCTCAAGGAGGGGCAGTGGTTTGTTTTCCATGCACTGTAGTGTTTCCCTCCCACAGCACACACCTAGCAAGCAGCGTTTTTCATCAGAATTTCCAGCATCAGGTCACCTGCTTGGGAGCTTTTCTGTGCTTTTCAGATATTTATCTGTGGGAAGGAGCTGGATCTTTAACATTCACAAGGATTCTGTGCTTGTGGAGAGCCTGTCTCCCACCAGGAAACACCCTGCTTCACTATCAATGCAAGGGAATGAGGCTGTACATAACATTCCTCTCCCTGCTCTGGATTTAAAACAAGCAGCTTTAATCCCTGCTCTGTGCATGGGGAAGCAAGGATAGGTGGTGTTGTTTATGGTCTGTGAATAGGCATCCAAGTGAGATTGGGACCAGCAACACTTCTCCCCCCTGAATAATAAAGTTCTGCACATGAAGGGAAATTTGAGCATTAATATAGAACCTTTTCTTTAAGCTCCAGGACTGCATTATGCATCCATATCTTGGGCCCAATAAAATGAATGGATCCTTTTAGTTTTCCTACTGTTATGGGTTTAAAACAGGCAAACTCTTCTATTTTTTCTACTGCAATTTAATCCAATTTTAATATTCCCCAGATAATAGCGAAATAACCAATTCTGTCCGATTCTGCCTTAGATAAAAGCATCAGCATGTTTGGAACATAAACCTTATTTTACCTTTTGTTGAGCTGCTCAATTTAGTTAGAGCAATTCAGTGCTGCATCTTAAGTGTAGTATGACTTAGAACACTGGAAGCTGCCTGGAATGTGAAAAAAGGGAATAATTTATATTTAATTGGTCTAAACCTACCTTTCCTAGGTCAATAAGAAGAGGAAAATCAGCAGCATTAATCAAGATAAAATTATCAGCTGATTAATCAGTGTTCTAATTACTGCATAGTTCTTTCCCTTTTCAGTTTTAATTACTAAACTTCATTGTCTTTTCCATATGGCCATCATGCATTCACAGTACACTTTTTCTCCTGGTGAGATCATTAATATAAAAAATGTACATTCAAGACATTACTGAAGATATAAGAAATTGCCACTGCCTACTAAGAAATTACCAAGGAAGCTGCAAATCAGCCATAGGTTATACAGGAGAAGTCTAATAAATCTACTAACACTTAACAAAATAGATACAGTAGAAATGCAATTATGATTATCAAATCAACCTTTGTCCTAAAGTGAGTTTTGCCAGTCTTATTTCATCAAATCTGTCTCTTGGTTGGGTCAGAAACCAATCAAAATCTGACTTAAGTTGGCAAAATCCAGGGGAGACCTCTTAAATTCAGAGGGCTAACGCTGACCACACAAATCCTCTCTTAGCATGTTCTCTTGAGCAGAATATTCCTTCTTGCTAAGGCCCAAGTCCTCAAAGGTGTTTGAGGCAAACTATTTCAGTAGATATTAGAGATATAAATTATCTTCCAAGGATTTCATCTCAAATAAATAAATCTGCCACGTATTGGCGGAAGTACCCTGATTATTTAGGCTCTGTGCAAGTCATAAGGAGAATGAAGAGTCAGGCATTGGTTTTTAATGTTGTTTTTTGAGTAAGGAAGGGGGTTGAAAAAGTCCACAGACTAGTGAGTTTCTGCTGGAATCTCAACATCTCGTGATGTGTTAATCTGCAATGTCTCACAGCTGCCTTTCTAGAGAAGTCACAAACTTAAAATGCTGATCACAGGATGTGTTCCTAGGATTTTATGGAAGGTGCACCAATTAATTTGTCAGCACCTAGGGAATGAAGTGAGGAGCTCAGCATTCCCTGGGAAGAGCTGGGACTTTAGCAGTGAGATCTCCCAGTTCTGTACACTTGGGAAACACATAGCACAGTCTTGCATCATTTTCATTTTTTGATGATTGCCTTAAAGCATTTCCAGTGCTGTATCTGCTCTGCAAGGTCTCTTGCATCCTTCAACATGCTCTTCACTCATGATGGAAATGGATTTCCACCATGCAGCTTCCAACAGTCTTCTCATTTAAAAAAAAACTTAGTGTCCTTTTCTAGTTAACTTTTAAAATCAGGTTTTCCTGAGAAGAAGTAGTCATCCCAGTTATTTAGTTAACTGATGAGTAATTGAAAGTCTAGTTTGGAAATTGTACAAGTTTCTTATGAATATTCATAAAAAATAATTAACTTGGCTTCTGATTTAGAACCCAACAACAGTTCACGTTTGGTCTTGGGTTTTTGGTTTTTTGGGTTTTTTAATAGACGAGTTGATTATATGCCGAGGTCTAGTTTGCTAGGGTTTCTTTCCTAAGGGGTGATTGACTGAGTGCTGCTGGTGACAATAATCCCGGTCTGGGGAGGCTTTTTTTGTGCTTGTCGCTTTGGGCTGAGGTTTTTTTGTTTGTGCGTCTTTCCCAACATCGCGCTGCAGCTGGAGGTGGCACATCGCCACCACCCTGCCAAGGACGTGGGTGCCCCGATGCAAAGTCCCATCCCTGCTGCGGCTTGTCCTCCTCCCCACGCCCTCGGAAAGAATTGCGAGAGGCATATCCCCGCAGGACTTCCATTCAAATTTTGACATGGTCAGATCTCGCTGGCTGGCTTTGGCAAGGGGACCAAGGAGGCTGCATGGGGACTCTGTCACTCCTAAACGGGGGGACATTGGGATGGCACTCAGTGCCCAGCTGGCCATCGCTGCCAGGTTGGCTCGCTGCTCTCCCCAGCCTGCCCCAAACTGTGATTGTGTGAGGCCAGAGCCAGTCCGCCTCTCGGGGAGTCGCAGAGCCCAAGGACACGCGGAGCCCGGTGCCCGGAGGGGACAGCGGCACAGCCCGGCCGCGGAGCAACGCTGCCATCTAGTGCCACCCGCGCCCTCCCCGCCTCGCGGGCTCGCTGCTCTCCTCAAGCTCCCTTTTTCTAATTTTTTTTTTATTTAATTTTTTTTTTAAAGGTTTTTATCCCGTCAAGGAAAAACCGGCTCTTGGAAAACAACCAACTCAGTTGGAACTAGGAGATAATAATCAGTTTCTCTGGGCTTGTGAAATTGGCTCATTAAGCGTGCTTTTTAACAGAAAATATTGGAAGCGATTAAGTCTGCTTTAGTGAGTGGGCATGAAATGGCCAACCTTCGGCCACCCACAGCTCCTAGGTGCCTGGCGTCGTTTTATGCATGCAGAGTAATGTCTTTACTTGAAGTGCTGTTTATTCATCACCTGCTTATTTATCTCTTTGCATTTGGCAGGCACATCGATCAATGTTAAACTGTCACACAAGGTTATTTTTCTTTTACATAACAGTAGAGGCCTAAGGTAGTGGCATATTAAAAGTAATAACTTTCTAACTTGTAGCTCGAGATGACAGCACCATTTGTACCTGAATATATTTTAGCCAGAAATTCGGGGGAAAAAGGTTTAAAAAGGGGGGAAAATATTAAAGAAGTTAAAAAAACGGATGATGTCTGTTAAGAATTAATGTTCTCCCAAGGTCAAAGGCTGGGAGCCAGCATTCCCTGAGTTGCTATCATTGTGTGCCTGTGTGTGTGGTGGATGTGTCTGGTGAGTGGCTCTCCACCACACAACAGATCCACCTCTGACCCATGGGCATTAACTTTAAGCCTTCACATCCCTGATAAACTCCCAGGGAGACTCCTCTACATGCACTGTTCACCACCCAACCTGCTTCACCCCCTGAGAAATCAGCTCCTTCTGCTTAGAAGTGCATTGATTCATCCCAAAGCGTGGATCCAGGTGCTCGTGTCCACGTCGTGTTTGTGCTGCAGTCACCTGGAAGTCAGGCCATGCCCGGGGAAAACTCGAGTTGAATAAACAGGGAGGGGTGTAGTTATCAACAACCATGTGCAGCCATCTGAAAAACAGCAAAAAAGTCAATGTGGAAGTAAGTCTTTTCATTCTAGTTTCTCTCACCCTCACACCCCCCTTTTATTTTTTTGGTTCTAGTATTCTGTTGCTTTCAAACACTGCCCAGCTTTGATAGACTTCCTGTCTTGGCACAGGGCCAGGCAAGCTTTCTCTGTACAAACAGGTTTTCTTTTTATTTTCAGTCCAGCCTAAAAATGCCTACAGATAGAAGAATGTCAGATCTTTTTAGTGTTGAATTTCAAAGAGGTCCTTAGAATTCTTTCCTCCCCTTGATCTCGTCTTTGGATTGCAGCTTGGACTCGCTCTCTGTTTCTAAATATAAGCCATGGACAGTGGCTTTCTAATAAAATGCTTTGATAGGCTTGTGTACATGGGAGTGAGGCATGGGGCTGTGGTGGACTCCGTGTCAGCAGCCTGCTCGTGCTGACATGAGGCACCACTGCTCTCCCACCACTGCCAGAGCAGCCTGGCTCAAAGTGGGAATGGAGAAATGGAAGCAAGGCCATGAAATGCACTTCATGCAGATGGCATCTTGCTTTCTGGCTTGAACAGAGTTTATCGTTGAGCCTGGTCTATCTTTGAATCTCTTAATTCATGTATTCATTCCTGCTCTTGGGCAGACACTTCTGGTTTATCTCAAGAAGTGCAAACCTGGAAGGGAAGGAGAGGGAAGCTCGTCCATTAAAAAAAAGCAGCACCTCCACATGTCTATGCTCTTGGATCAATATTTGCATCAAAGTGGTTTAAATGTATGTGGCTCCAGGGCTGTCCATTCTTTCAGCCTGACCTGCAGCATTGATTAGGGCTAGTAGAAGGAAGGGAAAATAGCAAATGCAGTAAGATAAAATTAAAAAAAAAAAAAAAAAAAAAAGTGCCAGGAATGTCACTGTGACTCCTGAAAAAAAGAAGCACTTAAAGTGCTCCCATCATTTGTATGACCTCAGCAATCCCCTTAGTTAGACACTGCCCCTCTTTACCACCCATATGTGGCACTCGTGGTTCATTTGATCATATTTCTGAGAGTAACAAAGACTACTTCAGATTTTATCTGAACAAAGGTGAAACTTCCTTTGGGATGTATAAGTTACCTCAATTCTGGTTAAAATATTTACGATGATTCCTTTAATTGCTACTTCACTTTCTACTTGTACATCCTAATTCATGGAATGCACAGAGAATGTGATGTGGATAAAAATTAACTTCTACATGTTTTCTTCCCCCATTAAGAGTTCAAGTCCTTCCCTGCACTCCTTGGACATTACACTTGCAGGGAGTGCAAGGCAATTTACACCCTGAAAAGATTCTTATCTCAAGAGGAGCACAATTAAAGTAAAGCTGTTAGACTGACCCTCGAATTTTTCTGAAGGAAACATTTTGCTACTTCAGTTGTTTTTTTCCTAAAATATCTTTCCAATTCATTTTTAAACAATAGAAATTGAAATCACCAAGGGAGAGGTTTCTTGGCGACATCTTTATTTAAATTTGCTTTACCAGGTCCAGGATTCCCCTGGAAGACTTTGCTTTTCTGTGCCTGCTGGGATTGGATGGTGTCTTGTGACGAGATCTCCCCTTTTTTTTCCTTTTTTGGTTTTAATGTATAGACTAGTTTGTTTACATTTGTGTTGCAGTGGATAAATTTGAAAAGGCAAATTTTGGATCTGCATTTCTTTCTCTTTGGTCTCAAATAGAATTTTGGTATTGAATTCTCCGGATGTAGGATCAGCCTTTAAACTTTGACCTGAATGTGTGATTGCTTAGGCAACAGCTAATTCTGAAGCAGAGAAGATTCAAGATCAGCTTTTTTGAGACGACTGTGATTTTTGATAAAGAGAAACAGAAAAACACAATGACGGACTGTAGTATAATACATAAGACAGGGAGGGGGAAAAAATGACAGCTAAGAAATTTATCATGTAAACAAAGAAGTCCAGCCTATTGAATGGAATAAAATTGAATAAGTAGAATGATCTCTCCTCCATGCTCTGCAACTCCTCGGCTGGCAAAGCACTTAGCACCTACTCAGATTAAGCTGCACGAATACAACAGTATTAAGTTAGCCTCACAAAAGAGGACTTCCAGTATTAAGAGTGATCAAAGGATTTTAGCAAGGCAGGATTGCCCACAACCATAAAGGTCTCCTAATAAAGTAGAACTGAGCAATTAATTTACTTGACAGAATGTCTGTGAGCAGTTTGCTTTTTCCCTGTATTTACTTATTATTCAGAGTCACTTGGTGGTTTTGGGAATGTTCACCCACAGAATCGATCCATGAGGATTCCGTTTCTGATATGTTAAATTTGGGCTGGGTTGGTTGCACTAATTGATAATTTCACTCAGAAGAAGGAGAAAATGAGCATGTCTAAGACATTTGCCCAAATGTTAAACCACTGTTGGCCCCATAAACCTTGCCTGAGGCACTTGGCATTTATTGTCCATTCCCCTCTCCCCTTCACGTGTCTCCCAGACGTAATTTAGGGCACTGGCTGCCAGTAGCCCTGTCCTAAAACTAATATACAGCTCCCCATAAAACAGTTCTTTCCTGACCTGGCATCGGTACCTCCTATGTTTGTTGTCTTACAGAATTTTATTATCCCCAAGGATAATGGCTCCTGCAAAATGGCTGGGGGATTTCATGGCTGTCATGGCAAACACAGGCTTGGAACATGTGCTTTATATCTAAGGCAGATGGGCCAATGTGCTGAGCTTTGGGGCTGTGAGGAGAATTATGGCTCCAGGCCTTTTCTTCCTCCAGACACTGGGTTTGGGTGGGATCACTCCTCCTTTGGAGGCTGGAGATTCTCATGATTCCAGCTTGGTTTCAGGTGTGCCTGGAAGTTAAAAATATTAATTTTTCTGTTTGCATGATGTTAAAAGCAGCCTGGACACATTCAGGGATTGGGAGCACTGGAGATCCTGAAGTGTTAATAGCTGACCAGTTCTGAGGTAATTTCGTGTGAAACCCAACTTGGTGCTGTGCAGCAGTTTTAATTCATGTTATTTGGCCACACACAATGGGTGTGAGTGCTTCTGTGGAAGAATGCACAGCAAGGAGGCTACAGGCATAATACCTCCAGAGTTTTATCCAGTCTAGTTCACCAAAGTTCTCTTTTGAGGCAAAAGTACCAGCTTTCCTTAAAGCTGTGGTTAGCTCTTAGGAACTTAGCTTTTAGGGGAATTTTTGCTAATATTCCTCCACGTCCTTCCTATTTTCTCTCTCTTCTCCTCCCTGAATTATTTCCTCTCTGGCAGCCTCATGGCAAGTGGAACATTTAGTTTGGGTTCTGCTGCTTAGTGTGTCCCATGGAGTAAGTTTAGGGTAAATGCTTCTGTGCTTGAGTGTGCTTATGGAGAGTAAAGAGAAAATTTAAGCTTAGAACTACAATGAATTCATGCTTGATTTTTCAAGAGGCCATGTTTCCAGTCTCCTACCTTATAACACCTCTTATAATTAGCTCACTTATGTAAAATTGGATATGAGGTTCTAATGTTAGACAGGCAAGCTCTGCTGTTGGCTCGGGTCCATTCCCAGGCAAAGGTGAGGTTGCTCTGTTCTCCAGTGCTGTGTTCTAACGTGTCCCTGCCTCTTGAGCAACAGGGCTGTCCCACTTAATGTGCTAATTCAGCTCCCTGCCTCTTGTGTGACACAGGATTCCAAAGCTGTCATTAAAAATTCCTTAAAGTATGGCTAATTTCTAATTAAGCACTAAAAGAAGAAACATTTTTATCTTCCTAAGAAATCTCGCCCTTGCTTTTGGTGTGAGCTCTTAACAAACTCAATGCTCAGCAATAATGATGTTTGAGAAACACAATCAGAAAAAGAAAATTGCATTATAAAGTTCCATGATAAAGAATATCCAGTAGAAGTGCCAGTTGAGAGGGTCTCTATTTCCAAGTCACTGTGTTATCTGGACCTGTGGACTTTTTAAGATCAGATTAGTGTGCAGAAACTCAAAAAATTCAGAAACTCTGTCTTGTGCAACCATCTGAGGTTCTGCTGGGCAAATATGGCATGACATATCAGCTCCAGTTACAGTTGGCTACAACCTGCTCTTTGGAAATCTGCTGCTTTGTGTGGGCCAGACCAATCTTTGGTTTAATACTGGAAAAGATTACCCAAAGGATGTGGAGATCATCCACCCCTGTGAGTCCTTACATAATACTGAACACTTTTCTGAAAGCAATGCTCGAAAACCCAAAACTCCACTGTCTGATACAAGATTTTTTGTGTAAAATCACTGACTGAGGTTGCAGATGTTCCCTTGGATAGTCAGTGGGTCCATCCATCTCTCGTGCCTGTGGCTCCAAGGCTGTGCACAGAAGCTCCTGGGAGCAGCTGCAGGTGGGGGCCTGCATTTGCAGGAATGCAAAGACTTGCCAAGTATTTGTACCCCAGAGGGTCTGAGACAACCTAAAGGTTGTCAGAAGGTTGACAACCCCACCAAAGCAGTGAGGAAGGTGAATTGTGCTGCTTGTGTGCTGCTGGCCCCGCACACACACACCTCACCTGCTGCCCATGCCAAAGTCTTCCAGACACCAAGCCCCTGATCAACAAATTGTCCTTTAGTCGAGGAAGATGTCAGCAAGCTGGCTGGCATCCAGGACAGCCAAATCCTGTTAACAGAATATCCTGCAGCTTGCTGAAGAGCACCCCTTTATCAGTGGGGACAAAGGAGAAATTTTGTCTGTGCAGACCAAAATACAATGTCCATACAATCAGTAGGGGCCAAGTTTGAATTCTCCATACTGAATGAGTGAATGGACAAATTAAAAACAGAAAACATCATTTTATGACATAAATGAGAAGGGAAAAAGCACCAGCCTGTAAGACAGAACTCTCTTCAGACTGTGCCTCTCCTCTCTCCATTCCAAGAAAGTTTTGATCCCTCTCTCTGATGCACAACTTGCCTTTATGTACTTTGGATACATCTAACAAGAGAGATTTGAATGTTTTCGTGATGCTGGCTCAGCCCTACAGGCAGGTTTCAGCACCCCCAGTTAAAATCACTGTTTAACCCATGCTGGTTTTACTCATGGGACTCCTTCATCAGCCCTGGAGATGTGGCTAAAGCCCAGTCTAAGACCTTGAGCAAGGCACAGTGTCTCAGTACTTCCCAATGAGGATTTTGAAAGATTTTTTAATAATGATTTGGCAGCAGGATAAGGAGTTCCATGTCCCTCTTTGCTTTTGGGAAAACCTACCTGTAGAAAAGGTGCAGCACTTCTGTTCTTGCACTGGAGCTAAAAGGGTGACTTAAATGTTGATTTTTTTACTTTGGTGGGTGCTTGCTGATACAGAGTGATGTGAGGCAATAGCAGTCAAGCACATCAGTGGTTCAGGCTTTTTGGCTCTTATTTAAACAATTCTTGATTGAAGCTGGGAGCAGACAAACATGGAGAGATGTGTCTGATGATTCTGAGCTGATGAAGATGCTCTGCTTCCACTAAACCAAATCTTCCATTGGATATCTTTGTCATGGGGCAGGAGGAGAATTTCTCCTCCTGTATTCGTTAAACATAATTCTGGTTGATTTTTTCAGTTATATACATGTATTGAAAGTGGGACAGGAATCTTTAAGAAACTAAAAATAGTCCATATAATCATCTCAATAGGAGAGAGATTATCAAATTGAGGAGAAAAAAGTCTAGGGAATTAAGATGTCAAGTACTGTAAAGCCATGTTAAGAGTCACTCCATGTACTTTGGGAAAACAAGATTCTTAAATTCTCTGTAAAAAGACCAAAATGTACCTTAGCAAGACCTCACTCAGCTGTTCTAATCTCCTTGCAGCTGTGCTCCTTTTATAAGAGAGAAAAATTAACTTTCAATAAATTTAAAGAGGAACATAGATAAATAATATTTAAAACTGAAATTAAAAAATAAGATTTAAAAAAAAAGGTGTAAGAATTTGGGAACTCTAATTCCTCTGGGAACAGATGCATATCATCATCTTCACATGCCTGAGCTACACGCCCTTAGGCTGTGAATGTCAAACACCCCTTTATCTTCCAGCACTCTGGTATACAAATAAAGATGTTTCTATAGCAATTCCAATTTCAGGAAAAGGACAAATGCTGAGTGAATATGATCCAAGGGTTCCAGATATGAAGATGATGTCCATTATCCAAAAGAAGGCTAGGATGGGATATTAGCTGTTTTCAATAAAAACCAGAGCAAAACACACACCCATGTAACAACTCTCCATTGACCTTAGCAATGCTTTTGATGCTCCCTGACTTGCAGCTCTTTGAAAATTATTGGCAATATTTCCCAACTCCTGGATGTCCAGAAAAGTTTGCAAAATTATCTGTCATCTGCACAATGGTGTGCTGGATAGAGGCTGGGGCTGGCACTCTGCTGGATCCATTTGTAATAGCAAAAGGAGTCAAGCAAAGGTATATTTTGGCACAGACTGTTCTTTGGACTGTTCTTTGTAGTAATGATTGATGATGCCACTAGAGACATGATGCCAGGAATATTTATTAAATTTTGAACATCTGGCGAGCTCTTTAACCTGAGCAGATTGAAGGCCTCCACAGCACTGAAGGAGAAGGTTATATGTGAACTCCTCTGCGCAGGTGGTTGTGCTTTCGTTGCACACACTATAGAAGACCTCTAGTTCACGACCAACAAATTTGCTGTGGCAGCTGAAATCCACAGATTTATCGTCAGTCAGAAGAAAAGCAAGGTTGTGCACTAGTCCAGAGCTGAAAAAGCATCTGCAAGATATAGAATCAGAGTATTAGTGTGGGTAATGGATTTAATTTATTTTTAAGAGACTATCAGATGTCTAAGAAATCATGTGCAGAATTAAAAATATATGTTTTGCATGTGAGATTGCATCGTAAATTGACACATGCGTGGTATCCCACAGAATATCAGTCTTAGTGTTTATTTTGCTGTAGTAATTTCCACATTAGTCTGTGCCTGTGAAACATGGACAAGTCATTGCTGGCACATCAAAGAGCTGGAAAAATTCCATCACCAGCACCTTGGAGCTATTATGCATATCAAGTTGTAGGATAAGAATCACAAATAACAAGATTTTGCAAAGAGATTGCACAAACAGTATTGAAGCAATTATTATTATAATAGCATTATTTTGCTGGACTGGACATGTCCTCTGTATTTAGGACACAAAGCTCCCACAGTGTGTGTTGCACAGTAAACTTACAACAGGCAGCAGATCACAAGTCAGGAAAAGAAGAGGCATTTGTCCAGGAAAAATCGCTCCCTGTTTGCCACACAGATGCCATCATTTGGGAAACTCAGCATCAGCTATTAATATGGAGTACTACAGTGTAAAGTGAGACATGTTGGTCAATGGAGCTGAAAAATAATTCACAACTCCAAAGTTGTGAATAATTTTGCCCTTGTTGAACATCTGTGATTAAATCGCAGTCTCTTTCCATGTGGCTGTGCTAAATTCAATTCTGCAATAAACTCAGGAACATTCAGGCACTGTTCTCTCCTTGTCCAAGGGATGATGAAGTTCCACTTCAGGAAAGCACTGGGGACAGTGATGTTGGAGACAGCTCTGGTACTGCTGCTGCTGCCCTCTGTCCAGCCCATGGGATTCCAGGATTCAGGCACGTGTGGCTCTGCTAATGGCTCCAGGAGGATGCATTTTTCTTTGCACAGCTCTTTAAAGGCATGGGAGGTTCATGGGGAACGGAGAGCTGCCATCACCACCTCCTGGGATCCAGAGCAAAGGAGCCTTTGCAGTGTGGAAGTTCCCTGTGGATCAGGACTCCTTCCCCATTCCAGAAACCCTTGCAAGAGCCCCACTGTGCACTAGGCCTCCTCCCCAGCAAACAAAGGGCCAAACATTGAGGGGGGTTGTTCCCTTCTGCTTCCTTAATATGCAAACTTCTAATAGAAAGGAGATTGGAGCGAAGGAAATAATCAGATCAACTGCTGTCATTTCCATTTAATTGCCACGTTTGCCGTTTCAGCAGCGAGCACTGAATTGTGCTCAAGGCAGTGGGAGAAAGGCAGCCTTTGGTTCAGCACTTGTTCTTTAAACAGGAGTTATTCTAATCCCAAGCAAGGTAGCAGGAGCTCCGGGGGAGCTGCTGCACTAAACAGGTCAAAGGAAGAGCACAAAGCACATCTCAGAGTTTAGGACGTGGTGGTAATAAATGTAAACAAGCCAATTAGAATATATTGTTTGCTGAAATGAAACTTCAAAAGCCAGGCTGCTTGTACACGACCTATAGGAAATGAAGTGGAAGCAGTTCAGTGTGTGTAAAATTGATAGGCAGTTTTTATCTCGCTATCCTTTTTATCTGGAGCATCTGAAACCCCGTAAATATATTCGCTTGTCCTACTTTTGAGAGTAATTTTTCATCACATTTTCAGTAATTGGATATCACGTATTTTACGGTCTTACTCTGTGTTGTTGGAATAGCCAAAAAAAGGAATAAAATGATAAATTGAATTACTTTAGGTTGGGCAGTTTTTATGGGAAAGTGAGATAGACTGGATGCCTTAGGTGCAATCCTCTAGACCATGTTTGAAAACTTTTAGGCTAGTAAAAATCCCAATTGCTGGCATGCAGTATTTCACCTCTGAAACAAGATACTGTTTACTGAAAGAATAAAAAAAATCAACTGTGTTTTAGTGTGAAACCTGTCTAAATTTTTAATGAAATATTGGAAGGAGGAAATACTTTTGTCCTGGCAACACCTCAAGGGTGCTTTTCTTAATTTCTCAGTTCATTTTGTTCTCTTATCTAAAGTATGTAAAAGAGATTTTGTATTTCAGTTATGAAAATGTACATATTTTATGCCACAAAAGAGAACCTTTTTTTCCTTTCTTCTGCCCCCCCCCCTTTTGGTAAATATTCTTTCAGAAGAAACACTATTGATGTAGTCAGAGCTAACAAGCAGATGGATGTATTTGAATGCCATTATCTTATGTACAATGATATTATCTCTTTCATGAAAAATTCAGCAGTTTGGGCTGCTCTAGTCAAGGAGAAGGAGGAAGTAGGGAAGAAAAAATAGTGAGAAAAACATGATCAGACTTGGAATCCCTGAGGGGGTCACATTGCATCATTTAGCAGGAGAATAACCAATGCAGAAGGAGCAAAGTTGGTGGAGTTGCTGTCTGCTCTCCTTATGGCGTTCTTGGCTCCGAGCTCTCTTCAAGCCCTGCAGCTGTAGGTGGGCAGCTCTTGGGCCTGCTAAAACATCACACCATGACATTTTTATCATCAGTCTAGGAGAAGAAAATAAATTTGCTAACAGAATATAGTTGGCAGGCTAATACTGCCTTGTCACATTCCAGACATCTCCAGGTCTGGCCTGAGCCAGGGGAAACAAGAACAAGGGCCAAGAAGTTCATGATGGACATGTTATATGGAGAACAGAAATGCATTAAAAGGAGGGGAAGTTTCTCTGCAGCACAAATTGGGTAGGCCTGAAGATTTCTGAAATGGGACAACTTGTGCCTATGAAATACCACCTGGGAGGTGCAAGGCTCTGTTTCTGTAAAATCTAATCTTAATCCTCTCTGAGGCCTTTAACATTTTATTTCCCTTTTATTGAAAAAGCCCCCAGGATTAAATAGAGAGCTGTGCCCTGTTCTCAGGTATCTGCTGCATCCAGTAACCTCCAGCAGCTGATCAAAACCACTTGTATGCAAAGATTTAGGTTTTGCTCTCTCTGGGAATGGCATGCGGGAAGGATTCCCACTGGTGTTTGGTTCTGGTGGATTTTTCTGCTGCCCAAACCTTTCCCTGTGTGCCTTTGTCCCCCCAGCAGAGAAGGTGTCAGTGACATTGGGTGGTTTTCAGGGTGAGCTGGCTGCAGAAGTTTTAGGAATTTCACACCAATGGAAGAGTCCTGTTCTCCACAGTCCTACAGGATGAGGTGAATTGGTGAATTAAATAAATTTTTACTCACAGTGATGGCCCTGAATCACAGGGTGTGTCCTCCAAAGCATCTGTCCCACAGGGTCACCCCACTCAGGGCATCCATCCCATTTCACTCAGCCACATGTGTGGAATTCAGGTTTGTTTGCACTAAAGGAAAGAAAAACTCCGGGGAATGAATAATTGAGAAAATATATTATGAAAACAGTGCAACTTCTTTGGATGTGTCACAAAATGTCTTAATGATAAATGTTTATGAAAATTATTTCCATGAGTGACCAGGTAGATTGACTGAGCTTTCTGTAGCTGTGGGAAGAGATGTGCAAACCCAAAGTGGACCTTCAAAAGTCCTTGCCCAAGATGTGGTGTTTACACCCAGTCATGCTGCCTTTTTCATGGTGATTTGCCCAGGTTCAGGACAAGTAAAATTAAGATTTACTTTACTGTAAGGTCTTGAATGTCATTGAAATGTTCTGATTACTAAATGGTTTCTCTTTGCTAGAATTTTATTTAAAACAGTCCATCAGGCTGAAGTCTAAAGGTTTTCTTAGGCAACCTTAAAATTATTATGTCTAATCAGGACTTCTTTCTCACCAAAATGCTGAGTTATTCAATTCCTGTGTCATGTCCCTTTAGAAAAATAAAAGCGTTAGTTATGAAAATATTCAGGTCATTCCTATAAAAATAACCTCCATTTTTTCTTTTTGATGAAATGGGGTTTGTTGAAAGTCCTGGCATTTGGTGGGCTGAAAGAAAAAGTAGCACTGAAAAAATATTTAATGTAAGTTGTAAAGGAGCTTGGAACCACACCACAAGCATCATAATTAACTTTAATAATTATAAATGTAAATGCAGACAAGCCACAAGGTTTTAATGGTGTGCCACATGCTTCTGCTAATTATTTTAGAGTTTGGACACATTCAGTGCCAGCTAATTATAAACCCTGCTATGGAAATCATCTGTTTATATTAGACTTATTGATCTCTAGTGCTTAAGCAATATGAAAAGGGAAATCTACAATGCTGTACCATCTGCTTTGTATTCCTAATTGCTTTTAAAGAATCAAATATATAAATAGTCAGCTTTTTATATGTTGGGCTTCAAACTCATTCAAGAAACATGTTCTGCAAATGTGAGTGAGCAAGGCAAAGATGCAGCATTAATAATTTCTCTCTTCCCCTCGAACTTTTGCCATCCTTGGGTCTCTGCAGTTCATTGACCTCAACACAAAAGAACAAAACCTGCATCTCCCAAAAGTGCCACATCTTGGTCAAGCCAGCTGAGAAGTTGTGCAGTCTATCATTTACATCTTTTAATTGCACATTTTCTTTTACTCCTTGCCATCAAACACACCTTATGGCCATGAACATTTCTTGTTATTCCACTTAATGGATACACAAGAAGAGGGGAAGGGAAATTAATGTTCAAACTAACGATCCCCTCCTCTGGGAAGTATTTGGCTTTATGGCAGATTAAGCCTATTGGGCTGCATGATGGGCATTTGCCTGGGGGGAAGGATGAACACTTTGATATAGTTTTTTCTCTCTCTTTTTTAGTTTTTTTTTTTAGAAATCGCACTATTATATATTTCACAGTCATTTCTTTGTAAAATTGCTGATAATCATGCTGTATAAAATAACTGTTTTCAGTGCTTTAGCTGTTTGCAGTGTCACTTTTGCTGGAATAGGGTCTTTTGTTAGATAGTTACTGTTCTGCAACCCTTTGTTGTGGTTTAACCCTGCAGGCAGCAAAACCTCTCAGCCACTCCCTCGCTCCCGCCTTTCAGTGGGATGGGGGAGAGAATCAGAAAAAAAAAAAAATTTGCAGGTTGAGATAAATATGGTTTAACAGGACAGAAAAGGAAGGGGGGGGGGGGGGAATATACAAAGCAAGTGCTGCCAAGACTGTTTTCAAGCTGGGGTTCCTGACCAACTTTCCCTCCAGTCTTCCCCCAGTTTATGCAGTGTCCCTGTTCTCCCAGGGTATGGAATGTCCCTCTGGCCAGCTCAGCTGTCCTGGCCATGCTCCCTCCCAGCTCCTATAGCAGCTCCTCACTGCCAGAGCACGGGGAGCTCAGCAGTCCTTGACTGGAGGTAAGCACTGCTCAGCAACAACTGAAACATCCTTGTGTTATCAATTCTTATCCTAAATCCAAACCACAGCACTGCACCAGTTACTGGGGTCAAAATTAACTGTCCCAGACAAACCCTTTCTTTTCTAAAGCTGGGATTTTTCCAAACTCTTTTATTTTCCAAAGTTAGAAATTCTGGTGTAACCAATTTGTTTTGTTCATTGTGCCATTGTGGGGTTCAGCTCTCACTGCTGGGATGTTAATCCTGGAGAAATCCTGCAGGGGACGTAAGAAGGAGAGTGAAGATTCAGAAGGGTAGCTGGTGTGGATTGTTACAACTCTGCAGTTTGTGAAGTCCACGATGACAATTTGCCCAGGATAGCAGAGTGCCCTAAGAATGGCCAGCTCTGACAAATTGAGAAACTGGGCCAGATCCCCAGCTCGTGTCAGTTGTAGTAGCTCTGCTGAAATCCATGGAACTGTGCCAGGCTGCACCAGCTGGGAGTCTGGCAATTGCTGGCTGAAATTAAACAAGTTAATGCACTTGACTGCTGCAGTTAAGGGGTCCTGAACCTCGGCTGCTTTGCCTCTTGAAGAGCTGCTCAGACACCTTCCTGCCCTCACACCCCACCCACACAGGGTGTAATTGTATGGGGGGCATGGTGGGACAGAGCCTGTCCTTAAACACACACCTCAGAGCCTTGTTTGTGGGTGAGGATCACTCTTTGAAATTCCATTCTTCTTCTTCCTGTTTTTGTTAAATGGCTCTGCTTAGCCTGGCACTTGGAAAGAAAAGTCTGCCACTTATGGCTTTATGCTTATCCTTTCCCAGGGCACATGCACATCCTCATTTGAATCTCTCTGAGTGCACATTACTAATGTGGGATTCTATTATTATCAGAGTTTATTATAATTAGGGCTCCTAGTTTTCTGCAATTCAGCAGGGAAAGAAGCACAGCTTAAATTTTAGTTTTAAAATTCAGGCTTCTTCCCAAAAGTGAGGCACCAAGCAAAGAAACAACATGGGAAAAGGCTTTCAAATGACCTTTCTGGTAAATCTCACATGTCTAGTGAACAAAGTAATTTGGAAGCTTTTAGAGAACTCACCATCCTGGTCTGATTTTCAGATAATGGTCACCTTTCCTTTTACTCCCCCAGCATAAACAGTGATAGTGAGAACCCCTGAGCATGGAACATCACCCATGTGTTCTCCTGTAACAGAGTGGGGAAGGATGGGTTTTCCTTGGTGACACTCAGTACAGGGCCCACTGTGACAATAAGGGAGGGACTTGGTTTGGCAGCTTGCAGCGGCCAGAGGCTCTGATGCTGTGTGGAGGGGAAAGTGTCACTGTCATCTCTGAGGCTTTCATCTTGTGATGCTCTGAGTGCATCCAGCATCACTGCACTTTCCCTGAGGAAAAGCCAGGCCTCCAGGGGAGACACAGCAGGGCACAACTAGCACAAGTGTCTTCCTTTCTCAGGAGAGACACAGGAAGGTTTTTTTTCTACTCACAGACACCAAATATAATTATTATGACCTCTTCTTGTTCAAGTTTCCTCTTGGAAATCCTCGCCTGAGCCAGTGATGATCTGTCTCCATGTAGTGTTTAACTTCTCCAGAATGTAAATGTTATACCTCTTCTGCAGTACTTTCAGAGGGCTTTCCTGGTGCCATTAGCATTTTAACATTATTATTAACAACTGGATTACTCTGTACCTTTGGATGGCTAGGAAAATGAAAGTGAAATGTCAGATGCAATTAGGAGAGATGCCACCTCTTGTATTCCCCCGACTCCTTTGTTTGTCACCTTCCCATATGACCTCTACTGGGAGTAAAACCTGCAGTAGTCCTCAATGAAGTTGTCATGGATGAAGCTTGAGCTGTAAGCTCAGCTCTGGTGTGGTCTAGATGACTTTAAGATCATGGAAAGCACCTAATATTTCATCCAAAATGTGAGCAGAAGAGAATTAACTCCATAGTTTTATTGGATAAGGAAAGAACAATTCTATGCTTTCGATAGCCTTCAGCTATAGCTTCAGGTACTGTGATGTTAAATAATTTAGTCTGAACTTGCCAGCATGGGGATTATTACTATTGCAGAGGCAACATTTGATGGACAACGTTGGAGGTGGTTGATTTTTGTAGCTGCTCTTGCCTGGACAAAAGGAATTTGTTCTTAGGATGGAGGTGGCAGCTTCTCCCTTGGAGGACATGAGTCCTCACCCCTCAGCCAAATCACAGGCATCCAATGTAGAGCCTGGAGTGTCAGATGAGTGCCTAAAAGCTCTGCCAGAAACTCCACAAGTCGAATAGCTTCAACCACATTGTAACTACATGGCTTTGTAACCTCCCGGGGTGAGAATCCGGAGTTTGGTACAGAGATGGATCTGTCTCCTTGCACCTGAATGTCATATTCTCCTCACAGCAAATGGATTGGCTTTTGTGTGGAGACTGTCATAAAAGCAGTAAAAACTCATGGTTTTGGCAAGCAGAAGCTGTTTAAGAACCAAAGGAAACTGCTGAAAAACAATAATTTGAAGGAGTAAACCAGCGCTAACCTGCATGGCAAGTTTCAGCCGGTGTGCTGGGAAATGGCAAAGACATTAAACTCCCCTAAGATAAGGGTTCTAACAGGAACTTCAGTGACCCTCCAGTACAGGGGGGCTTCCTTGCTACTATAATTAGGGTTATTGCAATGAAGCCAGGCATATAAATGTTAACATTCTGCTCATTAAAACAGTTCTTTTCAGGGAATTAAGGATCCTGCATTTTACATTCATAAAGTGAATAATATAAACTTAACTTGCGGTTGCTTTGATTGTGTGTTGGAAAGAGTTAAAATTCTCTATGTAGATCACTGTAGTTTTATTATGTAAGATGACCTTAGGAACTGTCATCCCCCTTGAATTTATACAAAGAATTCAAAGTAAAGGTTTTCTAGGTTACACTTCTTTTTTCAACCCTTTGTCCTGTCAGCTCAGTCCTAGATATCTTCATCTGCCGACATGCCCAGATGTGCAATGAATGTTGATTTGAGCTGGCCCCTCAACCCCTCCCTGCTGGTGTCATTAAAACCAGGGAGGTATCTGCTCCCCTGGCATCTTTGGCAAGGCTTGGCTTTACACTGCGGACTAAATTATTGATGAAGAGCACTTCTGTCGCAGTGTGTTTTACCCACCTTTAAATGAAACAGTGCGGATAGAGCTGTCATTGCCTCCTCACTCCCTGCAACTTCTACATGACATTTATGATGTGGTTCAGATTGCACTGAAGCAATTAATTTCCAGTAGAGCCTGTACTCAGAATGAAGTTCCCTGACAATTACCAAGGGCTGGATTTTCAGGGAGCACACCACACAGTCATTGATACGGTATACAAAAGAAAACATCACAATACGCTGCAGAGGTTTGTTGATCTTTTTTTTCCCCCCCGAATCTGATGCTTAGTGTCTGAACACCCTTTTCACACCAATAACTTTTCTTAACAATGTGGATGAAACCTGGTGTTCAGCCCCATGTTTGGGCCTGATCCTGCTGTGTGCTGAAAGCCTCCAGATCCTGCAGTGATCGGTACGACCCAAGTTTTGCCATCTGTTAAGGAAAGCCTTACCAAAATGCCTGTCATTTTTGGTGAGAGACAGCCAACATCTTCACATCAGACATCTGTCTGCACCTGGAAGCAAAGCCTGTTTTTAATTCTGCATGCAGCCATTCAAGTGGTGCTGGTGCTGTAGGAGCTGCTCTTATGTCTTTCTTCTAGTTGCTGTCTGAACACAAGGATGGGTTCTTCTGGGAAGATGGTGTGCTCCTTGCCTAGGTTTTGTGCAGAGTAAAGAAGATAATAGGTTTTGTTTATACAGGATGTTTTCCTCATACCTAAAAGTCTTCCTAAGACCTTGATGAGAGTTTTTCACGAGAACCATCTCCCAGTCTTCCCAGTGATGAGGATTTTATTCAGCTTTGGGATTTACAACCTGTTTTATCATAGAAGGTAACGGTGACCTGAGCAGAGAACTAGACCTGCTACTTCTCTTGTCATAGAGCCACCAAGTTCCAGAGCAGCTCCCAGAGCTGGACAAGAGTAGCCATGGGTTTGTATTTTAGTTGAAGCACAGCCAGCTCGGATGACAGCACTGTCAAACTAACACGGGGTGAGAATTTACACTGGCACCTCTGCAGCAGGGTGATAGGCACTTTAGGAATGCACAGACAAAAATACAGACAGGATATTGATGGGTAAACTAATGTGTGGACTTGTACTTACAAGCTCAGGCTCAGAGGTGAATATTCTGACAACTGAAACGTTTTGACACAAGTTCTTATTAAGAAAATGTGTGAACCAGTTTGGATGGAATCAAAAGTGTCTCTACCCAGACCAGGAAACAATCTGGAGATTTGGAAAGAGCTGTAGCTAGCCTTTCCTACAGTCCTGGTTTTTTGCTACAGCACCTCATGGGGTTGCAATAGCAGAAGGTGACTCTGGGAAATGTGTTTTGGCCCAGGGATACTGTGGTATGAGCAGAGTTCTGAAGTGCATGGATTTAGGAGCCTCTCTTTAACATAGCCTTTAAAATTCTAACTGTGCTGCAGTTGCCTGGGATTTTTTTACTAATGCATGATGTTTGAAATTCCATCGAGGAAGAGATACTGTAAATAAATCAAGTGAAGGGATTTTTTTTTTCCACGTCATAATTCAAAAAACCATCTCAAGAAGCACCCAATGCCTCTGCCTCCCCAACCCCAACCTGATTTAGGGTTCAGAGTGAGCATCTGGAATATTTTGAGGAAAAGGCTCCTTCCTTGTCCCAACAGGGAAGCTCTTCCCTGTAGTTTGGTCTCAGTTTTGAGGTGAGCTAAATGTGTCAGTAAATAGCACTTAGACTTGTTGGTGTGGCTGCAATTACTACAAGCTGCTTTTAAAAGTCCCTTTAGGATCTACCAGGGCCTGAAGAGCTACTGTTGAAATTGTTGGAGCCAGAATAAGATCTTTTACAAACTGAGTAAGGAATCTGGTGTGTTCTTCATACTTGAGTGAAACCTCACTTTTAATGGTCTCACCCTCATTTTGTAGTTGAGGTTAAGCACAAAGTCTTGTGGGATGCATTGCAGGATTATGTCAGGGAATGAGGGATACTTATACAGGAGTTTTAGAACATCCTTTAAGGAGCATTTCAGAACTCCTGTAGATATTTATGTTCCCTGTGAGAAAGCCCTGGTCTTGCTGCTTGCTCTTTAAAACACTCTGGGGATGAAATGTTTCAATGAAGTCTTGATTGGTTTTAGTCCCTCTTCTTTTCTCACCCCCTACTTTGTTTTTTTTTTTATTAAACCAGGAATTTATCATCATGCTTACTTCTGCAAAGTGGTATTGTAGTGCTGTAAGCTTGATACACATTTTCCATGTGAAACCTCAACCTGTCAAACATTTTAAAAACTCCAATGTCTCTACTTAGCAATGTAAATAAAACTGCTTTATTTACAGAGGCTTAGGAACTATGAGAGATAAGGTAAAGAAGGAAGGAATCACCAAGAGTGTGAAGAAACAGCGTAACAGCTCCAGATTTTTCAATGGAACAGGTTACATTTATCTTTGAGTGAAAGTTAATATATTTAAATACACGTGGGCAAATTCTCTTGTCTCCTGGAGAGTTAGGACACGACTCTGTGCTCTGTGGCAGCACTTTGCTGCTGCTGCTGCAAATGTGCTTTGTACCCATGTTAAAGGATGCTGCTCCAAAGCAGAGAATTAGACCTTGGCATGTAAAATAGGGAGATGATGCAAAGCAATTGAAGTAGGAAATCCTGGGACATTAGTGATGCTTCAAGTGCAGATTTTAATATGGATTTAACTGCAGAGCTGCTACTGAGGCCTCAGTAATGTTATTTTAAGGTTAATTTGGAAGGCTCGTTTAAGGTTTTGGCTGCCTAACAGCCACTGTCATTAGTGAGAGTCGCATGGTTGAGTTCCTGCCCTGGAAATCTCCCTCTCTCCAGTTGTTTATGTACATAGAAATAAATGAGCAAATAGAGCATTCTTTGAGGAGACAATTTAGTGTATAATAACACATTAATGGTTGAATCCAGTCATCTGTACTCCCACAAGGCAGGCAAAGGAGCCTCAGATCCGAGTTCTGAACCTTTCCTTAATGACAGATTTCTTTGGTCAGAAGCAAGTCAAGCTCTCCCTTTGTCATCCTGGCTTATTTTTCAGTCTAACTGTCTTTCCACAAGACAGCAGTGAGAGATTGCTATGAAACTAATTAATGTCTGACAGACAGATCGAAGCAAATATCCAAAGGATTCAGACTACAGTTCATTCCCCTTTACAAAGCAGAATACCACGAGGCAAGAAACATATAGATGACATTATTATACTAACAAATAGCTGAGGGAATTTTCTTGCTCATTTTATCTAAATTAGACGATTTAAGACAATTATGGTTAAACTCTCCTCCCAGACTGCAGTTCAGTTACCTTGATGTGTTGGTGGCTGGGAAGAGATCCATATGAAATATTACCTGGGAGGGAAGCTGTGTGCTTTAGTGGACCTCTATTGTCTCCCAGACTGCGACCACAGGGGAGAAATAAGGGTCATGTGTCATATATGCATAGCCAAAGTATAGAAGATTTATGGCTTAGTGAATATGTAGATATGCTGGTGTTCTTGACCAAGCTGTGGAAGCTGTCCTTGACTATGTCTGAGGTTTTGCTGTTACAAAAAAAAAAATACTTCAAAGCGAGAAAGAGACAAACAATTACACACACGGAGTCTTGGAACACTTGGGCAGTGTTCTCTGCAATCACAAAAATAATGACTGCTCATCCTGGCCTCTTGGGGGGAAATTTCCATATTTTTGCTTTCGAGGCACTTTCAAAGCCATTTACTGCCATAATTCATACACCACTGGATTACGAACCATATGACTCTTAAAATCAGCAAGAGACTATGTAGAGAATTTGCTGATTTAAGAAAAAGGCAAAAAATAAAAATAAAATAGGCAGATTGAGACCTACTTTTACTTCAAAGGGTATAATCACACCAGATTGGCAGTCCACTCATTAAGAAGTAGCTCCTGATTAATTGGATGGAGTGATAACAAAAAATCTCAAACCACAACATGTTGACCACTGCATTTGATTTTGTCCTTGCTGTTGGTCACCACTTATCTATAATTGTTGGCAGTTCAACCAACCCAAGCGGTATCCAGGGGATTAAGCAGTGCTAGTGGATCAGGAGGGGAACATTTCATCTGCAAAACAGAAATCAGGGAAGCTCCTGTGGCACCAGCTCCGAGGAATCAGTTTGCTGCATTAGATCACAGCACGATGCAAACTCACTGCACTTCTCAGGAGAACATGCATGGATTTCCCTGCCCTGAAGCAAAATACCTCCAAATTTTACAATTCTAAATCTTTTCTGCAATAGGAGATGGAAAGAAAATCTATTTTCTCTTCATCTTCATGATGGCCTTCTCTATTTACAACCAGCTTGCCCAATGATAACACCATTCCCCATGAACGGTATGACATTAAAATAAAATCAATGTTGAAAACATGAGGACAGATGCAGGATTTGTGTCTTCTTGGCTAAATTGTAGTTAATAATTTTTCTGAAACTTGTTGCTGATTTTTTCTGTAGTGATTTTTTTGGAGGTAGTTTATTTGTTACACCCCAGCACTCTTAAAAACAGATTTGCTTCTGCTTAACTGAAAGGCTTCTTGCATCAAAATAGACTAAGGTTTGACACATTTTTTCCTAGACAAGATCCCGAGGGCTGCATACAGAAAAATTTAAAGGCACCTTCCTCTTCCCTTTGTGGTGATATTCCTGTCTGTGGTAGGAGAAAAGGAAATAGGAGAACATGATGGGATTCATGCTAATGCTGGTTGTGTCACTCCACTCTTCAGTCCACTGTTGGTTTCTGAGACAGCACAGTCACTTGTTTAACTGAATATTTTGTAGAGAGAACCTTGTTTATGTCCCTCTTTAGTTTTAGTGCCTGGATAGCAGCTCTTGGGGAACATCTGTGAGGAGCTGCATTGATTTCCCATTTCTCAGAAGGCTCCACCTGGAGCCTTCCAGCCTTTCATTCTATCCAGCAATTTGGGAAAGATTTGAATTGGTAGGACACAGTTTAGAGGAGAACAGGGAGGATAAATCAGAAGTCCAGAAAATGTGGCCCACAAAGATTAAAGGAAATGGGTTACTGAGCCTAAGGCACTGATGTCTGGGAGCAAGACTGTTCTTTTCAGAGTGATAAATCTCCCTGTCTCTGCTGGACAAAGCAGTGGACTGAATGTAGCAAGAGCCAGGCTGGATTTTAAAAAAGCCTTCCTGGTCAGGGAGGTTATAGCAGCACTGGAGGAGGTGGCTGGAGTCCTGCCTGGAAGCAGGTACAGGAACATCTGGTAGAAAGAATGTAATTTGCTTTCAAAGGAAAAATGACCTTTAAATCTCAGGGTCTTTCCCCCCCGTGTGATTCTGGATCTCTCCATGCAGGTCCTGAAACTGCTGTTATTACAGTATATGATAGCATTCCTGCTAAATGAAGGATTTCCTACTTCCCTTCCTTTTCCTGGAAAGGTGCTATCCATAGGTGGAAAACCTCACAAGAGAATTGATTTAAATAGCTTTACTCTATTTGCTTTCTGAAATTTTTAGAGGCCAACAGGTTCAAAAGCATCTAGAACAGAAATTTTTTTTTGCTCATTTTTTATCATTAATTTCTTTTTTGACGTCTTAAAAGTTTAAAAGAAACCTGGCCTAAAACTCCATGTTCCCATCCCTTTGGAGAGATATATCTGAGGATATTGACTGAACAAGCCCCCCAAACACAAGCCCTGGAATTCACTTTTTGCTCCTTTTTGAAGAGCAAACAATCCCATCTGCAATAACGTAAATTTTGCTTTCATTATGACTGTACTCCCGCGAGCTAATTACATTTCAGACACAAAGCCTGTCAACTTTCCTGCTCTGTGGTGATAAAGGAACCTGCTGGGTAAAATAGCCACCACTCATGTGTTATTTCAGGAAATATCTAGCCAACTGTGGGAGACAGGCCTTGTTTTTGTGTTGAAGTAAAGAAATAAAACAGGAAAACTCCAGTAGTTATAGTAAATGTAAGTGGCCATAATGATCAATATGATTGGACAACATAGTTGAAAATTAATCACAGTCTTTGTTTAAGGAACCTGTCTGGTTTTGCCTTGCATGTTCCTTTTCATATTTATTGAGAATACCAACTGAAATTGAGACCCTTTCCTCTGGGATTTAAGACTCTGTGTTTTCCTTTGCAGCCAGGGTGGGCTGGAGCTGTTCCAGAGCTGTGCCAGAGTGGCTTCATTTCCTCCCAAAAATGTCCTAGAGGTTATCACCCTAACCAACTCAAACAGCTGTCCAAGGAGAGCAAGAACATTCCAGCAGTCCTTCAGCGCTCATGCAGCCACTCACTTTTGAGATCTATTTTAACTAAACCACCTGATATTTTTTCCTCTCCCTTTTTAATTTTCCAGCTAAGCAAATAAGAGCACTCCCAGCTTTGGATTTGCCAGCTGAAACGTGAAGGTGACATGGAGCAGAGGGGTGATGAACAGCCCAACAAAGCAGGGGTGAAGGCAGCATCTTTCCCTCACAGCCCTTCCCATACTAGGCTTCTGGGAGAAGATAAAGGCTCTTGCAGAGGTAGGTTTAGAGGCCCAGCTGACAGGTGCTGACTTGTTTAGCTGCTGTGCCTTGATTGCATTTGATTGTGTGCCCATGACCTGAGCAGATTCCAGGAAGGAGGCACATTCTGCTCATGGCAACTTCATGTGGAACATCAGGGCTATGGGGTGGAGCTTGGCCTGGCTGCAGCACTTGGGGTGACAAGGGAACTCTAGGGAGTGTGAGGGAGGATTTAAGAGGAGCTGGCACTTCCCTGGGCTGTGGGACAGGGCAGGACATTCTGTTCTTTTGGTTGCTATTGGTGTGGAACTGTAATTTGGAGATGGTTCTCACCCCCAAGGCTTTGCAGCTTCTGGCTGACTCCCCACCTGGCAAAGGACTGGGGAGCTGCAGGGGTTGTCTGAAATGGAGGGACAGATGGGAGGAGAGGGAGATGAATTCTTGTTTAGCTGCCCCCAAGTAGTGAACAGCAGATGCTGAGCAAGATGCCCTTTCCAGCAAGAAGCCGATGTGTCACCCTTTGTGAACAGCTGTGACCCCACAAGTTATCAAACATCACATCATTCTCCTTCAGTTTAGCAGCACTAAGGGTGGTACAAGATCAGGGAGGTCCCTGATCCTCTCTGATTATTTAACTTAAACCTTTGGTGGTTTCAAACCTCCTGCAGATTTTTATCATGCTGTTCACAACTCATGTCCATTGACTCCAGCTTCATGAAATCCTCAGAGCCTGTGTACAACCAGTGTTCCCCATAAGATCTCAGAGTCATGTGGAAATCTTGGGTTCCTGCAAGGCTTTTTCCATGGGGAATGGTCACCCTCAGAGGTCTCCATTGAATTGACAGGAGCATCCTCGTGGGTACTTGTCAGAAATATCCCCTGGAAGTCAGAGTTCATGGTTTTTGGGACATCTCTGCTTTGCTGTGCCTTCTTCAGTGGAACATCACTACTTTGTAGTGGGGACAATCTGTCCCAAAGGACTGAGGAGGTAGGACTGTGAAATCAGGTTTTATTCTGCTTCTAAATGCCATAAATGCTCCCTTTATTTATGAAATTAGTATAAAAGCTTAGGTCAATATGCAAGTATCCTGTTAAGCAGAGCTTGGTTTACCATTTCTTTCATTAAATAGTTGTTCTGTACATATTTGGTATTTTGAGAGACAATGGGGAGGACACAGTGACCTAAAAATGCCCTAATAGTGCAAAGTCATTTTTCCATACATTTTCATGAGTATTTTTGATTATGCATTGCACACATTCTAAATACATAATTACATGCTGTCTTGACCAATTGAGTAAATAATACATTAAAAAAAAAGAATATTTAACAAATGGAGTGCAATGGCTTCAATGTGGGGAACATAACAGGGGTTTAAAAAACCTGCCTAATTATGCACTTAACCAAGACATGAGGACAGTTCCTCTAGAGCCACTCTGGCCTGTCAAGTAAATAATATGCATTTTACAAAACCAACTAATTACAGATTTACCCACGGGACTGTAAAAGATCTGAAGATGCAGGTAAGTAATATGCACTTTATAGCTAACCAGGCATGGGGAATTTAATTTAATTAAAAATCTGTTAGGTAAAAAAGAGAAGGTAAATAATGCAAATAATCTCATTCAACTGAAGTTACCTCCTGTAGCATCTTGATAAAGTCAATGTACCAGTGCAAAATTGCCAAGAGTGGGATTCATGTGGGTACAGCTATTTTTGTTGAAGGAGATCTTAGTGCTTTCCTAAAGTTCTCCATGATCCTTCTGGCATCAGGAATAGCATCTCAGGGCTCCTCTTTGGGATTCCATTGTGGACTCAGGGGTACAGCAACATCTGCCTTTGCTCACACTTTTCTATTTTCCCCAGAAATTGTTGTATGAGATTGACCACATGCCTCACCAGAGAAAAAAAAAGGAAAAAAAAAAGAATGGAAAAGTGGGTGCATATTTGTTTTTATTAGTATTAATTTCTCAGGGTGCCAGAGGAGTTTTTTAATCTGTTTAGGGGGATACAAAGATGGCTTGTTTTAAGCTGAGCCACTAGAAAAGAAACACTAAGGCTTGAATGCTGTGTCATGTGTTCTCTCTTGGAAATACGTTAGAAAAAAGAGAGCAAAAGGTGCCATCGAGACTTTTAAAGAGTTTTGAAGGAGAAAAACATTCTGAGCTTAGTTCTGCCAGGTCCCAAGAACAATTTATGCACCTGAGTGTGTCACTAATCCTCTGCACACGACTGCACAGAAACTGTGCCCAAGGAAGAGTGATGTTTGAGCAGGCTCCCTTACAAGTTATCAAAGCAGGTGAAATTGCAGTTAGGAGTGTTAATTAGGGGAAATGAGCAGTGCAAGTGTTTGTGTGTGCATGCACACACACACTTAGAGGTACTAAGCCAGGGATTTCTTCACTGAAGGCTTTTCCAGGTGAGGGTGAAGGGCTGCAGCCAGCATGTTTCCTTAGGAAACAGTCCCTCAGCAAAACAGCACTGAACCGTTACTGGTGACCCATCCTTACTATTGCTCAAACAACACACAAAGTATTTTTTGCTTGTTTGTTTAGCATTCCTCTTTTTTTCCTAACATCTGAAAAACAATGTTGGGACAGCTAAAACACCCCTCAGATTGCTGGGTGATGCACAAATACTTTGTGTGAGATTCCCCCCCCTAGTTTAACACTCCAAAGTTGTGTTCTGAATATGAATTCCCGCCAGCTATTGAGATCACAAGTATGAAATCTGAAATTGCTGCTTCTATGATGGTAAAGGGACATGCTCTTTAAAGGACCCCAGTTTTGCTGCAAGCAATGAACATGGCATATGGAAAAAGACCTAGATTTGAAGTAGAGTTTGAAATGCTGCAGGGATTCCATTACATCCTTCTAACACTCTTCTCCCTTGATCACATTGAAGCTTTTTTAGTTGTTTATGTGTTTACTTTGAGAATGATACATTGGAAAACTTCTATTAACCCTTTTCTCCTTGGTTCTCTTTTTTTCCTCACCTTTCCCCACCACCCACTCCCCAGCACTTATGGAATACAGTGGTTCTGTTTGGGATCTGAAGAACCCTGTTGTTTAGCCACAAACCCATCTTCTCCACCTTTGTCTCTTTCCTATAAAATACATAGTTCTTTTTAAAATGCAAAGTGGATTTGTGGTATTTGATTACCTACTGAAAGCAGATCAGAAATTTATTATTAAGAAATCAAGTTTCATGCTAGGAGAGACTGGAGCACAGTCAAATTAACAACCTGGTTTGTATTTTAACTGTGTTATGGTCTCACCATTCTGCTTATGTTCCATACAAAAAAACCCTCAAAAAAAGAGGAAAAAAAAAGCCCAAACCCACAATTGCTGTTTATTGCTTAGAAATAGCTGCTTTTGCTTCAGCTACTTGAGAAAGCAGAGGAATGAAATCAGCTCGTGGCAAGCTGTGAGGGTTTCAGGACCAAACACTGCAAACAAAACTCACCTGGAGCTTTTGAGGAGTGAAAGATCAAGACTGCAGCGAACAATTTCTTGCCAGCAATTGCCTTGACCGTTGGGTCAGCATTGGAAAAATAATATTCTAATCTTTACATTAACTTCAGCCGTTTCCTTTGTGCCAGTTCTCCTATTGTGGCTGTGCTCAGCTCAGCTGGCATGACAGGAGCTCTGCTACTGGACTGCTTCAGAGGAGACTTGCTCGAGTTCTCAAGCAAGGTGAATAGGACTTGAGGAATCTGACAAAAATGTTTTATCTGAGCTGTTCTCTTAATTAAATTAGTCCCATTCCAATAGCCAGCTGAATAGTGATGTCAAGGAGGAGACAGCCACCTTACAAAACCTCTCTGTAAAACTTACTATATTTTTAGATTTCTTGGATTCTTTCAGTGCCATCTGTAGCTCACACATCACATTCTTCACCATGCCATTACCTTCCAGGAGTAGATGAAAAATCAGAGATTATTTTATCTAGGCCAGAAAGGGAATAGGCTGAGAAAACTCCTTTGTGAAAGGACAAATCAAGCCATGGCACAACATTAGGGAACACGGGACTCATTAATTTAGATATTCTCATATTCACAGTTTAGTAGCAGCATGTCAGGATCACAGAGTGCTGATGTTATTACTGCCTTGAAAAAATTCTTGCCTCAAGTCCAGGCAGCTTAAGAAACATTTTTGGTTCTCTGATGGTCAAATCCTGCTCCCTCTGTCTGTTGGGAAGCTCTTCAAGGATTGCTAACTTTTGCTCCTTAAGACCCACAGGATTGTCCCTGAGAAAATTAGGTATGAGCAAAGAAGAAAAAAGGGTTTTGTTTTTTTTTTCCCTCAGCTTTCTTGCAATAATTCCGAGGACATTGGAATGAGTGTGTGTGGGGTTGTGGTGCAGCAAAGGCAGAGCTGTGCGTGCTGGGGCTGGCCAGAGGTGCTGTTCCATAGAGTGTGAGTGCCCTCTGCTGCACAGAGCAGAGAGCTCCTGGGCTGAGCCTCTGCACAAAGCACAGCTGCAGGAAAAGCTGCTCCCTCCTATGCCCAGCCATGCATGCACCACAACCTTGCAGGGAACCACACTCCAAACTCACAGTCACTGGTGCCATCAGTCAGTGGGATTTACTGCATCAACTTAAATATCACAATATTTATTTAAATGTCAGTAATGTCCAGAGCTGTTGTAAAAAGGTGGGTGAATAAATCCACTATCTATATGTGAATAAAGTGAAATGCTTTGAAGTACTTTAAAGTAAATTTTAATATATTCCCTTAGTGCTCAGGTCATTTATGGTCATAGTTCCTAAATCATTTATTCAGAACAGAATTTAAAGAAAAAAAATCTTAAGTTCTTCAGGTGGAGCTTCTATAAAATCTAGCAAATCAATTTTGAATAAAGTATTTTAGCTATTAAGTATTCATATTATTTTGTGCTCCTCCATGTAACTTATACTGACAGCAGCTTTTACAGAATACTAATATTCTCTCACACACATTGCATATCTAAAGCTACTAATTACAAATCACATTTTACACAGGCTTTGAAAAGGAAGCTGCAATACTTTGTAGAATATTCTTTTAAATAGCCTAGTACAATATTAAATAATAATTAGACAAAGATTATTATAAAACCAGGCTGCCAAATTACTGACTTTGTGTTTTCTGCAGCTCTAATCTTTTATTTCTTCCTCAAGCAAACCTCCAACTGATTTGAAAAATGCAAGATTTAGGTCTATAGCAGAAAAGGGGAACATCCCTAAGATGTAGCTGGGGATGGTGTTTCAGTATTATCCAAAAATTTGGTGCAGATTATATTTTGGGAACCATCAACTGGGAGACATTGCCAAGTGGTCCAAAGGCATCAGTAGGATGTAAAGTGCCTTCAGCTACACTTGGAATATCAGCTGGAAACAGCTTTGAAATGCATTGCAGCTTTACAATAAACAGCATTTTGGAGTAAAGGACAGTTCTTCACCTCTGAGGCTGCTGCTCCTCTGGGATCCATGGGAAAGTGCAGCCTCTGTTTTTCATGGTGACATCTTTTGAGTCATTCAAAATGCCTCCACTTTTTTATAGCCCCAAGTTCAGCATTATTCTGGACAGAGCCTTAAGCAATTTGAAACATCCCTATGAAATTAATGCTGTGGGAAATGAATTTAATTGTGATGTAACCCCCCAGAAGTTATTTTGGATGTGCTGGAGAATGAGTAGTGCAGGTGGCACAATCCATCTGTGCCTCCTGACACCTCAGTCCAAGCACGTGCTTGTTCTGCTGGCTCAGATCTGTATTTTCTCCTGCTGCCCACAGTGATGTAAATCTCAACTAATTTAGGAGTGGCCACACAAGAAATGTGTATTGCAAAGCTCTGCAAATCAGCACTGCAGGGCTTTGACAAAGCTGTGGGTGGTGAATTCCCACACAGATATATCTTCCCTGGATCTTCTCCCGCTCCATTGTTCTATTGCTTCCACAAGGATTGAAACTCACCTCAAATCTTGCAGATAAATCCAATCATAACCTGAAGTGGGTATGCAATTCCATGGAGAACAAGGCTGACAAAGGCAGTGAGGCTATTGTAAATACAACTGTGAGGCAGTCACCAGCCCAGGGCTTTCCTGGAATGTTCTGCTGCTGCAGTCTGGCTTTGGCACACATTGAGCCCTGGTACAAGCAGGAACTTCCGAGCCACAGGAGATGCTGGGCTGATGAGACTCTCCTAGCACTGTTTGCTGACTCCTGGGGAATGTCAGCAATTCCTGCCCTCAGAGCCTGCAAGCAAAGTGCCAATCTGTGGCCAGGCTGAAGGCTGGGAAGAAACTTGAATGAATGGTGTTCAGTCCAGGTGTGTGCTGAGAATTGGCTGAGAACAGGAAATGCTGGCATCGTGGGTCAGTAATAAAGCATGGCAGAGTAGGTTTTGACTTTCAGTTCCATCCCCGGTGATTTCAAAATGCAGATGAATCCTGGATAGCAGATCCTTAGAACAGAGGTCTTGAATTTCAAGAGCAAAACTTAAAACCAAAAGAGTTTCTTGAGTGTTGGGTTTTGGCCCTTTGTCTGAAATAGATTTGTCTGGATCTGGGCTCTATTTAATAACCCTGGCCTTCTTATAAACACTGTTTGTCTTTTCTGTTTAAGAGCACCTCTGCAGGTGGTCATGGGAGAACCGGGCTCCCAAGAGCCACCATTTTCCAGTGCCATGAGTCACAGAGTGACCTGGCTATTGTTTAAACCCTGCCATGCCTCCTCACACCTCCTTTTTGGCTGGGAAGGGTGAGGAGTGGCTCAGGAGAGCTCCTGACAATGTAAAATACCAGAGGTATTTTCTAACAGTGCATCTTGCTGGGTACCACACAGTTCTCTAAACATTTCATGGTGGATCTCTCACATGAGGTGTCTGACATTGATTTACAAGCTGCTCTGCAACAGAGAGAGTAAAGCAAAAAAAAAATAGCTTAAGCTGAGCTTCAAAATGAGAAATAATTACCAAATTTGTTGCTTTTTTGATGCCTCACTCATAAAACTAAGGAGGTGGCAAACTGCTGCTGGCGTTTTCCTTAAAGCCAGAGTTCTCTTTTTATTTCCCTTTAGAAAAAGGAGGTTTGAGCAGTCAGGATATATGGTCTTGTAACTTGCAGAATTGTAGCTTTATTAACTTTGTGCAAGTTGTTATAAGAATTGAGGTGACTCAGGATTCTGTGCAGATGCTGGAATTAAATCTGTAGTTCGGCAGGAGCAGCTACACTGCTCTGAAGAAGTTCATGTGGCACAGGGCAAGTGTTTGCTAGAATGCTTCAAAAAGTAACCTCAAGCCAGAAATGAGATGTGAATTCTGGTTCATGTGCTCTGTGTCTTTTCTGTCTTCTGCACAAGCTGCAGCCTAGGTCCGTCTGCATTACTCCTCTCTGCATTTCTTCCTGGCAAAGGGCAAATCCAGAAAATTCATTTCCCAGGCTCTTTAGCAGCTGTTTCCCTCCATCAGATATTTCCAGGTTATATCCAAATGGGATGGCCCCATCCCAATCCAGTCATTATGCCTGCTACCTTTGCCTGGTTGGAATAGAGTTTTCAATTTTTATTTTTTTTTTCCCCAGCACAGGGAGATTGTTTGATGTGGTTTTCTCCATCTTGAGATTCCTTCTGAATATCTCAGCCTGCATTGCTCAGCAGTTCTTGCCCTTTGCTGTGGATGATTTTAATAGTTTTGATGGAGAGGATACTTCTGCAGAATTAGGAGCCCCACAAGTCAATAAGGTTTATTTGCTCCAGCAGTCACATAGAATAGTTTTGGCTGTTTAAAGCCCCCCTCAATTCTAGGCTAACAGTATAAATTTGTGAGGATAACTGTATATTAATTTCATATGCAGGTCTCTTTATTGAGAGGAAATAGCAGAAATTAAACCTTACAAGTATCCAGAAGCAATTATAAAATGAGTAGATTATAGTGGTAATACTGTAAATGGAAATTCACTGAAATGTCAAAGTACTTGCCATAAAATGTAGCAATAATATGATACTAAACACAATACAGAGAGCTTTCAAATATTAATACCTTTGTTATTTTCCCTATTAATACTGATAAAGTTCAAACAATCATCACCAAGCTGATCAGGGGAATAATAATATCATTGCCATCATCTGCTGGAGGGAGCTGTAATGGGGCTGTCACTGTATCCTGCTGGAAGATCACTTAGGAACCAGGTTGGATCCTGACATAAATCCCTGGAGGTGACTGACAGGACATTACCAGCTCACAGGATAATTGTAAACTTGCATGCTAATGGCCCAGGCTTGTGAAGATACAATCGTTAGCAAAACTGGGAACAAATAGGAAATTAATTTTTCAGCTTGCTTGGCACTGTCTGCTCAGGAGAAAAAGTTCTTTGTATTCCAAGGCTTAGTGAGCTTCACTTGCTATTTATTCCATTATTTCTTTTATACTGATCTGGACATAATTCAGCTCTCATGGCTGGTTTATTTAATGACCTAATCATCAGGTAGCTTCTGGAGTTTTAGAAGGATAGATATCCCTTTTCCTGCAGAGATTCCTGCTTTGCAGAGGAGATTTCTGAGCTGCTCAGAACAGGAGACCTCTGGCAGAGGCAGATCAGTGTGTACCTTGAATATCTCCTAACTTCTGTAGCCTCTGCTCCATTCCAGTGGGAGAGAGATCAAATCTTGGGTTTGTCCACACAGATTTTTTGCCCTCACTGCCACATTTTTTACAAGTGAAGGAATACACTTCACTGTATGGTGTTGCTGGTCATGGACTTCACAGGTACATTTAAAAAGTTATTTTGGTTTTAGAAATAACAAGAAGAAGAAGAAAAAAAGAAATTGCAGAAGAGCAGCCTGAGCATTTAATTATAATGCTGAATATTAATTAATAAAAAACATCAAAAATAAGTTGCTGACTGCTGTATAATTAGGTATCTACACCCATCAGATCAAAGTATGTAAATGAACTACATTCTAATAAGCCCCACTGTTTAGCTGAAGAATGGTAATGAATCTTATTTGCCTGCCTTAACTTAGCCAAAGCCACTAACTATGTGATTTTCTTCTCTTTGTACATTTTTTTGAGTTGATACAAAAAACGAGATAATCAATAATGGTGGATAGTCTCCTGAGTGATTCCCACTAATGCTAATGGGAGTTAATTGCTTATATTTAGAGGAGACTGTGCAGTTCTGACACCCCAGTGAATATAAATTACACAGTGGTGGAGACTGCACAATGGGCCAAATAATGCCCACCCACAGGAGGAGGAAGGTTCCTTGGGGAAAACCTCTTTATTCCTTCCACAGGGTCCTGTGCTGCTGCTCACAGGAGGGCTGTGCTGGCCAGGTGACAATGACCTCACAGGATGTGTCACAAGGCTCCTCACTGCACCTGGCACCTGTGGGATGTGTTCTTGGTGTCACAGCCCCTGGGAGAAGGAGCCACCACAGAAAAAGGAGCAGCTGTGATCCCACACTTTCCTCGAGTTTTATTTTATCCTCCTCCTCCCTTCCTTGCACCAGTGCAAACTCTGCCACAGACTTGGCAGAAAGTCCCCAAATCCCTGGCCCAGGGCATGGCAGCTAGGGGCTTTCATTCACCTCTGGTGCTGGCACAGCACTTAGGGGCTTGGAAGGTACAGCTGGAAGGAAATCACCAGCTCAGGATACCCACAGCTCCTGAGGTGGGCTCAGGAAGCCACAGGGTCAAGAAAAGCCCTGGAGAAAGTTCCAGAGATCAGTCTGGAACCTCAGAGGTGTCCCATGGTGACATCCAAGGATGCAACTCTGCTGATTCCCTCCCTGCTGGTGCAGGCCTGGCACTAAGGAGGGGAAATGGGGTTTTTAATGGGATGAGGAGTTTGTCAGAGCCTGTTTGGAAGGGCCATGCAGTGATACTGGATTGGTAATTCTCCTTATTAACATTATGTAGAACCCAAATTCTGCCACATCCCTTCTCAGCCCCGAACATCCCATTGAAATGAAATTGGCCCGACGTGCCTTTATCCATTTTTAAACAAGAAACCAGACAAAACAAACAAAAGCTGTCACACTTTAGCTGAGTCTGTGAAAAGTGCTGTGTTATCTGAGCTACAAAACAAAAAAAAAAGCGCCAGAGACCTATTTGAAGATGAAATTTTGCATATTGTTAGTCTGTAATTTAGGCACTTCAGGATTTAAAAAGTGATCTGGCTGAGTTATTTACAGCAGAAGAGAGGGAGTTGTGTGTGCAGATGAGCTTCTTGTCATCATGTTTTTAAATCTGTAATGGGCATAATGGATTCGGCTCTACAATGGTAATTTGCAAAGCCCCATTGATTTCAATGAAAGTGCAATGAGGGTGGTTAAAGGTATTGGGAGGGCTGGTGCTTCCAAATGAAGGGACATTAAAAAAAGCCAATATTAGCCCAAGGAACAAATAGGAATGGATGGGATTAGACAGAAGATTTAGGATCCAGAAGTCCAGGCACAAGTTAGCTGGTCACTGCAGAGAAATCTCCCAGTGTTTAAACAGAAAACAGAAGGTTTTGTGCTTCCATTTCAGGTATTTATTTGAGTCATAAACAATGTTTTCATTTCTTACACACTTCTAACTGCTGCTCACATTTCCCACTGCTTTGGAGGTCATTTATTGCTCCTGGTTTTAGTGAGGAGGGAAGGATGAGTGCTGTGGATGACACCTGCAGGGGCTGGGGACAGCAGCAGTGCTAGAGCAGTGAGGGTGGCACTGACCCATCCTCAGTCACTCACAGCTTTGCAAACCTCACAAGTTTTGTGCTCCAGCTGTCTCCTGCATTGGAAAGCTTTGGCAGGAGTGATCCAGCTGATTCTGAAGATGTGGTTAGGAAGAAAGGCAGGGTAACTCTTGGGTACCTCAGGAATGGAGTGGTGCAGAGGCAATTTGTGCATTTGGGATGATGCCACAGAGTTCTGGATTTGTCTGCCTTTGGGAAACAGCCCTGGCTAAAGGAAATCCTCCAAGCTCAGTGTGAGTCAAGAGTAGGTGAAGTTGAAAGTGTTTTTGAGGTTACTGGGCTTGGGGGGTGGCACAGCAGCACGAGGTGAATTCATGTCCTGCAGTTTGCTCGCTCAAAGCCCGATGCTTCCAGCTGTTCCCCCTGTGGCACTCAGAAATAAATCTGCTTTTGAGCACCCAGTGGTTGTGTTTAATATCAAATGTGGCTGACATCTCCCTTCTTCCCTGTTCCCATCAGCTGTAAAAGTTTTTCCTGGGCTTTCTCTGCATTCCTAACAGGTGTATTTGGATTCTACTTGAGAGCACCAGGAGATCACCAGGTCCTTCTTCTGTTTAGCTTTTCTATCTAAACGAACACTGTCCCATGAAGTTGCTTCACAAAGTCCTCTCACTGTTGCTCTCTAAATCCTCCCCCAGAGCACAGTCCCGTTCCCAGGAAGGGGGGAGGGATGATTTCCTGTGCCATCTTTTTGTCAGTATCTCAACACTCTTCCAAGCAGACTTTCTGGCTAAGGGCTGAGACCCAGTAGAGTTGTTACTACCCCATGTGACTGGCTACACAGAGATGTTTATAAATGTGTGTGCAGGAAGGGGTTAAAGCATTTACTGAGAGATCCCACAGGAAATCCCATTTTAAAACTTCCTCTCACCTCTTCAGTGTTGAATTGGTGGGACATTTCATTCTTAAAGGATAATAATGATTAAAACTTCTTATTTATCTCTGCCTCATTTGCCAGGACTGGAAAATGAACTTAGTGGATATTATAAACCTGTGCAAGTTAGTGAGAGGATAGAAAGGTACAAGAAAAGGACATACATTCATTTTTTCTCTCTTCTTGTGTCTTTAAGCACATAAACACAGCAGAGCCTCTGGGGTGACACTTCTCTTTCATTGTGGTAAATCTCTTGACTAAAATGGGCACAACGTGTGTGAAGAACGGACATTCAGATCAGAGATAGAGTGCTGAGTAACTGATTCCTCTGTGCTTAAGCCTGGACATAAATGCAGTTTTTCAATCCAAAGTGTATTTTATTGTGAATCATGTTCTTATTCTTGAAAGTAATGTGAGCTCTTTATCTGCCATTGACAGTCCTAGAGTCGGATTTCAGTGGAGGAACATCTCAATTGCATCAGTTAGACTGACACAGGTGCCAAAGCCATGATCTATTCTCACCCTCACACACTTCTTTCTTTTTTGCTTTGGTTTATCCAGGAAAAATGTGCCACATCTTTAGAGATGAGGTGTAAGCTGCAGCAGATGGTCTTAACTCCAGAATACAGGAACTGGTTCTTATTTTTGTCTGTCCACCCATTGTCTGTATTTCCAGTTATAGGCTGAGACAACATTTCCTGGCTGAAAGGAAAAGAAAGAAAAGTTGCATAAGAAATTTAAAGTTAAGGTATTTCCCCAGAACTTCCTCTGATTATTATTGTAATAATGCCAAAGCCCCAGATATTTTCCTGATCTCTGAAGTTACACTGAGTACAGCTCAACTGTGTCTCAGGTATAGTTGGGTTTGGGTTTTTTTTATTTTGTAGAGAAGATGTTTCCTTTTATTTATTTACATTACAAACCTACAATTCAGTATAGATCAGTATTGCACTGTATTATGGGGCACTCACGTATCTCTGTGGTCCTTCAGCTTTCCCAAAATCACACCCCTGGGGCCTGATCCAAAGCTTGTCAGGTGATTCAGGCTTTTCCCCTGTATCAAAGGGCTTTGGATCTGGACTTGTAGCTCATTCAAAGCCTCAGCAGCATCACAGAGCTACTCAGTGAGACCAGGAGTGCAAATTATATTGGAGGTAGGGCCTGTCCATTTTTATTGAGTGAAAAATTAAAATTTTTAAACCTGCCTTGCATCACCTCCACAGAAAGCTGCAGCTGGAGGCTGGGCTCTGATAGCCCCAGAGGGGAGTGCAGTGTGTTCCCAGCCAGGATGGGGCTGCCTGGGTGGTTTATTCCTGTTCAGTTTGGCACAGCAGGTGACAGAATGGCCTGGGAAAGTGTTTCCTTCGTGATTCAAATCTTAAGGTGTGTTAGGCAGCGTGCAGGATGAATGCAAGAAGTGCCACAGCCCAGGAACGTGGCAAGCTGACAGAAACCTACAGGGAGCTGCTTAAATCTACTTCACTTGAGTGGCCAGCCTGAGAGTACAAAGAGGTCAATATATCCATAATTATTATTATAATTTTCTGTTTAAAATATGCCAAGTTCTTTGGGAGGAAAAAATTGAAAGAAAGAATTTCTTTTAAAAAAACCTTTTAAATTACAGCTTCAAAGCATTAACTTGTCTAGTAGCTTCCTAATTTCCCCAAGGATCTAAGAAATAGGCATTAGGATTCCTGGAGCAAGACAAAGACTTTTAAAATTCTAGATTTTTAATATACAAGCATTTTATATATGTTACTGCAATGGAGCAGCTAATTTTGTGTGACTGTAGCTGCTTACTGGAGCCTGTACAGAAGTAGTTGTAGTTCTAGGCAGAGTGTTCTGTATTTTTGTCAGCATTTGGGAGAAACAAACATATTTCCATTTTATGTGTCTCTTTGGTAAAATGATTTTCTGGTGGAGAAGAATGACTTTTCTTTCTGAATTTGGGAAGTTGTAAATAATGACCATCTTACATGTTCAAAAAGTTTATTTTCTACTGCAAACGAATGAAGTGTTCTCCCTGGTGATGACAATGAGGAGAACATTTCCAATCCATTATGCTGCACTCCAGAGAATTAACTTTGGCCCAGCAAGTTAATAATCCTCCCAATAGCTCTAGAAACTTTCTAGATAAGTATTACCAGTATTAAAAGAATGGAATGCTGAGTTCTAATTTTCTTCCTTATTTAAGCTGGGAAAGTTGGATGTGTATGTGGTCACTGTTCATAATTTCACTCCAAGAAGTTTATTGTGCCAAATGACACCTGTGTGCCAACTACATCCTGCTTGCCCCTAATTCAAATAATCAGGAGATGTTAAATCAGGAGTGGTGTTGTACCTTATCATTAGGGAATATTCAGGAGCATGCAGGGATCATGTGTCTGTAGGTAAAGAAAAAGTATTTCTTGGAAGGGCTGAGCTAAAGACCTCTCAGCTTGGAACAATGAGGGATGAGACTATTAGGAAAAGGGAGTATTTAGGTACAATCCAAGTGTAGAATAAGGATGCTGCCAGTGCCAGTATTTTTATTTTGTGTTTAGGCAGGAGAATGACCATGTGGTCGGATCAAGAATGGTAATGAAATACTTCCCATTCCAGCCATAATTCAGGGGAATGTTAATCAGGAATTTCTCTGTGGGGCAGGATATCTGTGTATCCCTTTGTTTGTTGTGGATGACCAGGCAGATGTGAGCTCTGAGAAGCCACCACAGCCAGAAGGGCTAATGGAATTCTCGAATGAATGTAAAAGAAAATTTCAAGAGAATGAGAGAAGTTCTTTTACTTGGTTTTGCTGCTGGCAAACTCCCTGTGTGCAGCTCTCCTCTCCTCTACGTAATTCAAGAGGATAATGACAACTGGAGAGTGTTGAGAGAATAATGACAAGAGTGATTAAAGCACTGCAAAGGAGAAAGATGGGATAGCAAGGAGAGAGACACTCAAGGAGCTTGTCCTTGTACCTCCTCAGAGCCTCTTCTTCTCACCCTGGAACTGCAGGAGCTGCTCCTTGGGCTTGGCACTGAGAGGGGAAACTCCTGTTCTGTGCCCTGAGGCTCAGAGCCATCCCTGCCTTTGGAGCTCCTCTCTTGAGGAAATGTAAAATGAGCCCAGTAGGGTTGGAGTTAATGGGGATTGAACCACTCCTGTATTTCCTCCCCGGGCAGTTCCTTTTGGGAGTCGCTTCCACTGAAACAGGAACAGAACTCCTGTCCTGGCTCAGGGGCACCACCTCAGCCTGCCGGAGGTGTTCATTTGGTTTGGCTCCCAGTGAGAAGATTTTGTTTCTTGGACACTTCTTTTCAAAAGGTTTCCTTTTCCAAGGCCAGTGTATCAGGCCTTTATGTAACTGCTGAATAACTTTTATCCAAATCAGAAAAAAGAAGGAAATAATTATAGCCATGTTGTTATATGTAATTTAACTGTTTGCCTTAGTGGAACACATTGTAATAGAACTTTTCAAGGTAAAATGTGTCCCCTTGGAAAGGTTTTATGAACTAAAGGCTACAGAAATGACTCATTTGAAAGGTTAAAGGCTAATAATGCTGTGAAATCTCTACAGCTATGTAGAAAATATTTACTTCATTTTTCAGGTGCCAATTAGAGGTTTGTATATATTATTTCTCTTTGAAAATACAGAAACATTGGAAGAATATTAACATAATAGTTATTAATAGTCTGAAGTACTTTTTTATGCAGTTTACCTTTGCATGACAATAGATTTGAGGTCATTTCATTACCTCCTATATCCAGAAGTATCCTTCGAACCCACAGATTTCAAAACTGTGTGTAAAGAAATGTAACATTAATTATGTTATGAAAAAGATATTGGTTCTTTTCAAGCATTTTAAAGGACTTTTTTATTAAATAAGTTACAAGCTGCAAAATACCCAGAGAAAGAGAAGAAAAGATATTATTGTTGGTTCAGTGGCTGATGACAGCAATTGAGAATCTGAGGAAATGGATTTGCACAAAACTGTGATTTCTTAACTGCTGTTCCAATAATATGGAATGCTGGATTCTGAGAAAACATGGGAAAAGAATAAGAAATTATCACAAAACCGAAACAAAATATTGTGTTGAAGTCCTGTCTTCCAGAGTAAACAGTCATCATTGTAAGAATGGAGCAGCAATCCCATGGTTAAATGTTTTCACTTGTCTTTCCTCCTTGGATTCTCCATCCTCAGCTTTAACTGCTACAGGAGGGGACAAAACCAATAAAATTTCACTGAATGTAGAGCAAAAAGTGTCAGAAAAGACTGCAGAAAAATTTGCAAGTTCACTTCTTACTCTAGAGAAAGGCATCATATTTCACTCTCTTCATAAAAACTAGAGCCATATGTCAATTTAGAACAATTATTTCCTTTAAAATATGTTACACAAGTGATTTGCCATTTTAAAATCATTCTGCTCATTTATGTAGAAAACGAAAAAGAGGGGGAGTTTTGTTTCCTGGATGAAAGCATAGCTCAATATTTAATTTCTGCTTTTATTTTGATGCATATTTTAATAGTCTGACCATAGATCTGAGAGAAGAAATTCCATTATGCATGCACATAACACAATGCTTCATGCACCCTGTGATATCCATGTGAGCCTGGCAAGCCCTTGGATATTCCATGGGCTCCTCAATTGAATATTCCCAAATTCCATCAGCAAGCTGCTGATCTGGATCCTTGGAAGTTTGAAGGCACAGATTCAGAGATTTGATGGTGCAAGGGGTCTGTCACCTCTTTGATGCAAACCTGTTGCACAGCCTAGCCCTGTCCCAGGCTTAACCCTATCCCAGGCTTAACTTTTTTCCATGCTTATCCCTTTGCCAGGCTCAGCCCTTTCCCAGGCTTAACCCTATCCCAGGCTTAACTTTTTTCCATGCTTATCCCTTTGCCAGGCTCAGCCCTTTCCCAGGCTTAACCCTTTCCCAGGATCAGCCCTTTTTCCATGCTTAACCCTTTCCCAGGCTTAACCCTTTTCCAGGTTTAACCCTTTACCAGGATTAGCCCACTCCCAGGACCAGCCTAAATCCAGCACCCGTGTTAGTTTAATGCCAGTCCCCAGCTGAAATGCCAAATCTTGGGCTGTGTTGTGGCAGGAAATGTGCAGTGTCACTCTGCCCCTCCTCAGAGGACCACGGGGAAAAATCCAAACTGGGATTTGCATCCTGCATGATTGAATCTGAGACAGCATCACAAAGGGGTTTAAGTCCCTCTTCCCTCAGGGGCTTTGCAGGGACTGGCGTTATGAAAGAACCAAGGAATAAATTGTGTCCCTTGAGCAGGAGTTCAGGCTGGGGAAGGTCCTGGCAGGGGGAAGGTCCTGGCAGGGCTGGGGCTGAGCCCTTCCCTGCAGGGCTGGAGCTGCTGGAGGTGCTCACACCTTTGTGCGGGCAAAGCAGGGGGCTGAGAGCAGCAACAGGAGCTCTAAGAGGAACGAGACATATAAATACGAGTTTGAAGGCTCTGAAGGAATGAGCAGGATCCCGGATAGTGCGGCGATCCCGGGCAGGTGCTGCTCTTGGCAAACATTTATTCCGAGCTGTTTAACTGCTCCTGACTGACAGCCCAGCAGCCCTCCCCTCTGCAGAGAGTTCCCTCTCCTGTGAACCGCGAGGGAGAAGGGATAGAACTGTTCTTGCTGGAAATTCCACTTGAACCAGGGTTCAAGGATAAATATTACCTCCCCTCGGATATGTTAACTATTTTTTAATGATGTGAGCTGATATTTTAACAGTGTGCGCAGTGCAGCAGAGCTTTGGGTTTGTTGTTTAAATATCTTTGATGGTATGTCATAACAAATTAGTTTCTAAATGTTGCCAATTTGGCAGACAAAGCTGATTATTTCCTGCAATCACACTGCATATGTGCACAAGATTATAATTAATGACCAGGGATGCCAAGCACACTTTAATAATGATCCTTCAGCATTTAAGGGACTGTTAGAGTTATTGGCATTTGTGCCTCGTATAGCAGAGGATGGGGGCAATGAATACTGATAGATCTATCAGTGTCATAGAATCCAATAGTTTCCTGATTTTTCCTATAAATTGGAGGATTCACTGGGAGTTATTGACAAAGCAGCTGCAGTGAATATTAACAGTGTTTGTGCTGCTTTCATTGAAGCACCGCGAACTCCTAATTAGATTGGAATTGCTCTTTTGGCAACTTTGCAAGGCGCTTTTCCTTAGCATATTGTCCATTTTGTGTAAGGATTCCAAGGAAATCAGGGACACATCTTTAAAGAGCACCTGAATGTCAAGACAGCAGAGGGCTGGATCAGAATAAAAACTAAAGTGGAAAGGCACAGTGGATGCTTAAAATAAAGGTAAAGCTTGTAATACAACCCAACAGAAACAGGACATGGAAGCAGCTTCAGGGCTTTCCTCAGGAAATTTCTCCTGTTGAAATTGTTGGCTGTAAAATGAAAAGCTACACATTTTTTCAAATTGAAACTTTATGGAAAAATCTCTTGGCTATAGATATTTTCACCAATATTTATATAGAAGTTTATTAAACAGATAGTTTTTTAATAAAATGGTTTCATTCAAATTCTGGGGGGAAAAGGTCAGTTTATTGTTAATTATTTTACTTCTTGTCAAGTTTGGTTTTCAAATTTATTTCAGCCAGACCTAATTCTTCACCCTTTTAATTTTCAATATGATTTGTGGATAGGATGCTGGGATTTTTGATTATATTTTAAAGGTGAGCTTACCTGAGTAAAGAAACTTTTGAAGAGGCCAGACTTCAGCTCATTATTCTTTAGCAAGTTGTCTGATATGTCAGATTTTACGGAGACAGGCTGGAGGATTGACACGGATACCTTGAATTAAAACCCACTTACCCTGGACATCTCTGAGGAAGGCATTTCCCAAGACAGGGAAAGCTGTGTGGCTGCTGATACATCTCATTAAGTCCAAACCACGAAGTCCCAACCAGCAGAAACTTCAATTTTCCTCTGCCTCGTGTAATTGAACAAAATGTGAGCGCGTGAGAGTTTTTACAGACCAGGCAGGAGCGTGAGAGGGGAGTGCAGTGAATGTCCTGGCTCAGGGAGAATTGCACACCTCAGCTGTTTGCTGGCACTGCCAGGAGGGCTGAAATCTCTGTCAGTCCTAAGGGCAGGCAGGGGGACACTTGTGCTGAGCTGATGTTTGTTTGGTATTTCGTTCTCTTCACTTACAGGGGATGATTTTTGCTCTTGGTTGAAAAAGTCGCCTCTTGCTGTGGAGGTCCCCAGAGACTGTTCTTGCCAAAAAATAAACAAGTCCCCAGAGCTCAGATCTCCCCTGTTCTGCCCCTGCCCTTGGCCTCAGGGGGTCAGCTCAGCTTTCCAAGCTGTGGGAGAGGTTCCAGCTCCACAGGGACAGTGGCTGATATGGAAATGTGCTGAGAGCCACCACTGTCTGGAAACATCTGGTTATTATTCACTAATAAAAGGGAATTCAAATTTCCGTGGTGATAGAAGTTGTAGAATGCAGTTTTATTATTATGAGCAAGTAAGAATAGAATTGAGGTCTGGTATAAACAGAGATGCTGCTATATGAGCTGCTCCTGATATTGATCAATAACCATCTCTCACTGTAATTGTTCCAGTTTGTTTATTGCTCTGCATGGGAGTTATTGATCTTCTCTTTCAAGCTTCTTTGTGTTCTTCCACTTTCTAATTCATTCTTGCTTTTTCCTCTTAGAGAGTTTAAATAAAAGCTTGAAAAGGATTATCAAGCTGAGCCTTGAGAAGAGATTGCTTAAAGCCAGCATTCACACACCTCCCTTCAAAAAGTAAATCAATAGTCTTGATGACCACTGCAGCTTATCGGTGAGGAGAGCAAACTGCAATAATGCCTTGGCTCTGACACCTCTGGGAAAGCCATGTCCATCCATTTTCACTTCAGGTTTTATCAAAGAACACCCACACCTGAAATCCCACCCAAAATTTGCCACAGTGGCTGCTGAAGCATTGCAATAACTTCGTGTGCTGCTCGATGGGTGGGAAGACACTCCTTTCTACAGCTTCAGTTTGCAAATGATCTGGAGGGGGTTCCAGGGAGGCTCCAGTCCATTAGCCCAGTGTCACAGCTCTGGTGGCATGGCTAATGCAGGATATTCACACTGAGAAGTAGGAGACATGGTTGGATTAGTCAGCTGTAGTGCTGCCAGCAGAATATCCAGAAATAACTTGGAATCAGGTGATTTCCTCAATCTGAAACTCCCTGGGGGTATTTCTTGTTTGTGACAATAGTCCCAAAGCCAGAGCTTTACTGCAAGGGAACCATTCTGCTCTGTGGCTTCACATCACGATGCAGTTGAATGTGTTTCCATGAAATGAGATTGCTTCTGTCCCAGGAGCTCAGTTTCCACACTCCTGTTCACTCAGGCCTCATTTCAGAGGAGCACATTCCTCTTCCTGAGCTTCCCACTCACAGCTTGTGCTCTGGCTTTACATGATTCGAATTTTCACTTGTTGCATTCTGCAAATGATGAACTTTCTCACAGCTGAACTTAGGAAATGCCTGCTGCAAAAACTCTTCTTGCCATGTCTCTGGGTGTCCTTTTGAATTCTTTTTTGAGGAGGGAGGGGAAGCACAGTGTCCATGTGACTGCTGAGGCTGTGCAGGAGCAGATGGAAATCCTGAGATCCTGGGCATGTCCTGGGTGTTTGTGTGCCAGCTCAGGTGGAGCAGAGAAAGGACAGGGGTGAGGCTGCCTGGTCCCAGCTTCATCTTTGGAAGCCTTTTCCTTGGCATATGTGAGTGACAGCACCCTGAGCAGCAGAACACACACTTAAATACCTAAAGGGTGTATTAAATACATAAAAAGCATATTAAATACCTAAAGGGGAATTTAGGGGTTACCAAACTTGCTGATGAAATGATGAATACCCCTACCAACCATGAGCTTTTTGCATTTATCTTCCCAATTTTTTTCAAGACTTGATAGCAATAACTTCAAGAGTGCCTCCTTCTGCTTTCCCAATTTTCATCCCAATCACCAGGTATTAAAATGGCTTGTTTCTAGCTAAGAAAAATACATGTCATATAAAATATCTGTGCTTTTCTAAATGGCTTGCACATCTCATTAACTTAATATTTTTTTCCATTGGTCACTTTGGATTTATTACTTTCCAACCATAATTTTTTTTAAATTTAATTTTGACCTGGCATTAGCCTAAAATTAAATTCTGATCTACCCTCTACCTAAAATGGTCTGGGGAGGAAGCCATTTTGCATTACATTATCATCCTATCAAATTTAACTAATTTAAAGGTGACATGAATAAAATATTCATTAAAAGTACAGTGCCCATTTGTCTGTGATCTTTAGTGATGTCCCCATTAACTTTCAGTTGACTCTCAGTTGGAAATAGCAACCTCTCTTTCCCAGCTTTTCTGGGACAACTTTGATTTAAATGAAGAGCCTTCCTGCACTCTTACTCATTATTTGTTCATGTTCCTTTTTATTGCCTGTCTCTGGGCTAAAATATTTCCCCCCATAATAGTCTGAAGTACTGATGCTCTGATTATTATAGCAAAAAAAAAATATCATGACATGATCAAGCTCCCTTTATCAATGTAAAGGAAAATATTCCAGAGGGAATTCAGCAGCTGGGGGCGGGGAATAAATGTTTTCTATTTGGTTCAGCAACTTCTCCCTGGTTGCCTTGCATCATTCTGGCACAATTCCTGCCCCCTGACATCCACTGAGCCTCCTTAGGAGAATGGTTCTGAAAGCCTTGAATTCATCCAGCAGAGAAGTTGTGTTTGGTCCTTAGAATGGGAGAGATGCAAAAATGGGTTTGCATACAAAAGTACCAGAAATCATCTTTCAGTTATAACCAAGGATATTTCCTTGTGCTTAAACAGGAGTGACTGCTGTTTTAAAATGATCTGCAATCTTTAGAATACAAGTCCTTTATACTGCAAGGAGAGAAAAGTCCAGATTCTGACCAAGCCTTTTATATAAATGTAGCTCCATGTCCAGTTCTTACATTTATATTTATACTGAACTAACGAATCCAGCCAAGTTGGGATATCTTGCCACAATAATCAGAAATTGGTGCATTCTGGGCTGGATTCTGAACAGTTGTCAGTTGTGATAGCTCAGCCTTTGACAGATATGTGCTCATTTGTCCTGGGTCAAAAGCCAGCACAAACTTTACAGCATGAACACAGAAAGAGAATATTCTTGTTTAGGTTTTTGTTTAGTTGGGTTTTTTTAAATTGTAGCTGGCAATATCTCATCCATAGGTTTATATTCAATATAAGCAGAAATAAAAATTCTGTTGGGCATTTTAAACTTGGTTTGTGGCTGCTATGAAACCCTGGCCACTGAGAACTGCCCTATTCCCAAGTTACAGGTGCAGTGTTAGAACAGAGGGATGGAATCATAATTCTTTGCCTTATTGATTGTGAAATGATGGGGTAATTCCAGGGCCTTTTTTCCTTAGAGATTCTCAGATAAAGGATTTTGCCTCTTTCCAAAGTTAATAACCAAACTCAGTTGATGCCACTGGGGTGGGGATGTGGTCATTATTACAAACATTATTCTTCCCCTTTAAAGTGAGACTGCTCTGGATTACTTTAACTGAAATTCAACATTTATTTCTTTTTCAGATATTAGCACCTGCAAGGTCTATAAACCCTTGGATTATTTTAAAAAGTAATTTTAAAAAATCTGTTTATCTGTATATGTAATTCAGACAAAAATAGCCTTACGTTAATAAGAGCTAAAAATGAATCTTCACAGTCCAGTGTCCTGGATTCTTCCAATTCCTTGCTGAAATCAGTGAAACAGTTCCTTACCTCTACTCCCTTAGGAGAAACTGGGGTAGTCCCAAAGAAGTCATAATGTTTTCCCTCAATTCTGAATGAGGCCCAGCCACCTCTTTAACAGGCCTGAGCAACAGGGATTGGGGAATATTGAATGGGAAAGAAACTGCATCCTGGGCAATGTGCATTATTGGGTGATGGATTTTAATTGCATTCTGTAGGAATACAGTGATCACTCTTCTTACATTTCTAAGGAGCTGGGGCCACATTAGGTTTTTCTCATATATTCATAGATAAATTACAGATTTGTTTGCCACTTCTCCAGTTTTTGCAATAATCAATACTAAAACAGCCATGCAAATGTGACAGCTGAGTTCTACAAGCTCATCCACAGTCAGAGATCTCACACATTAACAAACAAACCACAAAAATTACATCCTAAAGAACTCTCAACATCCTGACAAGGATTTAATACCTTTGCAGGTTTAGGCCAATTTTAAGGAGTCCAGCAAGTAGACAAAAATCAAAATGAAAATAAAATCAAATTCACTGCAGTCAATACAATGTTAATGAATTTAGAAGATTCATACCTTGAAAATTTCCTCAGGCTCAGCCAGGCAAACCCTGCCAATAAATGCCAAAGGGCTAACACAAGGTACAACAGCAATTAGAGCAGGGCTCTGAGTGGAGTGAAATGGTTTTGGATTAAATTTTGCCTTCTGTATCTCTTCTGAACAAAAATATAAATCCCAGGAAATGAATATTTTTCATGCTGCAGCAGCGAGAATTTATGAATCCAATAATTTCTCAGATGCTACTTGAAAAATGTTTCTTTATCCAAAGGTTAACTTCTTTAGGAGTACAAACCTCTAAATTTTCTCACTGGCTCTATTAGCTGTTACAACTGGATTCTCCAGTGTTATAAATCTATTGGTTTTCCAGTCCATAACAGAATAATCCCTGAAATCTCATAGATATAAATGGAATTGCTAATTTTCAATAAATCTGCAGTAACAGGTAATAGTGTCATGGTCCCCAGCTCCAATCATTTTTGCAATAATAAATGAGACTATAGAAGCCTCACTCTGGGCCATAAAATTTACTGTGCAGGGCACAGATTTTAACCCCCAAAGTACTTAAGCAATTCCCCTGTCTCTGTTGTTGTCACTACTGCAGCACAGGAACTGTTCCTGAGGTGGGATCAGGGCCACTTTGGGCTGCACAGGTTATTTATGGGCTGATTTGGGCAGGAAATGGAGAGTGTTTTCCCAACATACATTTTCAGCCTGACAGTGTTCAGTTCAGAGGGGCAAATTCAGGCAATTTGTAAGAGCCCAGGGACAGATGCAATTCACCTGAAACTTCCTCCCTGCTCAACCCCAAGCCTGAAACCTGCCTTTGAGGCCAGACAAGAGCACCAGAAATGGCTTTTTTTTGGAGGGGTGCTACAGGTAAGCTTTGAAAGCTTCACATTTTTTTATCCCAATTCAGCACAATCTGAGAGTGCACAATTCAAAGCCAGGTCTTACAAAGACTCAGGTGCTGGATTTAACAGGAACTTTAAGCTCCCAGTCACTAAAATACCTTCCCAGTTTCTACAGTCAAAGAAATGCACACATCTTTACAGGAATGAGGCCCAAAAGGGAATGGCTGGGAGTGAATAGAAGGACCTGGAGAGCTGTACTTACTTGTCCAAGGTGTTAAAAACAGCTCCAAGAGTGGAATACACATCCCTGGAGTCCCAGGTCAGGGATCTGGTGACACAGGTTGGGCTTTCCATGCCAGCAAAATAACACTGAAAAATATTAAACATGTTAGGAACATGCTGAAAGGAAACATTATATTAACAAGAGATGTGTCTCTGAGCTGTATCGATTTTCAGCTCTGGGTGGAAGAAACTCTCCAGACAGACATTGAAACATATTATAGTCCCCTATTTACCCAGCAGATATACCTAACACACTTTATGAGATGAGTTCAGGAGGGAAGAAGTCAATTAAAATCTGAATTTCATGCAGTTAGAGAAGATTAAAATAACCCTCTATTTGTTATGAGCAGCTCTAATGCTCACCCTCAAACCACAGGAGCACCTGAAGCTCGCTTTACATCCAGCACGTGCTTTTCTGGATGTGTTCTGAGCTCAACAAAGTGCACATGCAGAATTCTTTTAGTTGGAGCTGTTCAGGCAGGGATAAATGATCAGTCAGGAGCAGCTGGTTCCAGCCAGAGCAGCTCTACTGTGCTGGACAGGAGCTTGCACCATTTCTCTTAAGGATTTCTCTCTCTGTCAGGACTGAGATAGGATGAGGGAATTCAAGATTAAGTTCTGCATCAAAGATAAAGCATTTGCATGACAAATTCATGGGACTTTGCTGAGCTGTGTGACTTTGTGTGAATCACTTTGTGCCGGTTTGTCAAGTGTAAAGTGGTATTCTCTCTCATTGACTTCTCTCTGAAGAACTTCAGGGTCTTGAGGCAAATACAGCATGGAAAGTGACAGAAATGATGGCAGTGACCATCCTAAAGAGACCCACAGCAGCTCTATTCACACTAGCACATATGGGAAACAGGGCAGAGCACATGCAAGTGTGGGAACTGGATGGAAATGTTCAAGAAATGCCTTTGGACCAAAATCTGCTCCTTTGATGCCAGTGAAGCCTTCAGTGAAGTCTGGGTGTGATCTCTGTAGAAAGAGGGAAAGAAGAGGTGAGGGGGTGGTAATTCTTCCACTGAAATCCTTATAAAAGATGGTATAGGGCTTTTACAAAGGAATTAGAAAAGAAGCAGGAGTTCAAGAGGAAAGAAACACTGATTTGTTCTCGCCTCAAAATTATCCATGCCAAAACCTATCCTATTACCAGAAAATTAAAAGCCAATGAAATGAAAGCCCAAATGATGCTGGCAGTAAAGGAGCTGTACACACAGGCAGGTTCAGGGGAAATTTGAAGATAAAATGGTCAGAGGTAAGTAAAAAGTACAATGGATATTTTGTTAAGGGTATTAGGAAGTAAATGAGTGAATGGGTGAGTTAAAAAGAGAAAGGATAAATGATCAATAGAAAATTACATTGAAGACAGCAAATTTCTTCATTCCAGCCTTGGCAGAGCCTGGAGCAAAGCACCTCAGGGCTGCTGTGCGGATAAAAGGGATGTGCTGCTCCTGGAGCCCAAGGAAGTGGGAGAGGAACAGCAGGACACTGCCAGGCAGAGGAGACTCAGTGGAGAGTCTGGAAGGAATTTGGGAATGCAGTAGCTGAGTCAATGTTGAATTTTACAGACTCATTACAAGCAGTAAATATTTCAGAGAGCAGAGAAAAACATCTGTCTCCTATTGCAGGCACTTTGCAGTCCTTTCTGTTTTGTTTGAAAGGGAAATGCAGGCTGGAATGTGGCTGCACTGTGGGTAATGCTTTCCAGGAGGAAGGAGCCAGCCAGCTCTGGAAACACAGGCTGGTGTCAGCACTTCACTAAGGGTCTTCTAACAAACTTTAACAACTGAACTGGCTTCTGGAAAACTCTTCTTACAGAATTAAGCACAAGAGATGATCTCCTCCATCACACTCCATGGCGTATCTGTGGTCTCTGCATATGAAATATTATGAGATTTAGGTTATTGTGTTGTTGAATTAATAGGTTGTGGCTTATAAAATTGGTGAAGTTGTGTACTATTTCTGGTTGTTTCTAAAAGAAGGGACAAATCTTCGTGGAAGTAGGCAGCATTCCCATTACTTTTCTCATAAAAACATTGCTTTGATTAATAGGCTGAAAATTTTAATAGAAGGGTTTTCAGTCCAGCAGGCTCCAAATCCTTCAGAACATCTTCTAGAAGCTGCTCCTCAAGGTAATTTCATCATTTAAAAAAGACGGGAAAAAAAACCAGACACAGATATCTTTTCACCTTCTATCCACCTGTTAAATAAATTTGTCATTTCTACAGCCAATTCAGGAAAGGAGTTATCAGATCCTTTCCTTGGAGACACAGGTGTAACCCTGCAGGTCTCTGGGGTCAAGCCCATACCTTCTCAGGAAGGCTCTGTGCACAATTTGCTAGTCAGCGCAGTCATTATCAACCAGCCTGGCACAGGCCTCCAGGGCTTTCCCATGGCACAGGGGCTGAACTGTGCTGCCCATGCCTCCTCTCACCAATTATAAGTTCTGTACAGTGTTTTAAAAGACTGCAAAAACATATCAACATCATTCCCTTCTTTGTAATGAGGAAGCAATTTTACCTTATTATAACTGACTAAATATGCATGGGCTGACCCAGTAGGACCCTCATTCACCCTTATTCTTTCCCTCTGGAAATCATATTCCATTTTCATCGTTTCCATTTCAAATTTTTCTTCCTCCCCATCCTTTCTGTGCGCTCTCTCTTGATCCCATTCTTGTTCCATCTTTATCTTGCCCATGCTGAATTGTCACTCTGCACGCTCCTGCTCTCACTACAACTTCCTTTGTGTTTGATGCTCACTCACTCCCATTTGCAATCCCCTCCTTTTTGCCTGGTGCCTTCCTAACATCTGCAGTGCTTCAGCACTTCTGCAGGGTGCAGGCTCCTGTGCATGGCTTCAGCTAGTTGTTAGGAGTCCTTAATGCTGTTTGCTGCCTCCTCCCTGGTGCTTTGAGATGGTGAACACCAAGGCAGGAAGCAGAGGGAGATGGGAGTGGCAGGGTCTGGCTGTGCCCTCCCAGAAGAGCCCTTGTACCCAGCTCAGCACCCATTCAGCTCTTCTGCCACACCACTCCATTCTTTGGGTGCCTGCTCTGGGTACCACCCTCCCCCAAATGTAATACCCCTCATGAGAACTCCCAGTGTGGACATAAATCCTTTCCAAGGGTTTGTGCATAGCCCTGGCTGTGTCTGGAGAGCACAGGCTGAACTGGGAGGAACTGTTCAGCCTTGTGAAAATCACCTTTCACTCTTCACAGCAGCATCTGCTGGGATTGTTTAGCAGCGTGTGTGAAACCTCCTTCCTCAGTGACAAAATGCTGCACATTCCTCGTGCCCATCATGCCCCAGAGCATGAGGCAGGTGATGCAGGGTCAGACAAGGAGAATGTTAAATCCATGCCCTGAGAAACTCCTTGGGCTTTTTTTTTAAAGATAAGAGTGCCCTCGGCACAACAAAGCTGGGAATCCCAGTGGCCTCTGGAGAGAACCCCTCTGGCTGGGTTTGGATACATTTACAGCAATGAAAATAGCTTTATCTGGGATAAACCAAATCACATGAGTACCTGATCCAGGTAGCATTGAAAGGAAAGGGATGGATAGCTGCCAAAGCTGCCAAAGGCTTCAGCCCAGCAAGCACTGCCAGCAGCACTCAGGATGTGCTGAAACTCAGCACGTACAGGTGGTGATGGGGAAAAAAGAATTGCCAGATGTGAGGTGTGAGCAAACAGGTTCTGAAGCCTTAAACTGAGGCACTCCTCCTGTCCTAGGCCAGCTGATTGCACTGCAGCCATTCCTGCCCATTTGGATTACTTCCTTATGGACAGGAGATGCTTTGTTTTGGGTGACCAAACTGTATTTTTACACCCTGTATGTGTTTCCAAGGGCACACAGGTATTGCTCTCTTCTTGACATTTGAAATACATTGCTCTCCTTCTGATGTTTAAGAAATATGCCGAGCATATTTTTAAGGCAAGGAAGATCTCATGTTTTCTGACAAGGTGAGTAGCCAAGCAGACCTTGGCTGTAGGTGTATGAGACAGTAAAATGAGAGTTCAAGCTTCCAGACACCTTTGGGACATCAGCCTAGGGTAGAATGAGTGCTCCCAGCTGGTGCTGGAGATGTTCTGTGCAGGGAAAACAGCACCACGATTTCTGTGATTCCTCATGCACAACTCCTGTCTCCAGCCTTCCACAAGGCATTACACTGTGTGTGCATCTTGGAGGAGTTCAGGCTGAGAAAGGATCAGCCTGGATATTTCCCTTTATTGATCTGTGCTCGTGTTCACACGTGCAGGGAAATTCTTTCTGTGCAAGCAAGCTGAACTAATAGAGCCAGCAGAGTGAGCAGCTCTTAACAGCTTCTTATTATCATCTGTCTGTTCTTCAGATACATTCTGATGTGCCACACATTTAGCTCTGTCTGCTGGAGAAGTAAAGAAGGTCAAATGAAGGTGAGAACACTTCATTCATAATTTTTATGAGTTATTCAGACCCACTGTATCATTACCCCTTGGAAACATATGTTTGCTGATAGCAGTTTAGAACATATTCAGCACATCTCGACAATCTCTCCTGAGCAATACAGATTAGTTGTCACACTTTGTCATGTGCCATCAGGTTGTATGGTGCAGTGAATTTTCTGGGGTGTGATAAACTGCAGCCATTTGAGATCCCATCCTGATAATTCCTGCCTCTCTAAATGTAATGCTGCAGGATGTGTCTTCTGAGGAGTCAGGAGTGTTTTCGTGCATCCTCATTTCAGCTACAATTTAGAGGTTTTCTGAGGGAAACGCTTGGTCAACCCCTCCTACTCACAGAAGGATGTGAGCATGTTAAACATAACTTTTGGTTAAATAGTTTCCTCAGGAGTGTAGGACTTGACTGGCCTTTGACTTGGGCTGATCAAGGTGAATATTCTCAAAACCATTTTTTGTCCATGCACCCATCACATTCAGGTTTTTGGACTTGGGAAGCCCAGATCTGCTACAATAAAAGAGGCATCTGTGTGTTCCTCTTGACTGCTTCTTTGGGAGCCCAGTGAGGAGAGGTAACATCTCACCTGCAGAAGCATAAACAAGAACCTGCTTCTCAGTAGGATTTTACCAGCTTTTTTACAGGAGAGTGGGAATTTTCTCCTGTGTTTCCCACCCATCCTCAGAGCTGGGTGGTGCCTGGCTCTCAGCAGCCTTTTGTGCTGATTTGGGAGCATTTCTACTTCACTGGAGCTTTTCCTTCCGAGGAGACAGGGACCTTCCTTAGGGAGAACAGCCTTGCCTGCCACACTGAAGTGCTCAGTGCCACTGCCATCCCTCTGAGAGAGAGGACAAAAGGGACTTAAAATCCACAGCCAGTCCTAAAGCTGCTCACTTGAACTGTGCATTCATTTCAGACATCAGTCAGGGTAATTATGTTAATTATAACCTTTTAAAGTAATCCTGAGGCTAGAAGGCAGCAGAAACCCAGGCTGGTTCAGGATGCCCCCACCTTTGGAGAGAGGTTGCCACCCATGTTTGTGGTGCTGCAATGAGAGCAATGAAGATGATGATTTTGTTAAACAACACTTTCTGATCACTATTCATTTACCCAAAAAACAGTGCCCATAATTGGGTGTAAATTTATTCACTTCCCAGAGAAGTATTTTGCAGCAGCTGGACAGGGACCTTAACTAACATTCTTTGAATTACACCAGGTAATTAGTGGGGTGTCTGATTCAAGCAGAGCTCATTGGAATTGTGTTAATTTGTGATAGTTGTCTGTTTGGATCAGAGTAGAGCCCTGGAAAGAGAAATCTCTTTAAAATTATGTGTAACCCAGACTGCTGTGCAGGGTTATCAACATCTCAGCTGCCAGGAAAGTTAGACTGGGAAGTTTCTGGATGGAAAGTTAGACATTCACAGCCTCTGTCTCCATGGGTACATCATCACTCAGTTTGTTGGGAACAAAACCAAGACTTTGTAATTCCAGGTGCTGAATGGAAGGATCTCATCTCAAGGCTGGCTTTGAAAACAAATCTGCAGTTTGAATATGGGCCCAACAGCTCATGAGTGGTGTCTGAGAGCCCCCAAATCCTCCCCACTCCCTGGAGCATGGGGGAGCTGAAGGAGTCATTTATTAGGGGTTTGCCCTCACTGGAGAGCTGTGGCTACAGGTGAAGATTTTCAGACTTCAGAAAAATCCACCTTTATCCCAGCACTCAGCGTGGCTTAGGAAAAAAATGCAATTGTGAGGGTTTACAGTCTCGTTTGCAAGCAGCTGTTTGGCAAGAAGGGGTGTAATTCTGGTTGTGTGAGCTGACAAAGGCTTAGAGGACAGGGCTGTGCAGCTTCCATGGGGAGCCTCAGTCACCTGCTCCCCTTGCAGGCTCAACAGGCAGCAGAGTGACAGGACCACATTTTTTTGGGATGGCCCAATGGCTTTTCTTACATTTCTTGCTAATTGCACCCTCTCAGGTGCTAAAAAACTAGAGGCTCTTCCCTCTGTTGCCCCATAATGTTGGCCTTAAACATCATTCTTTGCACATCTCTGTGCCAACTCTGTGGGGCCCCACACATGCAAAGGTGCTTTGCTTTATGATCAACAGATTTCTGAACCTCAGCAGCTTCTTGGTTTACCAGTCTCCTGCTGAATGTTTTGATATTTGCAGAGCACTGAGCCAACTTCTGAGGTGCCATTATGGAGCCTGAAGTGAGAAGAAAACCTTTCTAAGCCATCCATTGAAGTGCTTAACTGCATCTGCTTTTCTACCACCAACTCATCAGTGGCAATTTAGAAACTGGAACCACAAAACAACTAGCAGGCAAAGTGTGTAACCAGCATATCCAAATGATCTCAAACTCCAGCTTTCTATAGCTTCTAATAGCCTAATAAATGGATTTTTGGTACTGAGCTAAGTACAGTCATATATAATTGCTGTTAGTCTCACATTAAGCTGCAGGGAAGTGGCAAACCCAATTAGATTAAATCCTACCATGTCTCCTTGGGATTTGTGGTAGACATTTAAGCAGAGAGACATGTCACTTCCACAGACCAATTTGCTTGTACCTGTCTGCTTAGATTTATTGTGATTTGTCCTTGGTTTTGTGTATGTTTATTTGCAGAAGCCAGCTCCAGATGCAAAACACATCAGTGGAGCTTTGGAACATTATTTTTAATTAGCTGGATTCGGTTTCTAGTAACATGCTTGAATTGCTTCTGGGCTACTAATGGAGTGTGGAAAATAAATATTATTGTTCTTGGACACTTTTTTCCCTGGTTATAGCAAACTTCCCATGCTGTGGCACTGAGGCTTTATTTGCCATGAGCTTCACAACACAGTCCAGTCCAGACAAAAAGTTACAACTGAGTTTCCTCAGTTTTGTTCTGTCTAAAACCATGATAAAGATCAAAATTACACTGGAAAATATCACAGAAACTGCAGGGAAAAGTTGGATTTTTTTGGTTCTTTCTGAATTTGAACTGAGTTGGACAAAGTTTACCTCAGTCAGCACCTGTCAGAAGCAGGGAGCAAAGCAGAAAATGAAATGTGAGTCCTAATCCTGAGGAAGTAGATTTGCTTCTCTCTGCCAGGTGTAGTTTCTGAATTCTCCTGAACATTTTTATGAAAAGACAGCAAACATATTTATTCCCCCTTTTATTCCCCTTTTATTCCCCTTTTATTCTGTGCTTGTGTAAGCAACTGGACAAGGAGAAGCACATGAAGAGCAGGGGATGGGATATGCAGACAGTTGCTTGTTTTCTTTGCAGGAAAACATCACTCAAAAATTATTACCAGGCTAAGATTTCATACAGGAGACATTTTTTCTTTCAAAGGAAGAAAACAACGTAGATTGACACCAAAGAGCAGAGTTCAAAGTTCCTCCCAAGCAAGGGCTGACAAATCATACAGTTACATTCCAAGTGAGTGAGCCTGAAGCCCTGCAGTACTGAAATCACTGGGCTTGGGATAATTCTTGTTGCAAAGAGCATTTTTTACAGGGCTGTGATGCCCTTCCTCTGCTCACTCTTTGTTCAGCCCAAGAAGCAGCAGTGCCACAAATGCCTGTCCATCCACAGGGATTTTACAGCCAGATTCTCACACTGGGCTGGATTTTACCAGACTCAGGGAGTCACTGGTATAATGCTGGGAAAAAGGGTGAAAATCTCTGCCCACAGCAGAGTCATTGGCAGGCTGAGCTTCTCTGGCAGTTCCTGCATGGATGGGTAGCTCCAAAATCCCAGGAGAGGTGGGGAAGGGCAGGATTTGTGCAGGGTTTGAGGCTGGATGTGAGCAGGAGCTGCTGGGCAGGGTGTGCTCTGTACCAGGAGCAGGAATGGCAATAGAGATGCCATCTGCTGCTCGCAGGGTGAATAGCTGGGCAGGATTTCCTCCGCAGTTTTTGGCTTTGTGTGTGCTGTGGATACCCACAGACATCACACTACTGTGGGGTGCATTTGGGGCAGTCCAGCTCACAAAGGAGGTAAAGGCAGAAAGGGGCCAGAAAGCAGCAGGTGGAAATTCCATGTCTTGTGCCATGGTCCCTCATCCCAACTGTACTGAAAATGTTCCAGGCCAAGGAAAAGGATCTTTTGGTTCCTTGTAATCTGCACATTTCTGGACAACTCAGAATGAAGTCCAGCCAAGACTTCCTTCCAGGAAGGAAGTTCTGGTTCTGCTGCAGGTGAATGTGGATTGTTTTTCCTCAGGGGAGGAATAACCAAAGGCAATAACCTGACTGAGACCTGGAAGAGATTTGCAATGTCCTGTGCTTTGGATTCCTAGCCTGTCATCTCTAGCAGTAATTTGTAAAGGCATGATGGAATTTTTCTCTTTTATCCCTCTCCTTTTCTGTATCTTGGGTTCAAGAAACATTTGGACACCCCCCTCAGGCAGAGGGTGGGATTCTTGGGGCTCTTCTGAGCAGTACCAGAACAGACTCTGATGATCCTTGTGGATCCCTCCTCTTCCCTCCTTGGCCCTGTGCACTAGTGGGACACATTCATCTGCTCCATGTCCATGTATTTCTCCAAACTCCAACCCAAAAGGCCATGCTGTGAACAAACAAGTGACAAGGACAGGAGCCCTGGCAGCCTCAGCCCTGCACGAGGTTACAGTGCCAATGACCTGTGAGATTTGACAGAGTGCCTGCCTCCTCTTTTTGTCTGGTCATGTCAGGGGTTATTTAGATACCAATAACAGCAAGCCTGGAAACACAATTGCATCATTATTTATATCTGCCAGGGAAACTACTGGGACTAGTATGACACTTTGGAAAACAAGCCAGAAGGTTTTTATTCAATGGTCTCTTTTATTGAGTGTTACCAAACAGCAACTCATCATTTTGCACAGTGAGAATTTCATGACTGCAGTGATCTGAAGTATGTCTCTGCTCAAAAACCAAGCTGTTTATTTAATTAAGTGCTTCTGGCTCTTTGTATTTAGTAATTCTAATTAAATTGTTATGGTTATGACTTGCATTTGGATAATGCCCACAGTCTCAATTAAGACTATGAGAAGACCTCATGGAAGAACTCATTGCTTTCCTCAGAATTTTAGGATATGGGATGGGGAAGAACCCTGAAAGTGGACTTTCAGGGTCCGTGCTGAGGGGGCAGCTTCCCCAGGGACTGAGAGATGTCATCCCCTCTGCCTGTGCTGAGAGCAGCCAGAACTGTGGGAGACAGGGCTGAATGTGCAAAGAGGACTAGGGCAGACAAAAGTTATTCCTTGAATTGCAGGGAGAACAAAAAGGCTTCTCTGCACTTGCAGTGTTAGGCAGGTGATTTCGCAACCAGGAGCCTGAAGCTGCAGAAACTTTGGCTGGAAAGTAACCATGTTTGGATAGTGCAAATAGCAACTGGATTTCGTGCAGCACTGAATGTATCTTTATACCATGTGCCACTTCAATGTCACAACTAGAAATCCATTCTTTTCCTTACTCTGAGAAGAGTAAGAGCCTGTTCTCCTTCCTGATTGCCCTCAGAAGATGGGGATGTGTGCTCATGGTTGGCAACAGTGCTGTGGTAGCAGCAGAACTGAACATTAAATCTGTCCCTGTTGTTGGAAATGTGGGTAGAAATGTGGCTGGCACCTGGATCATTTACTGAGTGACTGTGGGTTGTGGAGAATGTCCTGTCTTTACTTTCTTGCTCACCTTTGTTCATGAAGCTGAGGTCCAGCACAGCTGTTGCTATTAATAAAAATTTGGGCTGTTACTGATGGAGGTTACTTTCTGCTCCAGTGTGAACAGTGCTGGCTGAAATGACAGTGATTTTTCCAGCCATGTGTAAGATTCACTCCTCACTGGTGTAACCTGCTCCAGGTGGCCCTGCTTGAGCAGGGGGCTGGACAAGGTGACCTCCAGAGATCCCTGACTACCTCAATCATTCTGTGATTCTGTGATCTCCACCATTTCCAACAGACCAGAGGCTATAAAAGGCATCTCTGCCTCTTTAAATGTGGCCCTGGCAGACCAGTAAATAAAGATTTCTCCTCTGCCCCCTGCAAGAGTTCACCTCTGCAATGCTGAACCCAAAGCTGTCATTGCAGATAATAATTCTCTTACTGAGTCTGAGGGAATAATCACAAATTGCTGGGTCCCTCGGGGAGTCTGTGGGGGTGATGGTGGTGGCAGCACAGCATTCAGAATTTTGTACTTCCAAACACAAACTCCTTTCCCACTTAGGAGGAAAAGGAGCCTATGTTTGGCCCTGGGGTGGTCACACCCACTGCAAAATCAGCCCATATGGAAATTAATTTGCATTCCTGCATTTGTGGGTTGATCTTTTTCCTGATATTTTTTGTCCCAGGTTATTGCACATCTTTGCCTGCTTGACATTGAAATTCCCTCCCATGTTGTATCTCCACAGGCTTGTTGGGTTTGCAGGCCTGCATTGGTTCAGGCACAGCAACCTTTGGTGTTTTGGAAGCACATGTCAAAATACAAAACAAAATACGGGTCTGAGTACTCTGCACCAATCCCTTATCCTGTTTGAGGCTGGCACTCTGTTTAAAGGGAATAATTTCCCCTGCTGGATGAAAGATGGGATCCTTTCAAACTTAATTTTAAGTTAAGCAACACTTTTGTGATAGGAGTGTGAACTACAAGTAGTAAAGCTGATAAAAGCCAGGCCAGCACAGAGAGGAAAAATCAGGTGTACAGGGAGAGGTTTGAAGATGCCTCTGCAAACAGAGCCAGGGGAGGTTTGACCCTGGAATTGTTGCATATGGAATTTACCTTTTCATGCTCTAACTCTGCAGGGGTGGAGCTGGAGCTGCTGGGGTGGGGGATGCTGATGGTCCTGACAGGTGACCCCACAGCTCTGACTGATGAACTCCTTTAAAGGGAGAACAGATTTTTCCAAGTGCTTGCCCAAGATAAGGGTTTAAAAACAGTGCTGGGAACTGTGTGGTACGAGGACCACACAGAGCTTCCTCAGAAACTGCTGTGGGCCAGCTTTTCAGGGCTGCTGTTGTGCCCTTGCCAAGGGATTACTTAAGATCTGGGGGTGCAGATGTCAGGACATTCATTGTGTAATTTAGGAATGCTGTCTTGCCATTTGCTTGTTATTAATACCACTATTTTAATATCTTCAGAGAAATAGATGGTTATTTTTCAGAACTTCATCCTATTAATTTATTGCAGACATAAGCTATTATTCAGGATTCCTGCAAAATGAATGAATGTAATTTTTTTTTTTTTTTTACATAAAGGTGAATTCTTGGTTTGAATAACAACAGCTAAAAAACTGGCACCAACACATATACACCTATTTCACCAACACGTGCATGGCTATTTCACCTGTCTACTTGCCAAATTATTTGTATTATTTTTATGTGAAGAGCTCTAATCCTGTGAACTTGGTGTGGACAGCAAGGAGCCCCCTGCCAGCAGCCTTGATCACTGTGTTGTGTTTATTTTCCCCAGTCTCCCATTTCCCCCTCATTCTCCTGCCATGTTTTCATTAGCTCCTTTAACTTTGGCAAAGATGTCTCATCCTTCTTGGGAAGTTTGCATAAATTGTTTTTTCCACTTGTTTCTATGTCTGTAATCCTGTGATCTTTTCCAAAGTCTGACACATTTCATGGATTTCCCTGGAGGAAATTTTCTCTGATAATTATTAGCTTTGGACTAAGATTTATTTCTTGCGAGGTCAGGTTTCAGATCATGCACTTTCTGCCCTAAATTGTTGACTGCTTTTGCTGTTATAACAGCCCAGGCCACTAGAGGACTCTGTTTTCCATCTTTCCAGCAGTGCTCTGGATTCAGGTTTTGCAGTTCCGTATTTTAAGCATATATTTTTACAGAGCACACAAACCCACTCGTTTGCATAAATATTTGATTTACAGAGTAACCAGGGAGCATTGGCCACCCATTTATCAGAAGGGCATCCAAATAATGAGGAATCCCCTACAGAAAAAAAAATGTTGTTTGTGCTCTGCAGCCTTTGAAACAAAAGCAGTGTCTGTGCAGCTCTGTCCATCTCTCTGTGTGAATATTTGAGGCAATATTAGGATTCTGTCTTCACTTTTGGCCAGCACAACTCCTTCTTTGCTTCTGGGCTTTCAAGATACCAGCTGATATAAACAAAGAAGTTTCAGAAGTTTCAGGGTTTAATAATTTTTGAAAGCTTTTCCCATTAGACTCCTACAGAGAACTTTCCCATCCTGAAAGGTGCACTGAATTTGGATTCTTTCCTGAGACTTCCAAATCACCTTTCAACAGAAGGGGCTCCCTGCAGCAAAGGAAAGGAACAAAAATTAAGCAGATCATCTCTCTGTTGAGGGCAGACATAAAAAATTACTGTGATTCAGAGCAATTATTTGGGGTTTTTTCCAATATGAGTTTTCCAGGACTAACAGAGGTTCTGCTGTCAGTCCCCAAGGCCGTTTTCCCAGCAACTGGTTGGCCACTGCCCACCCAGCACTGAAAATTGGCTAACTGCAGTCAAGTGAAAACTGCAGGGGACATCTGGCCTCTCCTGGAGGCAGCTGAAGGGACTCAGGCATTCGTGCAGGGTTTGAGTTCAGCAGTGCAAAAGGATGGAGGCAGCTCCATGGAAAAAGAACAAATTGCTCCTGGGTTCAGGGCTCTGCCAGAGAGTATCAGAAAAAAAGCCTCCTGCTAATGCTGGGTTTATTTAATAATCAGGGGACACACTAGAATGCTCTACTCTCATCAACTTACTCTTATTTAAAAAAAAAAATTTAAAAAGCAGATACTTGGCATTTTGAGAGCATTCCAGCATTTTCTACTTCATGCAAGGCTTCAGACAAGAGCAGAAGCCAGGGTGGCAACAGCCCCTGCCCTGGAGAGGGGAGAAAGGGTTCAAGAGTGGCTGGAATTGTAGGAGATGCTCTGCTGGGTGCCTGCTCCTCTGCTTGAGCTCTGCTTCACCTGTGATTTTGGAAGGCAATTTAGAAATTATTTTGGTAGGAATGATTTGATAGCTATTGATGCAGGGTTTAAATGCTTTTCAGAAAATCCATCTGTCCTGCAATCTGTGAAAAAAAATGAAATGTCATTAACTTGTGAAACATTTGTCTAAGGTTTTTATGATCAGCAATTTTTACAAGGTTTTCCTGGACTTTCTGGAAATCTCTGATTAGCTGTGGGGTTTTACAGAAGAATGGCAGAGAAAACACAAACAACCCCTTCCCTGAGAATTGATTTTGAGTATTGAAAGCATTGAATGTGATGCTTTCTTTAAAAAAGGTGTTACAGCTCAGACTACATCATTTTCTATCAACATTTCTTGATGACAATTTCTGTTTATCTAATTTCTTCCATTTGAGAGTGCATTTGTACATTTTTCTAGACACAGCACATCCACTGCCTTTGAAGTCTGTAGTGAAATAAAAAAGAATCTTTTCTTTTGTTTCATTTCTTATCCCTGCCCTATTTAGCACAATGCAAAGAATGTTTCAGGGAAACCAGCAAAAATATTTAAATACTGCTGATGTCTTGAATTGGGATACATTTAGAAAGCTTAAATGCTTTAACTGCAAGTTGGCCTGAATGGTGGGAATTACACACCAAAACTGTCAATGTTCTTGTCACAGATCTTGGTGAGAATTTTAACATCAAACCTCCTCTGTCTCCAAATGTTTGTATCTCTATTTGATTTCTCCCTGCTAGAGCAGTGTCATTGCTGCTGTTCTGCTGTGGTGGTTTTCACTGGGATCCAGGGGATGGGAGCTTCTTCCCAGGAAGAAATGACAGCACTTAGCATTCCCAGAAGCTTCCAAGGAAGGAAAAAATGAATTGATGAATTTCAGGGATTTCATATTGAACTTTAAAAATGAAAATAGCTTGACATGGGCAGTGCAACCTTATGTGAAAACAGCCAACACATTTTTATGAAGATCTGCTGATCCAAAACCTAAATAAAGTGTAGAACTTAAATACTAACAGTGTGTGTCCTAATTATTTCAGTTAATTGTTTTTTCCTCCATTTGAAAGGAGTGGAATTTGGCATGAGCTGTCTGTGAAAGAGTATTTGTGGCACATGTCTGTGATGATGCTGGCAGGGCCAGGACACAGCAAGGCAGCTTTCAGGTCAGAGTCAGTCCTGAGGGACGTGTATAGACACGAGAATTTTACATTGCAGTGTATGGTGTGAAGCAAAGGCCCTCAAATCAGGAAAATAACCATTTGCTCAGATGTCAGAACATTTTAAAGCAGCTGAGAGCAGGAATGCTGAGCCAAATTCTTTGAAAGCTGTCAGTCCTGAGCAGGAAAAGAAGGGTAGTGAGTGCTGTTAAATTTGGGGACTCCTGACCTGCCCTTTCTGCATAATCCTCTGGGAGGGGAAATGAGTTCCTGGGGCTGACAAAGCCCCCGTGCCTGCCCTTCACACCTCCCCAGCCCTCTGCTCCTGCCTCTTCAGAGCAGTTCAGCTCTGTGATGCTGACTTCAAAAGAACATATTTAAGTACATTCCTGAATCAGAGTCAGTATTTGTAAAAAATGAGTGTAATAAGGATTTATGGGAGAAGTGAAAACTGCTCAGTGATCTGTGATCCGTGGCTGCCTGTCTTTGATATTGTAGTTGGCAGAAGAAATAACAATTCTGCTTTGCAGCAGCTTTCATGATTTCCAGATTTATTTGTGTTTCAGACTAAAATAAAGCCAAGGGTATTCTTTTTTAAAATAGTGACATGAAACTATCTGGGTTTCTTCAGATCAAAAATATGAGATTTGCTTTGTGTAGAAGTGAGTTTGGCCTGCACATATCAAAATTTTAATATTTGACAAGGCCAGCACTGTGCCAGCATGTGGACACCCTGGCTGCTCAGGGAGCCATGGAGTGGTGACATTCCTGGACTGCAAAAGCCATTCCTTGCTGGAACCCATCTGAGCCACCATACTTGCCCAGATGGAGTCGGTGACTTTACTAGGATTTTATTTTTGCACAGTAGGAAAGTTGCCCAGCCCTTACTGGTCCCTAATGATAGAGTGTGAAATGCAGAGAATAATTTCTGAGATACTTTCATAAAAAGATGGGGAAAGCACCACAAATCTGCTGCAGGATTTACTGGGGGATTCTAAGGTGTTAAAATCCGCTCCCATCAGTTACAGACTGAGCCCTACATGAAGCAGTGCCTGGGAGCAGCTGCCTTGTGAAAAAAAAAAAAACAACAACAAAAAACCTGCATCATTATGTACTCCTCATCTTGTAGTGTTTTGCAAACAGCCAGGAAAAATGACTTCAGGAGTGTGTTGTTAGAGGGCGAGTGAGCAGGAACTTGGCCAAGAACCAGTGCAGGTTTTAAGAGCAGTCACCCAGTCAGTGCAAACAGACCACCTTCACAAATTTACACTGGGTGTCTAAACACGAAAGGTTTACAGATAGGATGGGGTTTGTTCTGTTTTGTTTTGTTTTTTAACAGGGCTTTGCACTGCTGGATGATTTGTTCTCTGACTGTTGGAGTGAGCTCTGTGGGTTCCTCAGTCTGTCCATGTGTGCCCTTTGCTGTGTCTCTGGTTTTGTAAGGGGAGAAAAGGACTCTGTGCCTCTTCATCAGCTGACAGTGGCATTATCAATTATCCCTTGTGTAGGGATGGAAAGAGCTCTTGCCAACCTCCCACAGCTGGCACTGCAGGCACTGCATGGTGGGAGACACACTCACTCCTGTCCCACTTTTATTCTCCTGACCATTATTTCTCTCATATTTCACTTCCATCCCCAGTGCCAGTGCAGCACTCAGCCTTCTGACCCCCAATGCTGCTGGTCTGAGATGCACACACTTGGTTGGCAGCATTTCCAGAATCAGACTAGAGTTGTTTTTGTAAAAATTACAGGATCTGTGGCCTTGCCAGCAGTGGTGACTGAAACAGAGCTGCTCACACCCCGCTGTATCCAGCTGACACTAAGATAATTATATTTGTGTTATACTTTCAGTGCCTCTCCATGTCACTGTTGTGGACTGAAATGAAATAAAAAATCATAGGGCAGTTCAAAGCAATTAAAGTGTGAGGGCCCTGGCTCAGCTTTCAAAACAAACCTAAATGTTTATCTTCCCTGCAGCATAAATCAGCTCTGGCTCACAGGGCTGGATGAAGAATGGCTCTTAACAGGGACTCTTGCAGTCCTGGTGTGTTTATTTAATCTGGCAAAAGAAATCTATAACTCCTTGTATTTTCCTGTATAAGAACCTCATAATTCAGATGGTTTCTCTGTCCTGGCTTAGCAATTTGTAAACATCAACAGGGATTTCTCTTCACTGCACTGCAGCACTATAAAGAATGCTCTGCCTGGAGAGGGCAACTCAGCAGAATTAGCAACTTGCCCTGTTCTGCAGGATATCTGCGTTTGTGTGCAATTCAAAAGGGAATTGTAGAAATTCCCCTGAAAAAAGAAAGAAAAAAGCTTGCACATTTCCCCACAGGGATAATCATGAGGAGGAGCTCTTTCCACTTTCTGATCAGCTGTGAGCACATGAAGTTTACTTTCTCTTGCCTTTTCATATTCAACCTGTTCTATAAATGATTTAGTGTTACATGTCCTTTTCAGCAGCAGAGGAGAGAAGGTGAGCTTTCCATTATAAGGAAAAAGATGTGTAAATCTTTTCAAACCCAGCAGCAGGTCAGATTTCTCCCCAAGAAATAATCACCCTGAGCCCTTCAGGAACATCCAAAACCCTGAGTTTCAGCCCACACAGTTAAAGGCTTCTGCTAGCTTTCAATAAATAAAATATGTTTAGATTTTGAGTCTATTTTAAACTTGCATGAGGGAGCATTAAGTTTGGTGAGCTCACTTTTGGTTTTTTGGCTTTCAGGAGATGAGAGCCTTAAGAGTGTGCTGGTTGTAACTGAAAAAATACTTTAAAAAGAAGACTTCAAGCAGGAGTGGGTGCTCAGAGGTGTTTCTGTATGGAAAGGTCAAAGGAAAGGTTCTGGGAAGGGGGAAAGTTTGGGTGCAGGATGTGGGAATGTGGGCAGAGTGAGGGAATTGCTGGTTTCCACAGTGGTTAAGCAAGAGCAGATTGAACATGCACTGAATTCTGAGCATTGCAGAGGGAGGCTAAATCAGGATACCATGGGCTGGCAGGGTAACATTTGCAGTCAGTGTGGATGAGCATCTCCAGTTTCTTCTGGAAATGTTATCCAGGCAGTGATTTCCCACTTTCCCTGAAGAACAGGGCAATTTAACATCAACTTTGTATATAATTTCTTTGAAAACTGTGGGAAAAATTTAGTTCATTTTAGACAAAAGGCCCAGGTGACAGTTAAATGAATGCTGGAAATTTCTGACAGCTTTTTAATAAATTCAGAAGTGGACATGATTCTGTCTCACATGCAAACTGTTGAATCAATAAAGTCCACTGAATTTATTCAATATTTCTTCTCTTTAGGGCTAGATATTTACCATGCTCTTCAAGACAGACATGGAAATGACAGAAAAAATAAACTAATATTTTTTATTAGTTCATTATGTCAGTGTCAGCTAGCATGTAACTACCCAGTGCTTCACTCACATTTTTGGTAGGATAGAGCTGGCTTGGTTTACAGAAGGGGGCAGTGATGTTTCATTTTTTGGAACCAGAATCTCCAGCTAACAAAAGCTTCAGCTCTAGATAGCACAGGAATAGAAAAGCCCAAGGTTTGCTGCTGCTGTTTTGATTCCTCATGTTACAATCATTCCTCCTACTTTTTATTACTTAATTTTCTTCCCAGGAAAAAGTTCAGTGGATGGCACAGAGTGCTCCTGCCACCTGCCTGAGACCTCCCTGGCTCAAAGGGCAAATTCTTGGGAATATTTCAAACTGCATAAAAATGTTCATGACCTGTTACCTGCTTGTTTCACCCCATGGCTTGTTTGGCCTCAGCCTTGTGACACTGCAGCTCACCAATGGTGTTTTGTGACCCCATTCACAATCTTCTGCTTCCTGCTGAGGGTATAAAATGAGGGATCATTATAAAAATGAGCATATGCACAAGGCAGACAGGCTGCTGCTATTCTAGGCACACCCTGTCAGACAGCAGCTTGGATGGGCTGAGTGTTTTTAGCTCACACGTGCCAGTGAGTGACAGCACGGTTTCATTGTGACACTGCTGTGCTGTCCTCACAGCTCATGGGATGGACAATGCCAGGAAATGTTCTCTTCCTTGACTTGAACCAACAGCAGATGGGGATAATCCCAAAAGCCATCCTAGCACCTCATGGCTCTTCTCCTCAACCACAGAGCTGCTCCCACCTCCCCAGCCCCAGCAGTTCTCCTTGCTGCATCACCTCCCAGCTTCCCTTCATCTCTTGTACCACTGGAGCCTTTCTCACTCACACTGCTTCAAGAGGCACTTCAGCTCCTCCCTGCATGTCTTCCCACCCAGGAGAACCCAAGAGAAACACATTCTGTGGGAGCTGGGCAGTTCCCTTTGTCATTGTTTCATAGCAGGGTTGTCTCCTTTCCCATTGCTGGTGGTGGGGTTTTTATCCCTCACTTCCAGGTTTTCCAAATGCTTTTCCAGATGTAAGGAACTACTGGAAGCCCCTGGTCTGCAGTGAATATTTCAGACTTCTGATTTAGAGGTTTACCAGTATTTCAGTGGTTGATTTGCTAATAAAGTTGGATGAGGAGCTTGTCTTTTTTCATTCTTGTTTATAGTTGTGGTTTGTAGGAAAAAGGTGACTTTTCTGATCAGGGAGAGTTTTAAATAGAACTGAAATTTTGCCCGTGCTCTTCCACATGTTAAACCCAATACATGAGCTTGTAAAGGGGGTGTTGCCCAGTTAATCCCTTTATTCCCTTGCAGCAAGGAGAGAAATTAGAGTTTTGCATCAATGTACAACAAGTCAGTAAGATTTCAAATAGGTGTTAAGAGAAACATTGATCAGCTTCACATGCAGCGCTATATTTTATATGTTTGTGATTTATACCTGTGTGAGTGTTTAAATTAAATCCATAGATAAATTGATGATGACTGTAAAATTCAGCAAGAATTATAGAATATGGCTGCAGACAAGGCAACAAACTTGGTTTAAATCTGTTAGAGAGAATAAAGTAAAAGTCCACCTGAGCAGACTAAAGTCACTGCAGGATTTTAGTCTTTAAAGTTGCTGAAGAACTTCATTGGACCACTATAGAAGGTAGGAAATATCACTGAACACAAAAACAGAGGAAAAATCCAGGAATTTCAGATTGGAAAACTAAAAAAAAAAGGTGAGCTTTTCAAATTGGTTTTAACAAACATTTTTTCAAAGCAACAATTAGAGTTTCATTACCTCTACCAAGCTATGCACCAGTACATTCTTTGCAGTTTGGTTTGTTTGTTTGTGGGGCTTTTTTAGTAAGTAATAATATTAAATTTCAGAAAACTGAAGCTTCTGGCAAATTAGTAGAAGAGTCACAGACAATGAGAAAATATTCATACATCAGTTCTGTGATTATTTTGCTCTTGAAAAAAAGCTATCAACTTTTCTATGAGGGAAGGAGATTTATGTGAAAAGGAGATAAATGTGTCTTTGACCTATGGACTGGATTTCTTAATCTGGGCTTGTGAATTGCAAAAGTTGAATTCCTTTTGAAACCTAGTTAGCAAATATCTCTGGAGAATGAAACAGTGTGAAATGGAGCCCTGGTTTTATTACAGAGGCTGCTGCAAGGGTGACTTTGTTTGATGTAATTGCTTGGGGACCTCGTCTGATCTCTTCACTTGAAGCTGATACTGCAGGCTTTAATTGAGTAAAGCTGCTCTTGAAGTGGAAATAGTTTACATTGGGAGATTCATTTCTACAGCTGAATATCTTGGCCTTTGTCTCAGATAAAAATTAATTTTGCACCTCTGCATTCATCACTGCTGACTGATAAACTCCCTTTTCCAGGTGGTTCAAATGCAGTGCTGAGCTGTGTCCCTTTCTAAAGTACCCCACATCAAGGGTGTGGACAGTCCAGATCTCAAATCCATGGAAATAGCATTGCAGCCTATAAAAAAAAGCAGGATAAAACACAACTTCATTTGTTTTCCCGCTTTCCAGTTTGAGTTGGTGTATTGAGTGTATTATACTTCTTCTAAAAATCAGGATTATCATGGAATGTCTGGGGACCCAGTTAAAAATTAATAACAATTCCTTGCTTGAAGTAATGTTTCAAATTGCAGATGGCAATTGCAGGTTTGGCTCCAGATTTATAAACAAGAGAGAAATCTGAAGTGTTTGGGGTTGATTTTTAAAAATGAGATGTCCATTTGGAAGGGAGCAGGCAGAATGAAGGAATGATAAGGTAAAATAATACCTACAAATACCAATTTATCTTGTGAACGTCCTAAAGCCCACTCTGCTGTGTGAGATCAGGGCAGCATAGGAGAGTGCAGGTTGCTCTTATCAGGATAGAAATCTTGCAGTGATCCTGTGCTGAAAGGGAGTCTTGGCATGAATGAAGAAATCTGAGTAGATTAGTAACTGAGAAAATCTGGGTAGCTTTAGTAACTGAGAGCCTTTTTGGTCCCTAATGTCAATCCTCTTTAGCAAGGGGCTGTACAACCCTGCTGCTGTTCCATCTCTGCTGGTGCTAAATGCAGCAGTCTCAGGGATTGGCTGCTGCTGCTAAAAATGCTTTTTGCTGAAAGAAAAACCTTTGTATAGATGAGATAAAAAAGGGGTTATTTTTAAATTCCTTTAACTGTTCTGTAGATGAGAAAACACGGAACAGTTTGGTTGCAGTTGGCGGTGATCCTCTGCATCCTTGGACCCTGAAGCAGGTTCACATGGTTCTGTTCCATTCTCAAAAGCAAGGAAGGACAAAATGAGTTCCAGTGAAAATACCTATTTATTATTTGCCTGTCTGCCTCTTGTTGCAGGAGGGAAGTAGCTGGTGCTGATCATAAAGCTTTTCTTGGAGACTGGTGCATTTTCTGAACCAGTCTTGTATTTGAATAGTCACTGCTACCTTGGATCTTCTTCCCAACTCCATGTGTGTTAATGCAAACACACAGCCTGCTTTAAAATAGAACTGATACAGACCAAACTGAATAGGAAGTTCAAGTGTTTTGATGCTCCAGTGTTGGATTTCCTGTGGGTTTTTTGGAGGGTTTTCCTCCCCATTTGATTTGTCTTTGCTCACCCACGTCCATCTTCCAGAAAGTTGTCTTAGGAAAGCAGTAATTAAACCTGTCTTGGAAAGTCTGTACATTTGTCACAGAGTGTTGTGCAACCTTTCATCACTTGGCTGCTGCAAGTTTGGGTAGTGTCATGAACTTCTGTCTTCAGCCAGATTTCTTTAGTGACCTACCTTGGGTTTAATCTAAAAGGATTTTGTGAGGCATTTACATTCCCTCAGGATTTGTCAGGATGATGAGAAAATACTAGTGCATTTCTTTTAATGATATCTGCAGTTTGAATTAGCTAGATAAATATAAATGCTCTCTGCAAATTGAGATGAAATCCTGTCTGAGAGTTATACAGACAGAAAGATATTGAAGTGGAAAGACCATGCAATGAGTGCTTTAGCTGATCCCTTTGATCACACTGACATTCAATATATCCAGTGTTTCTCAGTTTGGGAACATGTGGTGCCATTTCTTACATCCTAATTTGGAGCTATGGAAGGGAAGAGGCTGCTCTGCCTGGTACATGCTGGAGCATTTTTGTCAAGGCAGAACTGATTAAAAACCATTAATGATTAATGTATGATTTGCACATTCCTCATTGGAGCTGATATCTCTCCTATTTGACTTGAACGTGATGGAATGTTCTAAGGAGCGTCAGGCAAAATTACTCCCCTTTTTTCCAGTGAAAGAATTTAAAGGAAGAAAAGTTTTCCTGCTGCTGAAAAATGGAGACCATCTATCTTTGATCAGGTTTCTTTAGATTAACAGTGTTTTAGAAGGGTAAAAGGCAAAATTATCAAAACTCAAGTTAAAGAAAACTTTCAAAATAATATTTTCTCTCCCTGCTTGCCCATTATATTATACATAATAATATGCAGCAAACAGATTAATCATTTGAAGCTTATTGAGAAAACACAGCATTACTTTTTAAACCTGAAAAAAGAATCATGGTCAGAGGACAGAGCCCTTGATTGCATTTAGAAAGCTGAATGGAATTCTCCATGCAGTCTCTAAGGCACTTTCAGATTTCATACCAACACCTTACAGCTTTTCTGAATGCTTTGATCTGATTCTCAAATTGCCCAAAATCACAGTCCTAAGCTGGATGGGAAAGAAGGTGCAGCCACAGTGGTGCAAAAGGGGAAAGAAGCAGCCTTGATTCTGTTCAGAAAAGAGGAAAAAATCAAACCAGTCTGCTGGCATGGCTTGATCAGAACTGTTACAGCTCATATCATTACTTTTGGCCCTAAGTTGGTCTCAAGTCTTGCTTTACATGGCATTAAAAAAAAAAAAGAAATTATTATCTATCTTAGTACATTGTTTGTATGTTTTATGTCACCCACACAACAGGGAGGAAAGGAAAAATGTGCCAGGTTAATTGTGTCAAACTTCCTAAAATTTTAATTCAAGTTTAGAAATTGTGTTTCAGTAGGCATTTGAAATATTTAATTTCTCTTGATATGTTTCTTTCCACCAATGCATACTTTTTTCTTTTCCCTCCTTAAACTTTTGATGAATACTATTCCAAAAATAATTCTCCAGCAATGATTTCTTTCAGGAGCACTTCTGTTTTCAGCCTATAGAAATAATTTTATCTTCTTGCTGTTACGGCAGTGACAGATGATATTTTCTTTTTCTCTACATTTAGACACCTTATATTACCCAGCTCACTGAGGTAAAAAAGACCCTTTATATATTGAAGCTCCAAAACCCTTTATATGCTCAGAAAAGATACTAAATTATTTACTGCCACTTTCCCCTCATTTTTGTCATTACAACTGTCATCACTTTTTGGTTTTGTTTTTGTGTTAGTTTTTTTTTTCTTTTTTTGTTTGTTTGGGTTTTTTTTATTTGTTTGTTTGTTGTTTTTTTGGTTTTTCATTAGGTTATTTCTGAAATCCAAAAGGAAGGAAAAATTGTCTGTTTTGGTTGAGGGCAGGAGCGTTTTCTAATGAATTTTTGTATTGAAAATGCCATGCTTGGGTTGCTCCTGCATTAGAAACAGCTGAGCTGTATGTATAATATATCAGAGGGAATAAACAATGCACATTTTAAATGATACCCTGCTATTGCTCAGGGTGGGACTCCCTCAGCACAAGGATTTGTGCAATGGGAGTGAGCTCATCAATCTCAAGGGATCTTTCTCTCAAGTTTTTCTTGGTGCGTGCACACACAGGTTGTTTGTTTAAATCCCTTGGATATGTGCATTTGTTGTGTGCTGACGTTTGGATTTTTCACTTTTCTAGCGCTGTCCGCAGTTTCGTTGTGGAAAGTCATGAGGGCCGTGAGGGGGCTGTGAGTGCAATACGGGCACACAAACTATCAGCCAGTTAGATTTTGCTGCCAAACCCCAGGGAAATGCGTTTTGCCTATAAAACAGTGCATATAAGACATTTAAGAGTTTATTTTTTTGAAGATTTCCCTCAGGCCCGGGTGCTGTGGTGAAGCTGAGGTTGCTCTGGGGCCACGCCCAGCGCTGGGTCCCTTCACAGCACCCACGGCCCCCGCTGCTCGCCGGGACACTTTTGGCTACTTGTACCCCAAATATTTTGGGAATTGAGCGTCATCCTTGGAGCAGCAGAGACCTTGGTGCCTGGGCTGCATTTTTCCCCCTCAGAACTGTAGGAAAAACTGAGCCGGAATGTTCCCGTGAGGACGAATCAATGTCTGCGCGGCCATGTCCGGTGAGTCGGGGCTGTTCATACGCTTCCCCTGTCATGGTGTTTGAGGACATGTAACTTTCTGTTCAAATTTCAATCTTTATTTTAACCCCCTGAGCCCACTTAGTCCTCTGAGAAAGTTTGTGTAAAAATAACAATAAAGCCCCAAAACAATATAGATGTGACTTGTACACTCAGAAGAGCACTCGTAGATATGGAGGAATTTTCGACAAAATTGTCTTTAGCAAATCTAGAAGTGTTGCCTAGAAAAGGCCGTGTGTTTCTGTGTGTCCTGAAGTTATTGTTTAGTATCCCCCACATAATAAACTCAAAATGTTTGTGAAGCCCTTTGGCATAGCTGTGTTAATACTTTCAGTATTAATTCGTTTGGTAAGGTTGTCCAGGGAAAAGCAGCGCTGTGGTGAGCATTCGGACCCTCAGCAGCCGCCGCAGAGTTGTCTGTGGAGGTTTTGTGTCCCTTGCCCACTCCAGTTTGCTCCTGGGATTTGTGCATTCCTCAGGTTTTGCTGTCCTGGGTGCTACAAAGCAGTAAGGCTTTATTGGCATTAGTGTGTGAGATCCTGTGGCTTTGTTTAAGCTTGTCCTCCTTTGTTGCTAATGCTAGTGCTGCTTCTAAACCAGCTGTATAGCTTTCAACCTACCTGAACGACCCTTCTTTTGTTTAAAAGCAAAAAATAAATCAGAAGTGTGCTTTATCTTCCCCTCTGTGATTGGGAGAGAAAAAGTAATCACTGTGGCCCTGATTATGACAGAAGTATCTGAAGTTATTGCCAATACTGCTTTCAACTCTTACACTCTGGAATTCTTTCATGTTCCGGGTGAAGCACTGTATTATTCTACATGTTTGTGGCATAGAGATATTGATAAAACCTTGTTTTAATCCTTTATAGTGCTCTTGATCAAGGTAACCTTGACATTCACTTCTGGGACTTGATTGATTTCTTAAGTTAAATGGCTTTGTTAATTAACCAACAATTTAGGCTTCTTTACCAAAATCAGGGAAATCTGCCTTTTTGCAGTTAGGAGATCTAAAATGAGACTGACCCAATTGCTGTTTCCCTGAACTAATTTAGAAAGAGAACTTGAAATGCTGTGGGGCAAACTTGGGTTTATTGCGGTATTTTATGTATTCCATTAACTTCTTTAGTTGTCGTAGCAATGCAGAGGCAAAATGCTAGCAAGCCTTGAATTACTGTTTATGTCTCAAATAAGACAAATAACATCTTTTAAAAGAGAAATACAGCTGATACTTAGCACAAGCCCAGCTCTGATATGCTTCAGGGACTCCTTTGAATTCCTGTTCCTGAAAATGAAAGAATCACTTTGTGTGGCAGATGCAGAGGGAATTTCGTGTGTGCAAAGAAAAGGGAAACAACCCACCTTAATTAATCTTCCCGCTGAAAAGAAATCTGCAGGGAGTCAGAGGAGCTTCTCTGCAGTTGCCAGCTGTGGAATTTGAATTTTAGGCGTTTATTCACAGAAATCATCGGGGTTTTGTGGCATTTTTGTGTGGTGTCTCCCCCGCCCCACCTATTTAATTAGCATCATATTTATGGTGCTCCGTGGTTCTAAACTGGTGTGATTTCATCCTGAATGAACTGTCACAGTGGCTTCACACCTGTGTGGATGGAACAGAACATGAGCAGTTGGAGGTTTAGGGTCAGTCAGAAAAATAGGAAGTCAAGACAGATCATTACACCTTCTAAATATGGTTAAGTTTTTTGTTTTTTTTTCTCTAATTCCTGTTGGGGAATGTGCATAGGAAGAGAAAGTGTCATAAAATCAGTTGAGGGAGATGTATGCAATACTGTCAGTAACATTTTTGCCTTCTTTTATAAGAACAATTGAAAGTTTTTCACCTGTTCTGTGCAGTAGTTATTGGCACAGGCTGGCATTTAATGACAAACTGACAAATTAAACATCCAAGCATTCTGTTAAAACCAAGAAAGATGGGGAGACTGGGCATGATTCAGCTGTAGACCTCTTGCTTCCCTCTTTGCATTTCTCTGAATCCCCTTTGCCTCCAGCTGTACCACTGCAGCTCCTTATTTTGTGTCTGCTCTACACATGAATTATCAGAGCTTATCTAAATGTGCTACTTAACCTCCTTTCCCTCAAATCCCTTGGTCAATAAGCGACATATGGGCATCATTTTGGGTACAGCTCACGTTCAGAGTTTAGATCTGATTGTGGTGCTGAGCTTAGCTTTGAGCATAGCTGCCTGATTTCCTCTCAGAATTCCCATTAGTGGGAATAGTATATATGAGGACATCACAAATCACTTTTCTCACCCCTGGTAAAGTGCTGAGTGTTGTCCATTTTTATCCATAAACAGCATTAGCTGCACTTTGTTCCTGTAGGGAATGGTGCTGGGAAGGTGTCCAGTGGGGTCATAAAATTGGTGACACTCAGTGAATTCCTCCTGTTCCTCCCAGTTCCTTTGGTCCCTTTCTGGTTTTGTTTCCCTACTACAAATAATTTTTCCAAATTACCTAAATAAAGCTAAATGGACATCTTTCCAATTTGTAGTTACTGATTATTAATGGTAGCAAGAAGAGGCATGATTAGGTGGTGTATGGCAGATGGGGATTGTTTCCAATTTGCTGACCTGGTAGAGATACCAAATGGAATTCTGGCTACCCAAGGTCAACACTAAATCACTTAATAATCTTAAAACAGCATTTGACCCAAATTTATTAAGTAATTTCTTCAAACTCATGGAAGTAAATGAGATTTTGGGATCAGCCTGTACTGATGATTATTTGATTTCATGGGAAATAAAAGACCTGAGACTTATGAAATGTTTAATGTTTATTTTCTTTGTAGTGAAACAATGAATGTTAACTCAAAAAATGTGAATTGTTTGTAATTTCCTGTGGAAAAGTTTCAGACATCTAACCTCAAGACAGAAGACAATGCATCATTGTTAATCAGACAGAAAAAGAAATGGGAAAATAGGAGCCTGGATGCAAACATTCCACAAATCTCAGTGATGTGGTAAGTGAATTTTGCATATATTTGTAGCTAATTATATTGCTTCTGAATCACTGTAAATGTGTTATTGTAACCACTGTGATACCAGGGTTTCAAGGAGCTCCCAGGGAACGCACAAGAGGGTTTCCTGGAAGACGCTGGCAAATCCACAAGAACAAAAGCCCCAGACTTTTGCAGCAGTGACAGAGGGGCTGAGTCAGTGGGCAGTGCTGGCCCCTCTCCAGCTTCTCCATCAGCTCTGTGCTGCTGGACGTGTTTGCACTGAGCTGCAGGAGCTTTGCAAGGTGTTTTCATGGGCTGCTGAGGTGGGCTTGGAAGGGAAACTCAGTGCTCTGTTTATCTGTGACCACGAACCCTTCTCTCTCCCCAGGAAAATAAAAATACAATGAGAAGGGGGAGCACTCCCAAAGGTCTTTGTGGATCAATGTAATATTGAGCTAGAGGAAGTTAGAGATTAGCTGATGTTCCCAGAGGTACAAATGATGTAAACTGATGTGTAAAGAAAGAATTTACTCTGCAAGGAAGACTGTAAGCACTGCCACACATTCACAGCTGCATTTGCAGTTAAGTTGCAGATCAGGGTAAGTGTCTTTTGCTCTGTGGTTTTTCCAGAGGTCTGGGAGACATCAGGACAGGTTTATACTTTTTCCCATTGTTGTTTTGGATTCTGTTGCATTTTTATCACTGAGGAGCAGTTTGCGGAAGTGTTACTTGAAGTGTTGCACAGACATTGAGAGGCCAGCAGCAGTGACAAGGGAGCCTTAGGAGGGATGATAAAATGAGGGTTTGCAGCCTGGGCCGTTTCTAAATGTGGTCGGGTAAGTAAAAGGTGATAGAGTTAAAAGTGTTGGTGCTGTGCCTGAACTTCTGGCCTGCCTTTTTACAAGTGCCTGATGTCAAAGGGACCCTGCAGGTCAGTCTGTACCTCACTGGGCGGAAGCTCTGTTCATCCTGAAACATGGCAGGGAGCAGAGATGGGGACACTCACTGCATAAAGGGAAATGTTGGCTCAAACTGACCCATGACCTTCTGTAAAAAAAGAGCAGAAAAAATAAGTCTAAACCATCCAAAACACAAGTGGTGATGATGATGAGAAAACACCTCTGGATGAAAAAGGTATTACTGAAAAATATAACCTTGCAGCAAAAGTCTACAGTTAAAATTACTTCAATTTGTGCAGCTGTAATAAAGTTCCAAGTGTCAAATTAGCATTTCTGTTTTATTTCCAATTGCAATTCTTGTATTTTACATTATAACTGCATGAAAGTGCTATTAAGAAAAGCAGAGCCCAGATGTTTCTGCTGATTGTATTGTGTATGGTTGTGCAGAAGGAAAATAATACCTGATTTATGCTAGAAAGCACTGTGGAAATAAATGCAAGCACCAGAACTGGATTTAAATGATGTTGCTACAAGTAAGATGCATTTTCCCTTTCCCTAACTCTGCTATTCCCTAAACCCCCTGTAAGGCTTCTAGTGCAATATTCTGCAGTCCCTGTGCAACTCAACTTTCCTCAAGTCTGAGAGAGATTTATGGTTATGTTACTTCTGTCACTCAGAGCATCATAGAAACTGTTACCCAGCAAGAAAATAAAGATTGCTGCATCTCAAAAAAAAAGCAAATACTCTGAGTATAGTTCCAGGTAGATGCTCAGATGCTGTGGATTCCCAGAACTGCCTCTCTGGTCTGGGCCATGTTGCCTCTTAGAATCACAGAATACTTTAACTTTTAAAGAATTCTAGAGGCCTCTAGTCCAAATCTGTGCTTAAATCAGTGCCAGCTTGCAGTTCAGTCATTTTGTTCAGCAGGATTTAAGGAGATCCCATGGCTTATCTGGGCCCCTGTTTTTCACCATCGTTGTTTCTCTCTCATCAGAATTTCCTGTACCCCAGCCTTTCCTTTAACTTGCTGATAAATAGAAAATTTTATCCTTCCCCCTCTCTGGTGACTCACTGGTGGAGCTTAGCACAAGATGCCCGACACTCCTCTCTATTTATACATTAACTGACGTGCATGATGCAAATTAGAGAAATATAGGTAATTTCTGGCTCTTGAAGGAGACCAGATAAGATGGCAATCAACCTAGAGTGTCTGCTTTCCGTTTTGTTTGTCCTAGGCAAGCCTAACAGCCTCTCCTGAGTGCCTCACAATGATTTTAATCACAATGCACTTTCAGATAGTTTAAAAAATGGCCCTGCTGTGAGAATCACTATTTGTTGCTAATATAAAGGCAGCTTGCCATGGCTGTGTGCTTATCACAGGTAACCTCGGAGAACCTCTAGCACAACTGAGCTTCCCCATGTGTATAAATACCTGCCTCCTACTGCTGCCCCAGCAGTGCTAATTAGAGCCATTAATTCTGCTTGGCTAAGGGGGTGCACTGAAGCTTGTGCTGCCCCCAGTTCTCTGATGGCCCTTAGGAAACAAAATCAAAAAAGTCCTTCAAAAGGCTCAAATCCTTTTCTTCATTTTTGCAGGTTAGAAGTGGCATTGCAGGCACAGATGGGTGTGTGGTGTGTGAAGGTGTGCAGGTGTGCCCTGTTCTGTGTGACCAGGAGAGCAGGGGTTGTGTCACAGGCTGAACTGATACCATGTGCATGTTCAGAACACAACAGAGCCTGGCAGAGAGAAAGGTGGCTCTGTTGGGACTCCAGCAGCAATTCCCATTAAATTCATGGTGCTGACACCTCTCTCCAAGTGACTTTGGCTCTTGGATTGCAGATCACCCCAGCAGGGAAACCAGGATTGTGTGACTTTGTCAAAAACAGCCAAGTGTTGTGATTCATTTAATATCAAATGGCACCTTCCTCTTAGTTCTTAGGTTCATGTGTGCCTCAGTTCCTTCTTTTCTCCCATTATTCAGTTACCTGAGGATAATCCAGAATTTTACACAGCCCAGGCTTTTGGACAACACGGGTGCATGAGATGCAGTGTGAAATGCAGCTGGCTATGGGAGTCGGGGGCTTGCAGGGGCTGACCTCTGGCCCCTGACCCTTGACTTTTGACCCCTGACCTTTTAACCTATGACCCTTTGACCCTGACTTTTGACCCTTGACTTCTGACATTTTACCCTAATCCCTGATCTTTTACCCTTGACCTTTTACCCTTGACTTTGACACACCCTTGACCCCTGACCTTTGACCCCTCACACATGACCCCTTTAACCTTGACCCCTGGCATCTGACCCTTGACCCCTAACCTTTTACCATTGACCTTTTATGCCTGACCTTTGACCTTTCACCCCCGATCTTTGATCCTGGATCCCTGACCTTTGAACATTGACATCTGGCCTTTGACTCTGACCGTTTGACCCTTGACCTCTGGCCGTTGACCTTTGACCCCTGACACATGTCCTTTGGCCCCTGACCTCTGACTCTTGACCTTTGACCATTTACTCCCGACCTTGGACCCTTGACCTTTTACCCCTGACCTTTGACCCTTGACCCCTAAATCCTAAAGTGCTATGTCTTGCCTGTAACCCTAGTCCACCCCCTGGGTGCACCTGTAAATCTAGCTCCACCCCATGGTCCTAGCTCCAACCCCAGCCCTGCCCCTGGTCCTAGCTCCACCCTCTAGTTCTGCCCCTTAGGTGATGTCATGGTGAGTGGCAGGAGGTGTTCTGGGGGGTTTGGGGCTGGGGATTAGGGTACTGGTTTTGGGTTGGGGGTTCTGTTTGTGGGGCTGTTGTGGTCTGGTGGTGTGGGCTGTGAGATGCTGTGGGTGTCTGTGGGGCTGTGAGGGGTTTTGGTGGTATGGGCGGTCTAGTGGCTTGTGGGCCTGTTAGGATGTGTGGGGATGTTGGGGTGTGTGGTGGGTTGTGAGGGTGTGTGGGGATGTGAGGAGCTCTGTGGGTGTGTCAGTGTTTGAGGGGTTTGTGGGGGTTGTGGGGCTGGCTGGGGATGTGGGGCCCTTGGTACCATTAGCCTGTGGTCCTTGAGGCCTGCTGTGGGGAGCCGCTATGCTGGAGCTCCCTGGCTGTGTGTCTGCTGTCCTCAGAGGTTGCCAGCTGTCTGAGGGACTGTGGGGGCCGGGGAGGGCTGCAGCTGCCAGCGGGGCTGGCTACAAGGGTTGGGGGACTGCAGGGACTGCTTATGAGGGTTGGGGGCCTGCAGGGACTGGTTATGAGGATCAGGAGCCTGCAGGGACTGACTGGTTATGAAGATCGGGGGCCTGCAGGGACTGGTTACGGGGTTGGGGGCCAGCAGGGACTGGGTGTGGGGGAGGACTGTGGAGGTACTTTGAGATTTATTGGAGCTTGCAGCTTGTCCCAATGGACTTGGCTTAAAAATACATTTAAAAGATAGAAAACAGAAAGTTTTTTTCCATCCACAAACCACATGAGACTCAGGTTCATTCCTGTTTTGCTTTAGGTTGAAAATTGCATTTACTTTAGATTTTTTCCTAGGAAAAAACTAAGGAAAGGGCTTGCACTAAGCAGTAGTGTTGTGGTGAGAGAGGGTAAAGATTTAGCTTCAAGCCTCTAATGTAACAAATCTGGGTTTGAGGTGATTTTCACTTTAATGATTAATGGTCACTTGGCTACTTTTGGGGTGTAAATATTTTTCTTTTCATCTTCAAATTTCATTTGATACCTAAGGGCTTAATTTAAAAAGCAAGCAACATGCTGCTAGGAAAAGCTCCAGATTTAAGTAACTCCTGCTTTTATTTTTTTCTTTTGATAAAAATAGCACATGAATTGGGGAAGAAAAAGTCCTAATGCATATGATAGCTCATTGGGGAAAATAAGGGCTACAAGTCTCCATGCTGACTTCCAGGAGAGGTATATGCAAGAAAGGAAAAATAGTACCTAGATTGCTTTGAAGAGTCAATTTTCTCTGTGGCAAAATTGTTGAGTGCATTTTGTTTTACAGAATCTATTAATATTTCAATTTTTCATGTTTATTTGGAATGCAAATAGATACTGAGTTATCAGAATTTGCCCATGGGCAAAAAAATCAGAATTTCAATCAATTTTGCTAAGTACCCAGCAATGACAAGTTTCTTAGAAGCTTTACTCAATATTTTTCATTGTACATGTGCAAGGAAACGTGATCTTGAGGCTTGGAGTAATTAGTTTAGGTTTTGTCCCAGTGAAAACTTCAGAAGAAATCCAAAATATTATGGAGCATAGATTTGGGTTTTAATGAGAAAAAATAAATAGAAATTTCACAAACAGCAAACTTTTTATTATGTTTTTCATGAGGGTCCTGATTCTTCTTGAGGAAAATTAGGGGTTTTTTTCCTTTCAGAAAGGGTGCTGCTCCTCCTGGGGCACAGCAGAGCAAACGATGTTGTTCTTGGGTAGCTTCCTTAGAATATTAGAAATAACAGCGGGGAGGTTGCCATTTTGCAGTTCTCTGCCTGTGACTTGGCTTTGTGCCCACTCTTCCAGCTGCTCCATCTTTGAGGTTTCCTGGCTGCGTTTCCCTGTGCTGGGGCTGTCCCACAACAGCTGTACCCTGAAATGCAGAGCTGCTCTTGCAGATCTTTTCCAGCTGAGCAATACTTGTGTATTTAAAGTGAAATGAATTTCGCTTTTGCCTCCCCACGGGCTCTCTTTCTGCTCAGTGCCTGGGTTTTATAGGACTAAATCTTGGCTTTCTGTGTTTAAAACTCAGTGCTTTATTTCTGTGGGTTTTTTGGGAAGAACTGAGACTTTTTGGATAGAAAATGGAGAGGGAGTTTGGAGTTACCAAATACTACAGCAGACATGGCTTTTCGCCCTTGTTGAGCTGCCAGGATCCAGTTCTGGAGGAAAATCCAGAGAGGATATGCCAGGTGTGCAGTGAAGCTTCCACAAAGAAATGCAGCAAGTCCTAAAGAACCAAATGCACTTCTGCAGCCAACAGGAGGTGGCATTGTGAATGCTTCTCTCAGAGAAATGTTGGTATGAAATCCTTTTTTTAACCTGTTACTGGAACTTTCTCCATCCTGTGTGTACAACAGTGGGAGTAGTGATGGAAATACCTTCTTCCCACACTTCAGAGCTCTGAATTGTTACTCTTGGGATATGAGAGAGGAGGAGTAAAGGCAGCACTACTTATCCATTTCTTCTAATTTGGGGATTTGCTGTGTCAATAAGTGTCTGGTTTCAAACTGCTTTTTATCAGCCTAGAAAAATGTCGTTCTCTCCTTCATTCTCTGTTCTTCTATGAGAAGCATGTTTGTAGTTTTTGTAGGTTGTGCAAGTAGGACCCATTATTTTGTTGTAGTGGTAAAACATGAGTGTGAAAATGAATCTCCTGCATCTTCTTTTTCTTGTCCCTGCCAGGTTCCCTCTGTGCTGGGTGATGTGGTGCCTCCACAGTGCCTTCAAACCAACACCTGCCTGGCTGCTTTCATTTCTACTTCTCTGTCTCACAGCATCTGATATTTTTTCCTTTATTTTTTCCTTTTCTTTCTTGAATTTTGTTAGGGTCTCTAAGCATTTATGTTCCCACTTTGTTTAATATGCAGCTTTTAGCTGCATTAGGAGTACTTGTGAAATCATTGCTTTTCACGCTTAGTCCTGTACGCAATTACTGTCTCCCACTTAAGTGCAGCTATGTGAGTACATTAGAAATACCCCAAATAAGCAAAGGGATAAAGAGACATGACACAATTGCTACTTGATGAAGTATATTCCCTGTTTAAAATGTCTTAGCACCTCAGCCAGATTTATGGTGTGGTTTCCTACAACTCCCTCCTGGTGTTCTGCCAGGAGATTATCTTGAATCCTGACACCTCAAGTCCTTTTGCTGCTGCTGTTATCATTAGAGCAGAACATCTTACATGTGGTTGCTGAAATGGCTGTTCTAGAGGCTGGTGCTAGTATAGGGTATCTTTGTCTTACATAAGAAGTATTTAGAAACTGAACTGCTTCCCATATAGAATGAAAGATAAAGCAACATTTGTGGCTGTCCCACTCCTGTGATGGGCAGGTGTAAAGCAGGAAGGATGTAAATGCAGATAAATTTGTTTACACATTCATTCTGTTGTATTCTTCAGAAGGCAAAGTGTTGTGTGTGCTTTTCTAAATCCTTTTCCATGTTTTCTATTAACATGTCCAAGTTAATGGGTGCTTGGCTCACATAAATCACAAGATGCTAGAAATGAGGGAAAGAAGTTTTGGTTGGCATGTTCCAAATCAGTGTGGTCAGGAGCTAATCCCAGTGATGGGCTCCCTCCTCCCTCACAGCAGAATTTGTCAGCAGAGTCATCCTTTGGGGACACTTGCTGAGCCCTTTCCTTTCCCTTTTCTGACTTCCCAGGAGTGTGCCAAGTGCCTCTCAGCTTTGTCCATTACTTCAGGAATCACTTGTGGGAATTACCGAGGACACCAGCAAAAACTCAGCACTCTGATTTTGCATTTACAGAATCCTTCAAGAGCAGTCTTCTCATTACAGGGAGCTACAGATTTTGGGGTGGCACCACTTGGAATAAGTTTTGTACTCACTGAGGAACTTTTATAGAAGAGATGATGTGCTTGGGAGTAAAACTGAGCTGTTAAATCCCATTGCTCCATATAGAATGGAAAAGGAAAATAAATCAGGGATTAATTGCGGCTTTTTGCCATTCAGATGGAAACCCAGATAGTGATGCAGACACAATAAGACTTTGAGTTTTCTCGGTTTAATTTGAACATTCAATATAACTTGGTAGAAATTCCCCATTGTTGGGTTTTTTAAAATTCAGTTGGAATAGTCACAAATTGTAAATGAGCCTTTCTTCAATACACACAGTCCTTTCCCAGTCAGTGAAGGATTAAAAATGAAATTTGTTACTGAGAGGTGAAATTAGAGTATTTGTGTCATTGTTATCCTTTCATCCTTTATTATTCTTCTATTTTTAATGCTCCCCTCCTTAATTCACTCTTCAAGGTAGTGGGAATGGCTTATAAAAGGATGATGAAAGCATGAATGGAATTATTGTGTCTTTTGGTTTCCAAGTCTCACCTCAGTGTTGCAGAAGGGCTGTGAACCATTCTAAGAACTGAGTGCTTCAGTGATTTGTTGGTTGGCAGTGGTGTGTGAGATTGTGCAGGTCAGCTCTGAGCTCCTGTGACCCCTTTTGTGCTCTGCTCTGCCTCCCTGACATCTACTCACAGACCTGAAATTGTGTTTAAATAGATAGAATTTACTGAGAGAATATCAGTTCCCCTTCACAGCTTTCCTTCCTCATGAGCTGAACTTGCCTTCTTTCTTATACTACCACATTTAGCTCAGTGATGAAAACACTCTAAGAAAATTTCAAATACATGACAAATAATTGTTTTCTCAAAAAAATCATGCCATTCATCTGCCATTGTCAGTATCCAGCAATCCCAGGGCACAGAAATGCAGAAGCTGTTTGCTGTGACTATGGGGCAAGGAAAGACTAAGCAGAAGTTGTGTTTAATGTGCCAAGGGAGCAGGGAAGTAAATGGTAAATTCTGTGTGTTGGCTGCAGGGGCTGGGACACTGGAGCCTGTCTATTTTCAGAATTTGTGACCAGCATCTGAGAGTGTCATTGGCAGGGGGTATCTGACAGTAAGTGGCTGAAAGTAGCCAGGAGAAGATGAGGATTCCAGAGATTTTCTTTCACAGCATCAATCAAAGGCTTTTAAGGGATAAGAATCATAAAGAGATGTGAACTGAGATATGAAAGAGTGCTAGTTGTAAAAACCCACCAAATGATACTTATCAGCTGTATTTGGATTAGCCTGAGACCATCAAGAGCTACTTTTCTAAGGCAGAATCTCAGAAAAAAAAACTCTTTGGTTTTTTACTCTGTGTTCAAACACAATTTCTGTCATCATCACAGAGACTGGTAGGAAAAGTCCACTTGATTGTGCTAATGACAAGCTGTTGATGGATGTGTCTCCCGTAATTTGTGGTGCTGTGTTGGCATGAAGGAGGCTTAAGGCCAGTTGAGTAATTAATGAGTGTAAAATCCATGTCACTACAATGCTGCTACTGTCAGTAGCTACTCACAGCAGTGCTGCAGTTTGGGTGTGATACAAAGTGAAAAAATTTGTCAAATATGCCCTCGCCCACCCCAAGGTCATGTTGTATCCCACATTTCCTGTGGGCACCCAGGAAGGGGAGCCCCAGACATTGCCAGGTATGTGTGAGCTGTGTGGCTCTAACACAAGCACACACATGAGGAATTTTTCCTCTCAGGACGGTATTTTCCAAGGGCACAGCTTGTCCTGTTGACCTCTGCTGAGAGCCAAAGTCAGGTCTCAGCACTTTGTGCTGCTGTTGAAAGTGGAGCTGCTCTGTTCCATTCATGCCTAAAGTCAAAGCTTTATGGAGCAGTTTAGTGTTCAAGTACCTGTGACTAGTTTGCAGTCTTGCTTCATGTCATCCTGCATCCAGCACAAGAATAAGTGCTTGACTCACAGCAGGATCTTGTCTCCTCCTTCGAATCCTAGAGGACCTATTTTGTTCCTGCATTGTCAAATATCATCAATAGTTTCTGTCTCTCAGCTGTTACCCCAGTGGTCATTTTTCTGTTTGGTGAATGAAACCTCTATCCCATTAGAGGGTTATCTTTCTTTGCAATCTCTGGAATTCTCATTCCTGGGATCATATCACTGGTGCCAAACCCCTAAAATCCAAACTGATGTCTCTTCTACATGCAGCACAGGTCTGGGAGCATGATGAATCCCTTTTCCTTCTACTTCTGGAAAAAAAACAGCTTTTGCATTCATTTAAACTTGTTGCTGTTCTAAGACTTCAGTTTGAATTTGTAAGTGGAAATGACAGTTGTCATGCTTCTCATTAACAGGTCTCTGACCACTTTAAAAAGATGATTATAATATTATTCCCATTTTGCAGTAGCAAAAACAGATGCAAAGCAAGATGATGAGTCTTTGCTTCCTCTTACAAATGTACCCCATGGAATCATGCTTCAGTGAGCTTGAGAAAACATGGAGCAGGGGCCCAGAGCAGCTGTGAAATCTCCATCCTTGGATGTAGTCACAGCTCAGCTGGACCAGCCCCAGCAACCTGCTCTGCCTTTGGCTCATGGTTTGACCAGACTAACTGCAACCAGTGTCATGCTATGCTTGCAATTCCAGAGACAGGAATGACTCAGGTTTCCAGAATTCCAGAGCTTGCTTTGGCCTCTATCACTTCAAGCAAGGTAAATTGTGTGTTTTCCATGAGAGAGAGAAAAAGAAAACTTTTTGGCCCATTTTATTTTGCAGAGTCACAATTTCAGCCAGCTCAGTGCCAGTCCTTTTTTTGGGAGTCAGGGCAGAGCTGGTGTGGTCAGAGAAGTCAGACGGGAAGCAGTGTCACCACTGAGCAGAGCAAAAGAGTTCATTGAGGCATCTCCACACAGGCAGAGTAAACACCAACCACCTCCTGCATCTGTGAAATCCAATTGCATCACGTTTTATAGACACACAGCTGACATAATTGAGTAATTCTGTTTATACAGAAACCATTCCTGCAGCAGTTTGCTCAGCCAGGGATCTAATGTCACTGGTAACCATGGCACCATGCTCTGTGCATTTATCAGCTCCTCACACTTCATTCTGTGCTGGCCTATAAAAATAAAAACAGAATCAGATCCATGTCTTGGTCTTTGTGAAGGTCGAGGGGTACATGCAGCAATTGGTTTTGCATCAAGAAGTGTCTGTGATGGAGGCAGAGGCTCCTTGGTGATCAGCCCACGTGCTGCCCAGCACAGCCCTGCTGTGCTCACTTGCTCTTCCCTTGGATTTGGGGTATCCTGGGGGCACGGGGCTCTGCTGGGAGCTGGGGGAGCTCCTTCAGGCCCTGTGTGTGCTGCACCATCTGGCAGGGAGCACTGACTTTCCAGTGCCATCTCTCCAGGACTATTTTATTTTATCCAGCTTTCTATAAAAGAAACGTAAATCCTCCTCCTAGGAGAATGTCCTGCTCACTGGGTTAGTGAGAATTGCACACATATTCTCTGCTCTTCAGAGGTTCTGAGTATGGTGTGTTTGGTTTTTACAGGGTGGAGCAGAATTATCAGCTCTGAGTCTCCCCTTTCCTCCTGCAGATGCCGTTCAGGCACTTTCCTCAGAGGTGAAAAAATGCAGCTGAAATCTCTTAGATGTGTTAGGGAGTTGCAAATTCTTTCATGTCTTTATGTCAGCCTCGTGGCAGATTTATCACAGAGCTGTCACATAACAAGGGAGGTGCTGGTGGCTGTGTTTGAAAGAAATGCTTAGTTCCAAAAAAGGGGAAAATAAGTGTGAGGGAGGCTCTGACAGACCCAACTGTAAGAGTGTGCTCTGCTCAGTCCCGAGGAATGTGCAAACTGCTGAAGGGCAGCAGAGGTTCCTGCACTTCCTTGAGTTCTCCTGCGTGCATGAGTTCCATGCTCTGCTGGGCCTGGAGTGACACCCAGTGCATCCCAGGGATCATCTCAGAGCCAGCCTGGCACTGCAAAATTCTCCTTGGGCTTTTTGGGGGTGCCTAGGTGAGAGCTGTGGGCTTTGCTGTGCTGCCCACACTCCTGAAAACAGGAGACGGCATAAAAATGAGGGCAGCTTTACCATTAATGAAACAAGAGTTTTTTGGGAAAAAATAATTGGCAGTGACCAATTACAGGTTCAGATGCAAGTTTTCCATTGTGTTTCTCAGTGCAGAGCTTTAATGAAGCTTAGTTAATGATATTGCTCTTCCTGTAGAGACATTCTCTTTTGTTGGTGAAGTGAGACCAAAATTATGTTGGTCAGAAATATGAATTTTTCATAGGTGACTGGTGAAGGCCTTGTTTAAGGCTAAGGCTCAATAGGTTTTCAGCTGAAAACTTCAGCAGCATCCAAATGAGCAGAGGCCAGGGAGTTTAGCAAAGAGAAAACCAACAGCACATGGAAGGAGCCCTTTGAGGACTTGCACTGAGACAAGAAAACGTTCGTTTCTCTTTCTGCTTTTTTCCCTGTTTTGGCCCAAGTTTATTTTGCAATACATCTCCACTTGCATTTTTTAAAGAAACTAGATTGCTAGAGCAAAATTGAGCATAAAGCCACAGTGTAATGCTTGCAAAATGCCTTGATTTTTGTTAAAGAGCAGCTGTTTTCTCTGTGTGCCTGCCACTGGCTGACAGAAATCTGATTTTCCCTGAGAATTTCCTTAATTAAGTTGAACATTTGACTTAACAAGAGAGAAATAACTTTATTGGTGGATGATGTTAAGCTGAAAACCAGATATTTTAGTCATTATATAATAAAAATATTTCCTCAAGCTTTGCCTTAAACTAGCTAAGCATAGATGAGTCAGAAGCTCTGGAAGGCAGACACTGGTGTGTAATGGGACAGATTTTTGGAAGCCTTTAGTTATGCCATCCTGAATCCTGGAGTGCAGTGCATTTCTGATGGAATTACACACACTGCTCCTCTCTGGATACCAGGAGTATTTCTGGTGATTGTTGCCTTTCAGTGAATAAGAAGTGAATTAATACTGATTAAATTGCATTACAGAAATAGAACATTTTCACAGCACTGGAAGCTGCTTTGCCAACAGCGCTGTGCTGGGTGCTGGGAACTGTTTCAAGCTACTTAGCATTAATGAATGGGAATTACTAAGTATAAACATTTTAAATTTTTTTTTATTTAAGAGGGTGATTCTACCAGTCTTGCTGATGTTGAGCTATCACAAGATATGTATGAGCAATTTTGATGTTAATTATATAACATCACATTTCTCACTTGTTCTCTGTTTCTCCCCTCACATTTTTTTTAAAAAAAAGCATTTTGCTCACCTTTAAGCTAATGAGTTGTGGAATTCCACATGATTGATGCCTGGTTAGGCTCATAATTCAGCATGACTGCCAAGTGAGATCACTTGGTATGAGGCAAAGGGGAATTGTGCTTGTTCTTAGGTGGTACGAAGAATGCAGAAAGGTTCATGTAACATTGGCCAGTGACAGTAATAAATAATTTTCCTATCTCTGTTTATATAGAACATTTTCTTGGCTTGCACTGTAAAACCTGGCTATCAAAAGTATTTATGTTATGACTCTACCTGAAGTCATATAAGTGAGGTAACTTCATTTTTTTAGCATAACAAAGTCCTGCAATAAGGAGTTACCATTAAAATATTTATTACTGTTATATTAAAAAAGTATTCTACATTTTACCCACTTCACATTGTCTTGAGAGACTGGAAATAAGAGGTTTTCTACAAAGTCCTGAAGTAGAAGGATACAGACATCAAATTGTGTTTCTTCTCTTTTAAATATTCTGTGTTCTAAGGATTAAGAATATTAGGAATGAATATTAGAATATAGGATGGCTGTGTCCATCCATTTCTGTGCCTGCTCTGCCCATCTTTGTATTTTCCATCTGTTTGTTTGGGGCAAGAAAAATGAAACTTTGCACAAAGCCTCACAGTTCATTCAGGCGACCTGAAGTCATCCAGAGGTTTGAAAAACAGCCTTAGGTTAAAACAAATGTGTTTTCTGTAGACTGTGGATTGGCAGCAAGAGTCTTTTACTGCAGGGGAAGAACTGGCAGGGTGGAAAATTTCACAAACTCTCTGGTGGTTCACAAAACAAAAATTTCCAGGTGCTGTGCTTTGATGTGTTTGCTTGAGGGTGTGTGGGCACCCTGAAGGTGACTTCTGGCATTGCCTGCCAGGCTGCACTTGGGGATTTCCTTGTTCTCCCAGGAACTCCTCCAGTGCTTTCCTTTCCTTCCCTAACAGCACAGCAACACTGAGGAGCACCTTTGCATCTTGATTTGTGTGCAGGATTTCTGGCCTTTAGTGCCCCAAAGAAACCACATCAAATAGTCCTTTAACTCTCTCCCTGCAAGGAAAAAGCAGAGCAGGGCAGAAAACAGAGATGGATTTCTCCTTCCTTTTGCTCTGCTCAGTCTCTTGTCTGTAATTACTGTGTATCACCTCTTGCTATTTTGAAGCAACATATAGAAAGAAATCTTTTCCTTTTGATTAAATGCCAACAAATCCACAGGATAGCAGAGCACAAAAAGAGCAGTTGAGCAGTCCTTTTATATTCCTATACAGACACACAAACAGGGCCATGAATCTTTGTGAGAATGGCTGCAGGGTTTTCACAGGATAAATCATTTGAGAACAGAACCAAACCCATGCTACCGAGGCTTAACTAATTCTATTAAAAATAATAATTTAATTATCAACAAAAATTAATGAGTGAAACAACCTAGTGCCACCTGCTGTGTGAAATTAGTTTCAGGAGGGCTCAGGCACTCTCAAAAATGCTGTTCAGGAGACTGAGAGTGGTATTTTCTGTGTGTCCTGAACCCCCAGTGTTGCACTGCTGACCTGTAGCTGAATTGGAGGCAAGGACAGAAAGCTGCAGGGTTTGTAGTTTGGTGCTGAACACTATGAATTAATTACTCGGCACTGGTGAAAATTAAAGTGAAGATTTCTGGTAAAAGCAGCATCAGGTTTCAAAATGAAATTATTCCACTCTGACTTTTAATGTTTGTTTTATAATTACTTCACCAACTCCTAAACCCACCACTGTCTTTAGGGAAAGTTGTAGTTGTATGGATGTTATGGAGTGAAAAGGAAATCCCACAGGAGATAGTGAAGCAAGTAGGAAAGAAAAGAAACTAAAAGGTGCAAGAAGAAAGCGAAAACGTTGCGTAAAGAGCAAGTGCCTGTATTTGGGGTGGCACTGAATGTCCAGGGATCAGCCCTCCTGGATCCCTTCCTCCTGGATTGCCCGTGTGCCATGGAAAAGATCCAGCTCTGCCACCACTAGAGGACACCCTCGCATTTAACATCTGGGTCTTGCCTTACATCATCCCAACCAGAACAGGTGCTCTGTGGGGAGAGCTGAGAGAGAGGCGTGTCCAAAACGGACTCTAAACACTCGAGGAGTATTTTAAAAAGTGGATTCATACTTACTTAAAGCTAAAACCATTTATTAAGGACAGCTTCACAGCATATTGGGGTCTCACATAAATGAAATCTTCCCTATCCTAAACCAAGTAGTTGGTAGGGGTTTTCTGTTGATTTTTTTTAGGGAGTTGGGATTTTTTTCCCCCTCAAAATATTAATCACTATCTGAAATATTTATTGTTTACTCAAGGTTTACACAACGAAGTTGTTTGGAAATCATTCTGTATCCAGTTATACTTGTTGTGAGGATAGTAAAGAAAATCCAGGGAGGTTTTCTAAATGTTGAGCATTACCTGCTGCTGCAGCTCCTCCTGAGGAGGAGCAGAGAAGGGCATCAATAATTGCAACATCATCCTCTCTCCCTCCTCCCCTGGTGCCGAAGCAAGAGCAATTCCAGAGTCAGTGCTAGCATTCCTGCAAAATAAAAATAGACTGAATGTTAACACATGGTTACAGGGTATGTGTTACGTAGCTCAGCATTTGCAGGGAGGAAAATGTAGAGGTTTTGAGAGGGCACCAGGCTCCAGTAAACACAGCTGAATCAGATCTTACATGAGGGGCAGAATAGTAGTTAGAGAACAAGAAAATTTCTTGAGTTAGGAAAGATGGGGGTGCAGCAGAATCCAGGTGAGGAAGGACAAGTGCCCAGCTGGGCAGGAAGGCTTTGGTGGCACAGGAAAGGGACAGGGTGATGGGAATTGTCACTGGGTCTGCAGCTCTACAGCCTGAGCTATTAACAGATCGTAGAGAGCTGGCACAAAGGTTCACTGAAATACAGTAGGAATTGCCAAAGTGAGAAATTAAGTGCTCTGTGAAGGAGTTCAGAGGATAATTGGATGCTGTCAGTGAACAAAGGGACTGGCAAATTATGTCAGTGTAAATATACAGCTTGATAAAATAGCAGTTTATAAAGACAAACTCTCCAGATGTTTATTGCTGGGAAATAAAAATATGCAGGATAAGAGGTACCATGTCAAGGGATAAATCTGTAGAAGAGGTACCATATCAAGGATGATAGTGTTTATGGTCCACTTTGAGTAAGAAAAATATCATTACCTGGAGGGATTGTACAGCAGATTTCCAGTGGCCTTCACTGGGATAGGGGTCTTGCAGTGCTTTTTTAAGGAAAAGAACAATGTCCTATGTGTTTATGTTTAATGAGATGACATGTCTAAAACAAGCAACAGGTCATGGGTCAGAGGTTGTCTTTGGAGAAGAAATTCAGTTTTCTTCTTGATAGTTCATCACCCTCCACAGCCAAAACTGTGTCAGATATCTGCTGTTTGGGATAGTGGGATTAACATTAATCTGGTAACTGGGATTATGGATATCTAAAAACTCTGGCTCTTGGGACAATCCTGCTGGCATTCCCCTTACAGAAATGCAGGACAAAGCTGTCCACATAAAGAGAAAACACTAAAAAACCCAACATTTTCTTAGATCTGAGCATCTTCAGCTCTTTTTGCAGGAGAGAGTTGCATTGTCAGTGTCCAAAGTGCAGCACAGCATTGTATTTCTTGCATGGATTATCATGTTCCCAGGTTCCTGAGTGACTGAGCGAGCTTGGGGTGAAAAATTGTGAAATGCACATTTTTGCAGACCAACTATCTGTCACTGAGAAAAGCCATGAATAATTCTGAGTGAGAAACAGACCTAAGCACTTTGCAGTCTGCTCACAAGCAGAAGTTTCTCTGAATAAATAATTGCCTGGGAATCAGCCGGTCCATTCCACTTCTTACCAAATCCTTCTCAAAAGAGTAGTTGGCCCACAGGGAAACTATTTACAGGTATGCACCTTGGATAGAATATTTGAGTTTAAGTCCATGAAGAAAAATATTATTATTTATTGAGCAGTGAAGAAGAAAAAGATCCCAATACAAGCCTTTGGTGGGAGACCATTAAGATGCACAGTTGAGCTGTCAAAGCAGGGTGTTAGCAGGGGAAGCTGAATGCGGCTATAACTCTGGTGGCACCATTATTTCTTTTCACTATTCCAGAGGTACAAAGACACTGCTGCTGGCAGGAATGACTGGCACAGCTCTGTTGGCTGTGCCCAGGCTGTGGCATGCCAAGGAAGGAAAAGAGGAGGCTCAAAATACTGCAGAAATTCATGGCTGGTGCCTCAGCTTTCTTCCAGCTGTTTAAGAGAGTGGAGACATTCCCTAGGGTTACTCTACAGAAGTAGAACAGAGAAGGAGAAGAGTGGCAGGATGTCGTTTTTGCCTTGTGTGCTGAATTTCACCACTTCTTTCAGTGTCAGGCAAAGAAAAATCTCACAAGCTACAGAAGGGCTCAAATGTGTTTTGTCTCTAGTGTAGAGGGGTTGGTCCTTTGCTGCTGTTCAGAGCCTTTGTAAACAGATGGGAATTCCTATCCTGGCATCCACCAGGAATGTGCTCAAAGGGAAAATCATACAGACGCAGGGAAATGGGGCCGTGCTGTGCTCCTGCACCGCCTCGCAGCTCGGAGCAAAAACTGAACCAGGATTCTTTAAAATGCGATAAAGTGAAAGAGGCAATGTTGTGTGTATTAAACCCTTCAGAGAGTCCTGAACTTGAGGAGAGCAGCAATGAATTCCCAGGAACACCCATGTGGGACAGGGCTCAGACAGAGCAGGAGGTAGTACCAGAAATAAGGGACAGAGAGTCACAGAGTGGGAAAAACTTGGAATGGCCCTTAAAGATCATCCAGTCCCATGGTGTCCATGGGCAGGGACACCTCCCTCTAAATCAGGTTGCTCAAGGCCTTATCCAGCTGGTTCCACAGCGCCTGAATTCCTCCTTGGAAGAGCCCTGCTCCCTTTGCAGATGGCCCAGCACTCTCCTGGCAGAGGATGCTCAAGGGCACCAGTCTCCTGAGGCTGGAGCTCTCCGTGGCTCTCCAGCAGAGTTTAAGAAGCTGTATTTTTGTATCAGAGGTACAAGAACCAGAAATATCCCAGCTGAGCTGACAGTGGGAGAAGTCACCTTTTCTTTTCAAGACCAGACACAAAGTACTTTTGTCAGCTGTGTCACTTTTCAGAGGAAAAAGAAAAAAAAGTACCACAAAAGCCCCTCTGTCTGTGGTGAACTGGGGTAAGTTGTGTGCCTGCCGTGAAATGTCACAAGGTGACACCAGTTTGGGTGTGGCAGTGTCACTCTCAAGCACCGCTGTCTATTTACAAGTTTGGGCACTTCCTCTCTCCATGGCACATGGAAGAACTGAAGACAGAGGCAGCAACATCAGGTCCAAATACAAATTTCTTATGCTCATAACTGCTTTATTTCAAATAATGAAGGAGTTTGGGTAGATGTTTAACAAATACAAATGTGTTGGACTTCAGCACCTGCTCTAAGGTGCAGTGCTTTGGCAGAGATATGGAGCCACCAATATTTGAGTTTTAACTCCAGCTCTGATTTTGGGTTTTTTCCAGGAGAAAACGAAGAAACCTGCTGAGGTCACCCTGTAGTAACGTTGTGGATGAGAATGAGCCCTGCCCACCTTTGCTCCTCACAACAGTGCTTCAGCCAAGCAGTTGGAGCCCTGACAATCCAGTGCTCCCAACCAGGTGTGTTTAAGTCATTTTTTTCTGCTTTAATCCTGCATTCTGAGCTAATGACCATAGGCTGATGGCTCTGGCTTTGCCTACCAAATCACACTCTGTTAATCTTCATTTCTAAAAGCACAGGAAGATGGGACATACCAGAACAAGTCCTGCTCCATGCAGATTTCTTTAACTGAAGATTCTCTACAGATCCAAACCAAAAAAAGAGGTTTTGTTTTGCAAAGAAAGAAGGGAGTAAAATGATTTATGCTTCCTGTTAGGTGCTCAGTGATAGCATCAGTTAAGTTGGTTGCAGTATCTAATTATTACAGAGAACACATTCATTTGCATCATAGTTATCAAAAGACATCCAAGAGATAAGAAACTAATGTACCACAATCTTGAAGTCCTTTTATCTGCTGTTGGACACTGAGCTGCTGCCAGTTTGAGGCAACAAGCCAATTTTCTGTCCCTGCTGGTGCCACTGTGCCAGGCTGTGCTTCCTGCAGGTGCCACCACCTGCCAGCACCCCCATGTCCAAGGGGAGAATTCCTGGAGCTGGGAGCAGGAGCTCCCATGTGAGGAGAGCTTGTCAGGCAGCACTGGCTGGAGCAACAGGCAGTCACTGCATCTCTGTGCTGGACTGATGGATGCAGACTGCCAGAGATTTCTGAAACATAAATAATGCAGCTCAGTCTTTTCTGGGTGAGGGGGATGAATTGCTGAAGGCCCAGCTCCCTGAAGGAGGTGTAGGGTGTTAACCCAGCTCCACTCCCTCTCTTCCTGTGAAATTATGGCAAAAGTTGCTCCTCAGATGGCTTTCTATTTACATTTCTATTAAATATTTATTGTTCCTCTTCTTGCAAGGAACTATTATGTGGCAGACATCCTATATATTTTTATCTTCCCATTTTCTTCTGGCTTGCATGTAGTATTGCCCGAAAGAAACATGCTCAATTATGAAAGAAAATCTAATTTCTAAGCTTATTTGAGCATTTTCTTTCCAAAGGTTTCATACAATTAGCATTTGTTTTTTTCCAAAATATGATAATTTCACTGAAAATGAAGGAAAAGTAAGGAGAAGTAGGACAGATATTTACAAGCCAGTGCAGAAACATGCCAGTAATAGTAATTCTGTGCCCCTAGGATGCCTTTCCTCTGAGTACCTTAAAATGCAGGGCATAAATTAATTATAAATGCACCTTCTATGGTCTCTCTGAAGTAGGTACTGCTAATTGAACTTCACAGGCAAAGTACCCACATGGCAAAGGTATACATTTCAAAATCCATCTTCCCTAATAAGGCCCTTAATGCATTTATTAGCTGTGTCAGCAAGCACAGTTTCAAACAAGAATTTTCAAGTGCAGTCTTGAGAGAGGGCAAGGCTTGTCTGACACTGCTCCCATCTTTCTGTGCTGCTCCATCCTTTCTCTTTCCTGGAGGGATTGAGGCTGTGGCACCTCTAGAATGTTTTTTGTCACTGCCCTTCTCTGCTCAGCTCTGTTGCGAAGGAGAGAGAAGGTTTGGCTGCAGCCCTGCACACAGGGCAGCCTCAGGATCAAAAATGGGGATTGAAGACACCTCCAAGCAGAGCTGACATGAGTGCAGATGGGTTAGAAATGAAGAATGCCATAAAAAACAAAAGGAAAAGGGGGGTGGAGAGGGAGGCAGAGCCAAGGGTGGGTTTTGCATGGTTGGATTGGTGATTCGAGCTCATCTTCAGGGGGCAGCTCCTGGAAATGGCTCTGGTGAGCATTCTGGCTGTGCCAAATGCTGGAGCTTCAGGGCTGATTTTCACTCAGTGTCCACAGGGACTGCCCGCTGATGAAGTGCTCCTGAGTTTTCTGCATTTCCATTTGCTAATTCACATCCAAAAACAGGGCTTTGAGATTCAGTTGAGTTGCAACTTTTATTGCAAATGTAATTACAGATGTAAAGTAAGCAAGTATATCTCCCAGGTAATGAACTCCAAACCTGGCACTGTGTTGTCTTGATGGAATATTTCCTGCCCAGATTTATCTCATGTACTCATTAAACTGATCTAAGTGTTCTTTTAGAACCCATAGATTTTTTTACTGCCCTGTTAAATCTAAATTAAACGCTTTTTGAGGCGTTTATAGTGCTATCATTTGCTCCAGCAGGGAATATGCAAAAGAAATGCTCTAAAAGAAATCAAGATATATTCTCAGGAACTCTAAAACAAAGGCAGGGATAAGCCAATGCCATGCTGGGCATCACTGCAGGTGTCCCTGGGGTTGCTGGTTACAAATCCACGCTGAATTTGGATGGCAAACCCAAATAAGCAGTTCCATCTGTACGGGGCATTGATAAATGGGGTTCAGATGTGGCTCTTTGGGACATGGATGATCTCCCAAAGCCACTCTTGTTGGGTCACTGGTGCCACTGGAGAAGCTGCAGAGTGGCTCTGTGCCTCTGTGCTTCACTTCTCTGTGGGAACACCGAGACACTGATGCTGCTCCTGCAGCCAAATGGGAGCTTTCCCCAGGAAGTGCCTGAGTTTAGGGCTGTTGTGGGAATTGTGTGCATGATGGAATTCCTCACTTACTTGGGGCCTCTGTTCTGCATCTCCTCTGCAGGGCCCATGGTGTGGAAGGTGGGTAGAGGAGGAGTTACCCAATAAATGCCTAATGCTGCTGTCACTCTGTAATTGGGGTTTAGTGCTGTTAGGACCTCAGCGATGAGGTGAGAAAACAGTCAGTTCACTGAAATGCAAAATGCACAGACACTGCTTTCCAAAGGGATCTCACAGAGGAAGAGAAGTGGTGCTGTGGTCTTCACCCGGGTGATTTTGAAAGGTTCTCCTACAACAAATTTAGGATGGTAGGATTTGGGATCATAGCTGTGGCATGGCTGCATTTCCTGCATGCAGGATACATTCAGGATGGAGGTACAGGAAATTTGCACTGCGTCCTGCCAGCTTGATCCTGCTCAGAACCTCTCCCCGGAGGTGAACTGTGCACAAATCCTGTCCCCACAAAATCACCCAGGGACAGACCATTGACGTCAGCATGTCACAGGTGATGTTCTTGGCCTTTTGGCCTCTTTGCTGTAACTGCCTGAGTTGTTAAAAAGCAGAAAAAATCAAAAGGCAGCAGCAGCACAGACTGTCACAGAGTGCTCATTTTCTTGGCAGTGATGCTGAATTGGTCATTGGATGTGTTATTTGCTTTTACAGCACAGCACAAATACCTTTCCCCTGCCCTTGTCATGTCAGGGCTGATGTTTCACTTTAAACCCACTTTTTTTTTCCTAAGTGGATGTACAGTTCTCCCTAATAACACCATCAGGGTTACTATGGCTACAGCTTCTCATTGTTGAGGTCTAGCATGTGGAAAAGAGAAAAATGACTCCCAAAGTCACTGGTAAATTTAGGAATTCATGTTATTATTAGGAAAAGGAGGCAGGGATGGATGAGCTCCCCCCTATGTCTCAGACCACTGTCTGAAATAAATCTGTATTCCCTTTTCTCATGCCTTCCATCCCTCTATCTATATCAAGATTGTTTCTCACAGTCAGAGTCAGAAATGTGAGGGGTATGGGAGATTTCTCTTCACTTGGAGCACAACTCAGGCTCTTGCTGCCATTGTGATTAAGGTCTTGAGTTCTTCCACACCTCTGTGCCCTTTCCCTGTCTCTCTTCTAGACTAGAAGGAAGATTAAGGTACAGGGGGTTCAGTATCTCTGAGCTGTTATTTTCTAAGAACTTAAAAATATACTCTCAATTCCTGAAACCAGAGTATGAGGATTAGGGTTTGTGGGATGTTTTTAAGTATTTAATAGTTTTCTGTAAATTAAGGTATTTTTTATAGGAAGGGGGAAAGCACAAAACCTCCGAGTAAGCATCTATATCTCACTAATTTGTGATAAAATCATTCTGGTGCCTTCAAGATATTTGAAATATTAGCTATAATTCCTTTTGAAAGTTCAGAGCATGGGGTGACATTCATAGATTTTAGCTTGTGGTATATATTCTTATTTTGCTGGGTCAGTGTGGAGGCAGATTCTTGTGCAAATTCTGAGAAGAACATGCCAGCCAATAAACCAGGGATGCAGGAAGGGAAGGCAAGCACAGCAGAGGGGTCTGAAGTTCAAACAGTGTATTGTTCACAGCTGATTTTGTGCAGGGTTGGCCAAGGTCTCACAGTACTCATGAATTATTCACTCCATAATAAATTGCACCATCTGAACAAGGAAAATAGGATAATTTGGAAGAGAGAGTATTGCTTCTACCATCCTAATTCACAATGTCTGTAATTTTATACTTCGGAAGGAATTTTCAATATTTAATAGAAGAATCTTTCAAGTTATTCAAGAGCTTAAATTGCTTGTGAAGTCCTGGCCTTTAACACTCAGATATTAACAGGTTGATTTTTGAAGAAAGGAAAAATAAATTTCTAAGGATCTCAGAAACAATTTAAATTATATTAGAAATGATTTAATATTCAGAAAATGTTTCAGCATTTAAAGATGCTCTGTGTGATTTTTTAATGTGATGCCCTGAGGAGAAATATGATGTGGTGAGATCATTATGATAGCAGCACACTGAACCCAGGACATTCCTTCCAATTCTGCATTGCAGTGTTTGAGCACAGAAGAAATTGTTAATTCTCTCAAAAAGAAAAATCAGCAGTGAGCAATATGTGGGTTGCCTGGCAGGTTGTGCTCCATGTTGGAGCGGATGTAGATTCCTTCAGAGGTCATCCAGAGGCACATTTTCCCCTAAAACATAGGGGCAGAAAACCCCCTTACCCAGCTGGGTGGACAGCAGGGTAATTGAAGGTGTTCATGTTCAGATGCTGAAAACGAAGAGAATTATTCTTGAACATCATTTGAGAATAACTGTACCTTCAGTCACCTTTCAGGAGGAGCAGTAGTATTTTGTGAAATATTTTCTAGGATACAAGAGGAAAACAAGGACTGCCATCTGGGTAATGTGTGATAGTTTTTCCACTGTGCTGGTTCATTGGCTGTGCTTGGTAAATTGAATGGTGTTCAGGTTTTGTGGCTTTTCTTGGAAGATGTTTTTTCCTAGAGGTCAGAGTTAAATCATCACTCTGGAGGATGCTCTGATTCTTTGAGCAAACCTTGCTCTGGTCTCACAGGCACAGTTGAGTTTCAAGGCAGGGACTGAGTGAGACAGTGCAATTTCGGGGAAGAAATTGTGTGTGTGGAGGTAATTCCTGCTCTTATTCTCTCCTACTGCAGGGGCTGGACAATGAATCTGTGCTGGTACCATGCTGCTGGTGATTCCAAAAGTCTCTGTTTTCATGCATTCTAATCACCTTTGCCGTACAGTTTATCATAAATGGGATTTCAGTGATCATTATTTGGATGTGGCAGCTTTGCAAAAGCTTGTCCCTCAATCCCACCAATTTAGAAAAAGTAATAAAAGGCAAAAAGATTTTAGTTTTTGTCTTAGAATTCAGATTTGGTTTGTAGGAAAGTTTAGGATATACCTGATGTGGAAGTGAAGAGTGAATGTGTAGAATTGTACAATACTGGAGTGTGTATTGAGAGCTGGATTTGGGGCACTTGTACTTGGATTCCTGAGATGCCTTTAAAACCTGCCCTTCTATAAATACAATACATAAAACACACCTCATTTGGTGGAAGAAACAGGAGTATTTGCCCATCAGGAAAACTTCTGGCTTGCAGCCTGGATAACAGCTTTGAATGTTTGGGGGTTCAGTCAATCGAGAAGAGGATGCTGGTGACCACTTTGTGTCTCAGTGTTGAGAGGAGTTTGAAGTCTGTGCTGTATCTTGTTGGGGATGTTCATCTGAGTGATAAAAGTGTGTCTGTGATGTGAGAAATTCTAGGGTGGATGTAAAAGTGTCTTAATTGAATACGTCCATCAAAGCAAGATCACTCATAGGAAAGAAACTTTATATGTATCCAGTTATGTATCTGTATTACTTCAAAAATGAATGCATAACATTCTTGGGGAAATAGCACAGGCAAATGCCTAATGAATTGTCAAATATAAGGAAAATGCAAAACATGGAAGATAGTGTTAGGTGATCAGCAGCTGCAAAGATGAAATTTTAATGACTGAGAAAAAGCAACCACCTCAGCTTTGATTAATAAAGCATTGCATTCAGTGTTATCAACTATCTGGCAGATATAATAATAGCAAAAAGGAAAAGCACAATTGTTTTGCTTGCAGTAGGTTTATCATTTTTGTGCATTAGTTGAGTCATGCCAGAGTGTGTTTGCTTGGTGATAGAGAAGGGAGGACATCTGTTCAGGCAGAAACACTCTGACGTGTGCACAAGAGACTTTTTTCCACTTTGCTTTCATTCTTGAGTTTCTGGTGAACTAATGTGTTATAAATGGAGAAATAAAGCTCATATTCCTCCTTACATGTTCCCTGAAGAGGGTTGGGGCAGGTCTCAATACAAGGTCTGATTCTCCATAGAATCACAGAGCATCACAGTGCACAGTTTTTCTAAGCCTTGCTCTGACACTTTCGTTGCAAAAGGAAGTGCTGGGGTTTGTGAGGGTCCTGACCTGTGTGAGGAGCCTGTCTCTCACTCTAGGCTGGCTGGGAGGCCAAGGTGAAGGAAAACCCAGTTCCTGAATCCTGGCATGCTCTTCCTGAAAGCAGCTGTGACTGCTGAGCACTTCTGGAATAACTCAAACCCAGAGGGGGAAGTGTTTGAGCAGAGGCTGCCCTGTGTCAGCATCAGGCACTGGTTCCTGATCCTGAAGCACTCCTGAGGCACTGCTGTGCTGTCACACATTCCCATCCCAGGCACCTGTTGAACACTTCCCTGGTGTGCTTGGCTGCACAGGACACAATTGCATGGCATTGATGTTGTTGTAATAACTGCTGCGACCATTTCAATATTGTGATGTATGATTTGCATAACCAGCCTGATGCAGCAATCAACAAAGAGAGCTAGTTGCTAAATCTACTGTTGCTCAAGTGTCAGGTGTGACATGAGGAATGTGTAAATCAGGCTGACAGAGGAATCAAGAGCATTTAATCTCAGGTTTTTTTACAGATATAGGATGTGCTTTAGGTGCTATGCTGAAGCTGTTCATTGTGCTAGTTGCAGTTCCCAGCTTTTGGTTGCTTTTTCTTCCAGCTTTGTGCTTCTCCCCAGATTCAGTTCTGCAGCAGGACAGTTGGTGGGATGTGATGAGAACATGTGCAAGCTGGCAGGGTCAGGTGCCCCTCTGAAAGGAGAAGTCTCCAGCTTGATTTTAAATGTTCTTTGTCTTCACTGCCAAAATCCGGCCATGACTCATTTCTTCAAAGTCTTCTGTCTTGAGAATGCTTTGCTGACTTGGGCACTGGTCTTCTTTCTTCTATTCTTCTCTCCTGACACTTCCAGTTGCCAACTTCTGCTTTGAAATCTGTGCTTCTCTGGCAGTCAGGAGCTCTGGGCAATCCCAGGACAATGGGGGACAGAAATTCTGCTTTCCTGCATGTGGCAGCTCTAAGATTGGTGTCTTGGAAGGAGGTTTTGCATAAGTGTTTTTTCTGTGTCTTGGTGCTTTTCCCCATCACCTTTTCTTGGATGTCTTGGCCTGATGGACTGGATGTCACAGTGGGGTGACATAATCAGGATTAAAAAAACCCCTAATTTTGGGTTTGCCTTTTCCTCAGAACTGACATCTCAGCCTAAGCTTGAAGATTTATGAATCTTAACCACAGCAGCTCCCAGTGTCTCTCTCAATCTGTTTTTTCCCCTGTGGGCTCCTGGACTCTGTCATCTCTTCATCTCCATGCATTTAACTGTACTCCACGCTGCTACCTGCTCAATTAACCACTCCAGCATTGCAGTGCAGGTGCAATGGGATTAGAGAGCAGGGATGAATGGATAGCACAGGTATTTTCTCTGGGCATTTCTAATCTCTGGGAGCAGCAGAAGCTGTTCTTGTGGGGTTAAACTGGAGAGCTGTGTGGCTCAAGGATTCATTTGTCATGGCTTGGGGACAGATCCTTGTGTAGTGCAGGTGTCACAGCTCCATCTACGTTCATTGAGGGATACTCCAAAGAGGAATGGGGTCTGCTCTCTGGAGCTGCCTGAAAATGCTTCCTTTGTGCTTAGATTCTATGCCTAATAAATCTAATTAAATAGGAGAAATTCACATGATTTCATAGGTTTGTGGGTTTTTTAAAGGAGCTGAATACTTTGAGGTGTTGTTTTGCCTAAAGCTTCAGCCATCGATAGAAAGTTCTTGTGCACACAATTTTTAAAGCATTTTGCAAAGGACTACCCAAACAGTTTTGCTGTAATAGGATTATAAAAGTGGATTGTACTGTCTTTTGGATACTTTTCAGGAGCTTATGCATGTAGCTAATGGGCATTACTTAGTAAAGAAAATTATTACTAACTGCAAAGCTAAAGAAAAGGCAAAAGGAAGCCACCAAACAATTCCATTGTATCTTGGAAATAACTCTTGGGATTTAAAAATGTCAAAATAATTTCACAACTCCAGTGAAGCACGAAGAATTCAGAGTATTCTTTGTGATGATAAAACAACCATTGTAATTCCTGTAATTTAACCCTGGGATATATGAATACTAAAATGCTGAAATGTATGAATTTGTTAGCAAAAGTCAAATAACGACAAATGTGTCTGGAATCTCCGTTTATCATTTATACTGGAGAGACACTGGGCAATCTGGCAGCTGGAACCAAAATCACAGAGGACAAAGCAGGAGAAACAACTGTTTAATAATTTCTATTAACTCAAAAGTCAGCTCAGCACAGCATCAGATAAAACCCCCTTGGCAGAGCCCTCCTGGGCACTTGGTGCAAGAGGCCTCAGCAGTCAGCTCCCTGCAGGGCCATTGCTGCACCCCAGGGAGGCCCTTTCCACTTAAACAGTTTGCATTCCATCACTGCACTTCAATTAGGTGCTTTTCTTAATGGCACATGACAAATGTGCTTTATAGCTTGCTTCCAAAAGGGAAGAGTGTCAAGTATTTGACACTTCCACGTGTTTTTCCCTAAGCTTCAAACCTCACCTCTAATCTCTAGGGTATGCTGAGGGAGAGCATAAACTCCTTGTGGTTATTCTGTCTGCATCTCCATCCTCTACCACATCCTCTTTTTCATTCTTCTAAATGAAACCGGGGTACTGTCTGCAGCACAGGTACAACTCTTGTGCCTGCAGTGAGAGTGGAGATAGGACTCAGGTAGATAAGGTGTGATGGAGTGGTATTAGGCTTGCCTGTAGGCAGATGAAAGATAGGGTTTGGATTAGTGGCTGATAGCAAGGATAATGAATGATGGCATCTTCTCAGGTCTGAAATTTCAGATTCCCAGCAGTAAACTCACTGCAGGGCCTAATGATAAGCAAATGGCTAAAATGAGAAGCAGGGCTGTGCACAGAACAGAGATGGTGTAGTTGAGCCCCAGGGAATAAGAGCTGAATAAATGAATGGACAACAGAAACTCTGTTTACCTTGCCTTAGTTAAACTTCTTCCTCAGCTCACAGAGCTGAGCTTGCACCATGCGGATACATTTTTGCATTTGGAAATAGAAGACGAACATCTGAACTTTTGAGTTTTTCAAACTTCTGCCAAAGAAAAATCGTATCTTTTTTTATTTATGTTGGCTTTTCCTTTTTTCTCTCAGGCTGTAGTCAGAAATTGCACTTTTACCTGCATATTCTTGTGAAGTTCAGTTTGCAGAGGTGGGAATACCTTCAGTGGGGTCTCTGGGTCAGTACTTGCCTGAGCACTGCTCTGGGCTCCTGGCTGAACCCAGCACAGGAGAAGCAGGGGCTGTCTTGCTCACCTTTCCTGACTCCTCGCAACTTGAGAGGGGCACTGGGCTCCCAGGGACACCTTCTGCTGGTTTTAAATCTCCTTGAGTGCCAGAGGTGAATCTCTTTCATGTAATTCCTGTGATTCTTCTGCCCAGACAGAAGAGAACAAAGAGCATATGGCTGCAAAGCACCAGAGATCTGGAAGCTCCTGCAGAGTTGTGCTCATCTCTCTTTTCAGTGTTTTTGGTTTAAAATCCCAATATTACTGAGAGCACACAGCCCAATAGGCTTTAATCTCAGAATCCCATTTAGGCAGGGGAAATATTTCAATGTGTTTAAGCTTGGCTGGAGATGTTTCCCTAACTGAAGCTGTAAGAAAAACACCAAACAGCTCCTACTCCACTCCCAGTGCTTCACTTTCAGGATAACTTCCCCAGGCAAATCAGCTGTGGCAGTGTTCTTGCTTTGTGGCAGAGAGGACTGGCCAAGCAGCAGATCTGGGCTAAATGACATTTAATGGAAAGGAC
>VRYO01001589.1:5404781-5421490 GCA_009812075.1 Sialia sialis
GCTTATAATTGTGAAATTACTGTATTTAGCTCCCATACTGTGAGACCTGTGAAAAGCCGGACTGGCTATTTCATCATTTTCTTAGTGTGATACAATCAGTTACTTACTAGAATTAACAAAAACCTAACAAAAGCCAACACTACTTGCTTTTTCAGATTTTTTGGGACCTTTATAGTAACAGTACAGCCATTAAAAGGTGAAACGAGAGAAATATTTAACTTGCACAAGGCAATTACCAGATACAACCAAAGCAGGCATTTGCCATGAGGCTGTCAGTGTGCTCAGGTAAGCAGAACATACCCTTTGAAGGTGCTGCTTGATTTGTTTGTGTTGGTTTTGATTTGGCAGCCAGACTGACTATTCCCATTCAGTCCTGCTTCTGCAGCAGCTGCTGCTCTGCCCTGATTCATCATTCAGAAGATCATTAGTGCACTTTAGGGGAAGTGACCTCGGAAGGGCGCATCCTTCCCAAACCCAACTTGTTTTGGGTATGTCTTTGGGATGGCATTTCAATTATCCTTTGGCCTGAAACAGCCAGGTGGAGCCTTCCCTGGGAATGGGGAGTGCTGGTGCTGGCCCAATTAACAGATGGCTGCAAAATTGGCTGGGTAAAGATATTTGTCACCAGGGAAAAGAGCAGCAGCCAGGACATGGCCTGACACACGATTAGCACTGTGCTGGCAGGTGCTGCCTTGATGGCAAGGGCTGAGGGCCAAGTCCAGCATTCTTTATTTTTGCAATCCTTCCCATTTCACTTCTTGTCATGCTCCTTCAGTCACTGAAAGCCCTGGAAGCAAAGCAGAATGTCTCTCCTTAATAACAACAGAAAAAGGGACACTAAAAGAACAAAAGTATTGAAAATTGCTCTTCCTTAATGGCTTATAAGTTAATTTTAATTCCTTTAAAAGCCTTAGTTCATTTGACCACACTCAAAGAACTCTTTGATGTCTCCTTATCTTAAACACCTCTAACACCCCTTTTGATTCTTTTCTCTGAAGAGAAGCAGCACCACACAGAATTCTCTTCTGATGGTTGCCTTTTTCTCACCTGTCTGGCAAAGGGATGACTTTACAGCAGCAGTTGCAGATGTTGGTAGATTGAGATTGTTCTTATTTTTTGGGTCTGACTGGCCTGAGCCTTTTATTTCTCTGGAGATTGTCAGCTTCATGGTGTCATTCAGGTTGGTAGGGAACAGAGCAACAGATGACTTGGGTTCTTGTAGATGTTTTGGAAAATGGAGCAGTGAATTCTGTGGGGTTTTTTTTTTTTTGTTTTCTTGTTTCCCCTTCTCTGATATTGCCTGTTGATCAAATCCCAAATAGGAAATTACTATGAAGAAAACAGCAGCTACCTTAATGTCTTCCTTTTCCCAAGAAATGTGAATATATGATATATCCAGTTTCTTTTTAGCAGACTGTTTCTCAAGGCATTATAAATTCAGTCTAAAACCCAGCTAGGGAAAATCCACTCCTGTGATGGTCTTTGGCATAAAATTCACCCCAGAAGTCTCAGGTCTTCTCCTTTCTCCATCTGTTGCTTTGTCAAGTGCCTTGCAGAAACTCAGCAGCCCATTGTGAAGAACTCACACATCATAAGAAATGGGAAGCTGGAGCTCCCCTGGGTGCAATAAAGCCAGTGTTTTTAAAAGAAAATTCTTTCTATGGAACTCTTCCAAGGCCAATTCTCTGTGCTTGCATATTTCCCCCATTTTACATGCAATTGTATAGATGACATTGTGTATGCTACATTAAATCTCTTCAGCTTTTGGAAGGCAAATTCTGGCAACACGCTCAGCGTAGCATGAGATGGGAAAGGGTTGGATTGAGGGAGGGAGAGCACAAATGGAGAGGCAGAATTCCATGGTGGTGGATTCCCTCAGCCAGAGGAACTGTCCCAGGCACTGCTGTTCAGCAGTCAGGCAAAAGCCAGGAGTGGGAATCAAAGATCAAAAATCTGAGCCAAAGTGCAACACCAAATGCCTGCAAGTACAGCTGAGCTGTGCACTGCCATCATCCTGTGTCTATTCCCATCTAACCAGGGCACAAAAAGTGAATTTCAAAATATTTTTTTCATCAGTGGCTATCAAACTGAAGAGTTTGACAGCAGGGTGTTTCTAAATGCAAAACAGTGGGCAAAAGAATCTTCAAAATAGCATTGCCAAAATTCCTATTAAATATCAATTAGATCTACTTTTTATTAATAAGAAATTACCTTCAAGGTAGATGATTATGACAGGCAGGATCCACTGATTATTCTGCTCTGCTAAAAGGTATTTTTAAAATAATTATTCCAGGTAAATTATTTTTTCTTCTCAATGAATATTAATGCCTCTCACCACTCCTGTGTCAAAAGGCAGGCAGAGAGTTCTGTTTGGGTTTGGGCTTCAGGTATTTAAAGATCTTTGGGGAAGTCTGACTCCTGTGTGGGCAGCCAGGCAAAAGGCCATCCTGGAATGATAAATGAAGCAGCAAAGCAAAAGCTGGTGCTGTGCATTAGTCTGGGGGTTGATGAGTGAAAACCTCACAATCCCTTGGAGAGGAGACAGTGACCATGAGGTGCTGGTTTCTGTGGGCTAGACATTTTCCTCTGCAGGGCAGCTGTAGTCCAGTCAAGGAGAGGAGCTGGTTCTCTGTGCTGTTACATTTCCAAGACATGATGAGTGAAGGGTGGTGCAGTGTGGGGAGAAAACTCTGTCCTCTGTTGTTGGCAGATGTACATAGCTCACAGCAGCAAGTACCAGAAGACGTTTCTTGGCTGGATTTGTTGCTACTGCTGCCAGAGTTTATTGAACAGTAAGTAGCAGAGTCACAGAATCCCAGAACAGTTTGGGTGGGAAGGAACCTTGAAGATAATCCACTTCCAACCTGGCCTTGGACACCTGTAGAGATGGGGCAGCAACAGCTTCTCTGGGCAACTGTGCCAGGGCCTCACCACCCTCACAGAAAAGAATGTTTCCTAAAATCTGGTCTAAACCTACTCTCTTTCAATTTGAACCCATTCTCCGTTTTCCTGTCACTCAAGCTGGTGTAAATATCTTGCCTCATCTTTCCTCTAAGTTCCTTCCAGGTACTTGAAGGGGCAGATGACCCCAAAGCTTCTCTTCTCCAGGCTGAGCAATCCCAGTTCTATCAGAGCAGAGCTGCTCCATCCCTCTGCTCAGCTGGGTGGTCTCTCCTGGCTCCCGTCTAACAGCTCCATGTCCCTGTGGTAACCGGGCTCAGAGATCACTTTGGGGAACATCTCTATTTTCCCGATTTCCAGAAGATGTGCTGGGTGAGATAGTTGGGGCAGGAACCACACCAAAGCACAGTGTGACCATTAACATTCAGGCCAGCTCTCCTCGTTAGTGCCACAAGAGTTGTACCTGGAGTACAGCACATTATAGCCCATTTGCATGGACACTGAAACCACTGAATTTTTATCAGTGCCTCATTAATCCAAATGTTCTGTGAAACTCACTTCTATTGATTGAGTTTAAGGCATTATGCTGGGGAATTTTGCTGAGGCAGGTGAGGCTTTCACTGAGCAGCAGAGGGATGATTATCAGCAAAGAAAGGGAAAGTTGGGAAAGTGAAGAAATGAAGTTACAGTGCAAATGGAACATACATTTAAATCTGTTAAAGAAATGTATAAAGATGTCTCTAAGATTATAATCATACAATTCTCTCTTCTGTGGTTTTTGAGTGGTCATAAAACAGGCAGCCACTAAATGACTAGAGAATCTTCACTGATTCTGCTTGTGCTTATTGACAGGATTTGAGCCTTGGTTTTCAGAGATAGTACTGGGAGGTTTCAGTTGCCGGATTTACAGTTTGCATGTACATTTAGTTGGCATGTATTAAAAAAAAAGGTTGTTTAGGAATGATGTGGACAGTGCCAAACTAGAGAACAGCTTTGAAGCCTCTGTGTCCCCATGAAACCAGGCAGTGCTTGGGTCTGCCCTGTCCCAAATTGCTCAGAAATACAGATTTTGTCCCATTTTCCTGCCTCCCACAGCCATGTAAGTGTGTGCAGCCTCATTCCTTTCAAAACTGGGATTGCACTGACCCTCCTAGGAGCTTCCAAGCAAATTGTTTTAGTATCCACAGGGAACCAGAACAATTTTTATGGTGAGGAAGTATAACCTGGCTGAGTTAAAGGATTCATGAAAATGTTACCTGTCCTTTAACTCATCCATTTTAGACTCTGGGTTTAGAACAGGGGAAAAACTGAATGGGTCTCTGCCTCACAGAGAAAGGATAATCCATGAAAGGATAATCCATGGATTTAAGGGTGGCATGAAAGCAAGAAATGGAATTCCATTCAGCATCTGAATGGCTTTCCCTGATTGTTTTACACAGATACTGAAAAATTTCATGTTAGCCCAGCCCCCAGGGTTAAGGGTTCTTTTTCCAAGTTGTATTGGAACTCTTTTTTGTGTCTTAGTTGAAAGTGAGTGAGGCTTAGACTGTAACAATACAAAGCTGTTTGAATTCCAAGCGGAGTTCAGTAGAAAGAGAAATTTAAAAAATGCAGTGAATTGGTGTAATGTTATCTCATCAAATAATTAGGGTAAATGTGCAATCCAGTTTGTGCTGTGCCACAGCTTACTCTTCATGTGCAGCAATGTATTTATGTGTAATGATGTTGTTGTTGTGCACACTGAGTGGAAGTTGAAGAGTATTCACCTCCTAAATGCATCTACATTTAAAAGTTTAATAGACTGACTGCTTTGAGTTGAAATGCCTAAACACGAGTTTATAATATTATAAATTAGTAACTATCACTGGCGATGACAGCACTCAGTTCCCTCAGCACATTCCCAGCGATCCATCATCACTTGGATACAATTCCCTTGACTGCAATTAATCACAAATTAACTCCCACCATTCTGGTTAAGTTAGAGTATTTTAGATGGTATTTTCAGGGCTACATTTCTTTATGTAGCAAATATTGCCATTTTTTCCCATCTCCCCACTTGGGCAGCCTGGGAGGATGAGGGTGAAACAGCTACCAGATACTGATACCAGGTTCTCTGGGAATAAAAATAAAAGATAAATGAGGCATGACACAAAATATTTAGAAGATCTGTTTAACAGCCAAAAATATTAGAAATCCAGCTTTTTTTCCCTGAAATACTATCTATTTACCTATTTGTATAAACTATCTCTTTCCATGTTAGTGGAGCCCTTTAAATTATGCAGGGCTTTTTTCCTCATTGACTCTTCTCTTTCAGTGTGATAAACATTTATTTCATGAACCCAATTTTCTCTGAAGTTAGTGGCAAATACTTTTGCACAGAAACATATGAAGAAACCATTAGTCTGAAGACCTAAAGATCCATTAGTTTAAGTAAACAGAACTGCACTAATAAATAGATACCAGATCAATCTTTAGTGTAAACTACAAGAACATTCATAGTGTGGGCTCCATTTCAAAATTAATGGGTTTTTCATTGCTTTGTAAAAAAGCAATTAATGCCCTGACTTTGATCAGTTTTCTATAGAGAGAAAATGAACTGGCACTGAATGGAGAGTGTAAAATCAGAGCTTTAGTTGGTGAGCTCCAGATTCTGTGAGGATGAAAAATGAGCCAAATGTGGACTCATGGTCACTCTGAATTGAATGGGAGAATTCACTTTGCATTCGGGAAGCAGAGTTGAACATCCTGGCAGTGTTGCTAAACATGTCATCCCTTAAAGCCCTGTTATAAAGATGATATAACAGCCTTTTTCAATGAAATCCAGCGCAGAAAAGCTGGATTTGTGTGTATGCAGGGAGAAATTACTGGTTTGCAATATCTATCCTATTCAAGTCTGATGGGACAGAGCCATTCACATCTCAGCCCTTACTTCTGTGCAGTGCAATGTGCTGCTGGTTTTGCTGAACTGATCCAAACCTGTGGTGCCTACAAATCCAGACTGGGAATTATCAGCAGCATCCCAGCATTTCTATCCCAGCATTTCTGGAATGGAATCTGCAAAGTCCTGAGCACAGCAGCTCTGCTTGGCTTGGTTTTATTTTGGGAGGCTTCGTTTTTCCAAAGCACATGCCGTGGGTGCTATAATTAATCCTTAATCTCCCTGATTCCCCATAAAAGCAGGACTTGCACACAGGCAATAAAATATATTTATTTGAGCACCATGAGCAGGCAGTTACTTCTTGGGAAAAGGTGCTTTTTAGCCAGATTTAGTGATTCCTTCAATAACCACTCAGAGGAACCCCTGATTGACAGAGCTGTCCTTTCTCTCACCCTGATGAGGCCAGGCCAATGGGGAGTCTGACCAGTAGGTCAAATATGTATTAGGAACAAAAATTGACAAAGAATATGCTAGAAAAAGTGATTTTCCAGCTGTGTGCAGCCATTTGCAGCACCCTGGGTGGATTGTTGTTTGTGTGTAATGGAATAGGTGGGGACAGTAGGGTCAGGTTCATTGCGGTGGTAAAACACTGCAATTGTATTGAAGAGGGGGAGTTGCCTTCTTGGTTATTTCAGTGCTTTGTTTTGCTTAATTTTGTTTTATTTTTGGCCAGATAAATACCTGGTGCAGTCTGAGTATATCTGAGTCTGACTGAGCTCTTTGTTCTCCTTCCCCCATTAATAATTTGTGAAATCCCCCTGGAGACTCCATCCACAGCCTGAGCGCTGCATCTCCTTACCTGCACAGGTGATGAACTCATGGCTTATTTTAAATTTCTAGAAACAGGGTTTCTTTTCATTCGCTGCTGTTTGCTGCTTCTTTCTGAGTGATTTTGGTGCAGAAGTCTCTTTCACTGTAAAGCTTAGAAAGTTGTTACACGTGCCACCTGCCAGCCTTTTTTCTGTTTTTCCTGACAATTTGCAGATTTCTGTTTTTCTTTTATCCTCATTTTGACTCTTCAACATTCCTAACTCCCTGCATTTTAGGGATGAAGTGAGACTTTTTGTATAACTATTATTTAAGAAGTCTCTCTAGTGGTGTAATTCAATATTATTTGAGGTTAGTTATAAAAAAAGGCTAACAGTGATGTTGTTGACAACAGTCAATAGGCTGAAATACTGAGAGGAGCTCCTCATTTTTAGATGTGCGGGGTATTTTCTTTACTTCGTGCAGGGGAATAGCTGCAATCTATTGGTGAATGGGAGCACATGGATTATACTCAGATAAGATGCACCCTGGGTAACTCATCCTGTTTAAAATAGGAATAGGTTTTCAAATAGTTTTCAAATAGAGTAAAGGATAGGGGCAGGGATAATTGGGGGAAAAGAAAGATTTTGAAGGAAATACAAATCTGTGTGTGAGAAGGGAAGACAGAGTGTGAGGGGCAGGGGGTGTTTGGGTAAGAAAACAACATCTGCACATCACTTTGACTTTCTTTGGCTGCAGGGAGCTGCTCTAAGCTGGGTTCACAGATAATTCACCAGTGGAAAGTACATTAATGTGCTCAGCAACTATGAGCAAATGTCTGCCTTACCCAGAGCAGGAGTATTCCATCTAACTCGCTGCTAAATGCCCAAAAGTCAAATATTTCTGCTTCTCACAGTCACAGTCCACAGTGCTCAGGCCTAGCAGGGAAGTAGCAGTGCTTAAAATGCAGAGAAAGAGAAGTGTCAGATTGTTTCCCTACACTCCCTCAGGCTGCGCAGCACTGCTTGTCCTGGACTGGAATGTACTTAATGCCACAGGTTTAACTTTGAAATTTGGGCATCTCAGCAGAGGCTCTTAGTGCTCTGCCTGGTGACAGCCCCTGGAATTAACATTTTACCTGCTGAAATGCTCTTTGGTGTGACCCAGAGACCGGTTTGGACAGGCTGGGAATGATCCCAGGGGAGCTGTTCTTCAATTAAATCACTCTACAGAAGAAAATGGATGAGATTTAGGTAGCAAATAATTGGAGTCATGCAGTTCAACTTGCATATTTGGTAATTTTTTCCTGTGAAAAAGAAAAGAGTGTAGTTCTGTACCCGTTTCCCCTAGCTCTTCTCATCTTATTTCCTGTTGAACAAACAACACCAGAAAAAAACAAACAAGGTTTGCATTCCTTCATTTTACTGATGAAAACTGGAATCTGGCCACAGCTACCAAGCTTTGAATGTTGTCTTATATATGTTGCTATAAATTCCAGCTAAACAAAGTCAGAAGCCATACAGGACATTCTGCCATGGCTCTGAAAAGAATGGAACACTTCTGAAGTAAGACCAGGTATTTCCTCACACATTGGCACACACATACATGGAAAAATCCCCACCAAAAAACCCCAGTAGTGACTAGATGCATTTTTAAGCATATTTATGCTTTAATGTAGCCCTCTGGAATGTGACTTATGATTTTTCATGTGACTCATAATGATGCAAATGATCTTTGTCATGAGCTTAGAACCCCAGTTTTAGATAAACATGGCCAATTGAGCAGGGGATGCATTGCAGGCAGCTCAGACTGAAAGCTGGAGGGGCATCACATCCCTCTTTCACTCTCAGCTTTCCTCTGGCTTTTAGAGAAGTTTAAGAAACTAAAAAAACTGAAACATTCCATTTTTAGAATTGGGCTTCTACTGCATGTTTTTATTTCCCTTCAGACTTGTTGTTTTGACACAGTTATGGCTTTTTCTGTAGCCCTGGGCTACTTTTTAGGTCCTTTCCTCCTAGGTAATACTTTTAATTTTGCCTGTGTGTCATTCACTCCCTGTAAGTGATAGAATGTTCTGCCAGAGATGGTGTTGGCTCCATTCTGAGCTCCAGCCGGTTACTGACTTGCTCTGCATTGTTTTTTGCTTCTAGCAGTGCAAAAGAGGAAATCTTGCAAATATATTTTGAAAGCTTTAGAGGTGCTCTTGGTAGCAGCAGAGTCATTGTTAAATGAAAACATTTCTATTTATTGTATGCAAGTGCATCATGTTGTTCGTGGCCTTCGTAGCCAATGAGCAAGAAATCCATTGTACTTGTACTTTCAATTTTGCATCTCTCTGAGCAATGTTCTCCCTGGGGGCTTGCAGAGGAAACCTGAAGCATAATCTTGATTTCAGCTGCAATGCAGAAATCCAGCTGCTCCTGGTGAGCGTGCACGTGACCTTCACGTACACATTGGCTTTTCTTTGACTTCTGAAGACTCCTTTTGGAGCTTTTTTTTGGCTGCTGCCTACAAAACACAGCCCAGAAGGCTTAAGAATATGAGAGAACAATCACTTTATTAGAGGAGGGATATTCTATCCCTTTCTCAGGAGGTGAAAAAAATGCCTCACTCCCAAAGATGGCTGATATTTGTGTGGCAACCCTTATTGTCACAGCAAGCCAACAGTGGTGATGCAGGATACATTGCAGGCACACCTTCTCATCCTTGTTTTCAGAATGGCACAGGCAGTTTGGGAGTCAGGAAAATCTTTCCTAATGTGAAAACTGGTAATGCGCAAGTCTGACCACAGAGCTCTGCAACACAAGTCAGCCTGCATCAGCTTCAGGCAGGTATTGGTGAACAACCAAAGGTGTTTCTGGGCTTCAGCACTAGGGCTGACCTCCCTGGCTTCCCTGGGAGGCAGGGCCTTGAGAATTAGCACATTTCACAGGTCTGGCTCTTTGTTCATTCAGTTTACATGTCAGGGCGCTTGGAATGGTGATTTTATGTGAGCCATGTCTGCAGCTGGAGAGGGAAGCAGTGCCTGGACTGTGCAAGCAGAAAATCCAAAAGGAGAGGAACTCCCATGTTCATCTTGCCACAGGTCACCCCTGAGATTTTTGGAGCTGCTGCTCACACCATCTCCAGCAGAGAGCAAGTGCTGAGGGACTCCTTCCATCACTGGGATGTGCCTCACCAGGAGGCCTCTCAGGGTGTCTGTGGAGCTGCACAAATGAGCTGATCCATGGCTGTGCTGTCACATTCCCAGTGTGAATGCCACCCTGAGCTGCCATCTCCTTCCCTCTCTCACAGTACAGATGTTCCTTGGAAACAGGGCGGTGCTCCCAAGCTTGAGGGGAGTCATTTAATGACGACTTAGGGCACTGGCTCAGAGAGCTCCTTCTTTCATGCTTATGCATTTCCAGTCTTTATTTTTTCTTCTCTTTTTACCGATCTGCCTTTTTTTTCCCTCTTTTTAATTAGACAACATTCACTGGTGTCATCACTGCTAATTTGTGTCTATCAAACCCTGCCAATACTCAACACCTAATTCCTTCTCTTCCTATTGAACTCTTTCAAACCCCAGAGGATGAGATCAGGCAATTCTTTAGGGGACAGCCAGAATCTGTAGTGGATGCAAACCTCATGTATTTCATCTATCAATGAAGTTAATCAGACATTGATCCAAATACTTCAGTGGGAGTGTGACAAACTCTGTGGGGACAAAGACATCAGGGTGGGGTTGGTGTAGGATGACTTGGCCTGAATTAAAAGTGGGTTTGATATTTGTGCTCCCTTAAGTTGTGATTGTGCTGCTGCTGTGCACTTAAGCCTGAACAGAGGCATGTGACCAGTCCCATGGATTTCAGTGGATTGATTTCTGTCACAGAAGTCAAGCACATACATTTTGGAAGGATCCAGAGCTTTATTTAAGATTCTCTTGGAAAAAGAAGCAGGCAAGCAAAGTGTTAGCAGTCATCTGCTGCAATATTTCCAGCAAAATTTATTTGGGTGCAGAGAGAGTAAATATTTAGCTCACAATACTGTCCAGGCTCAGATGTGCAAACACAGCCATCCTCTTGAGTTATGCTTTCAGGGCTGTACGCATAAATAATAACAATTCAGCCAAGGTTTCAAAGCTCTCCACAAAGGCAGGGAAGTATTATCTTCATTTAGATGTGGAAAGGACTTTAGATGAGGTGCCCGAGGTCACAAAATAACTGCATTAGATTTAAAACCTGAGTTTACTGTCAACCAGAATTGAAATGTAATTGTCTCTGTTCAATTGTAACTTGATTTTCATCTGTAGATTAATGTTCAGATTTAATGGGTAAGAAGGTCAAATCTTCCTAACAGAAACATTTTTAGTCAAATTCACTGTCTTTATCTAAGCCTCATTTTTAATCACTTACAATTTATAGCTCCACTAATTGTGACTAATTACACCACTGTGCTGTTAATTTCTTAATTTCTTTATAGACTTTTGATGTTCATGGTTTCTACCTCAACTGCTGTCAATTGAAGCTCTGCATGGTGCGGATATCAAATATTTCCCATCCCCAGGAGGCCTCTGGGATCTCAGGAATTGTGTCCTAGGACAGAGTGACTCTGTACTTTATAGTGCCATGATGTATTTTAAAATGCTGCTTCAAGTATCATTTCTAAATTGTCACCTTTTGATCTCTCAGTATCTCTTGGAGCAGCAGCAAACACACCACTGACTCCAGAGCACACGTGGGATGGAAGGGGGATAATTTCTTCTGATTACATTAATATTTTATTGGAAGCAGAGTGACAAAGTGGAGACTGATTGCAAACAGCAGACAATCACTGACTGGAGAGAATCCTGGCACTCCACTGCCACTTCAGATGCTTTAAGGAGCCATTACAAATCTGCAGGAAAATGGTTGAAACATTTTAATTCTGTAATTTAAATTGCATCACTCACTTAACCAGCTATTTTGATTGTGATTATGAAAACACTGTGATATGCTTAGAAAAACCTTAGAAGACTTATAGCAGTGTGTATTGCTAATAGACTTGTATATTTTCCTTATCATTTTCTCTACCAGTAATTTATTTTAAACCAATGGAAATATAACTGTTTTGTTTCAATTGCAGAGCATTTTTAGCTTGACTCAGTGAGATTCTTTTCCCAGAGCCACATGAGGTAAGAGATTATTAACGACTTTTTCCTTATTACCCATTACTCTGAAATGGTTACTTTAATTATGGCATCCTGATTTAATGTATGTAAAAGCATTTTGTAACAGAAACCTTCACTATTTATAGAATGACTTTCACTGTTTCCTGAGATGCTGCAGTCAGGTCTTATTAGCAAAGTACAGCCTAATCCTCCAAGCATCTATCCACAGCTGTTCCCAGATTTAGCAGCTCAAAAATGCTGAATAATAAGGAAGCTGCAAATGCTTGATGCCGCGGCCCGGAGCAGGGAAGCAACACAATCAGTATGATTGATGAATAAGCTTCGATTTATTGCTGTGCAATAGCCTTATTTATACATAGTTTAATTCCGCGTCACATGGTTCACGCGACATTAATAGCATTACGATTGGTTAAAATATATTGTTCATGCGAAAAGCACGAGCAGGTTTTACTTAAGATTGGTTACAGTTTTTGATGTATCATGACCTTGTCTGTTTCTTCTTTGTGATTTATCTTGGCATGCGGGTGTACAGGGTGAGACATTCTTACATTCTTTTGTGGTTTGTACATTCTTTTCACATCCTGCTTATCTCTACAGTTAGAGATAGTTCCTTTATTTTGCAACTATGGTCCTCATTTCTCACGGGAAAGCACACTTTGCTAAATCCTTCTAAATACAGCACCTACAGTGAAAGGCCTGTCCCTGACAGCTCCCAGAATTTTGAAGGGATTGCTTTGGGTCAGTGTGATGCCTGTGAAAGTCTCCAGTGAAAGTCTCAGTGCTTTTACTGCCTCTAAATGATGCAGAGCTGGGAAGCATGAGGGACAAGCCTCTGCCCCTGTGCTGTGGGGATTTAGTTCAAAGTGTGAAACCCCCAATCCAGTAATGCCAGGGGCAGGCTGCAAGGCACAGGTTTGTATTCCAGGTGACAAGGGCTCTGCAGTGTGTGGGTGACATCCCCAAGCTCCAGCAGTGCTCCAGCCCCCAGCTCATGCTGATCCCTGGCCTCTTCTGTCTCTCCCTGGAGATCAAAGAATGCCTCAAGGTTCAGCCAGAAGTCTGAGCAGACTTTTACAGTCTTCCAAAGAAATTACTTTGACTTCCATAAGTAAATCCTTCAGAAAAATTGCTGCTCTTGCCTGAATCTGCCATAGTTTAGAAATTCTGATTGTGGTGCAATTGCATTTTCTGTGGTTTACAGGTTCTGTGAGAGGGAAATGTCTCCTGCCCACCAGAGTGGGACGTAGAACTCTAAACACAGATAGAATACTTATTTTCACTTGTTTATTTTTGCAAAGGAAACCCTCCTAACTTTGTGCTTCCCTCACTAGGGTTGCTGGTAACTTTTACCTTACCATGTCGGTGAAACTCTCCATCAGTGTCTCTATCCTCTGTTGCCTAAACCAGCAAGGTTTTAATTTGCCTTAAAAAATTTTCAAGTTTGTTGGGGTGTTTGCTCTATTCTCTGTGTCAGATCTTGGAAGAACTTCCTAGCAGGCCACTTTAATTGATTGATTAAAATGTAATTGATTTAATTCTTGGACATTTTAAAAGAAATCCTGGCTGCACTTGCATGAAGAATAAATATGGTTGAAAGTAGATAATAACTTTACTCAAAAGATGAAAAACCTATTAAAATGCAAAAGTAACAGATTTTCCTTGCAATACAGGGATGGATGATCAAAACTGTAGCAGGAGTGGAAAACTTCTTTGCTTATTAAAAGATAGAAAGGGATAAGGAAGAGTAAAAATGCTTTATATCAGATTTGAAATTAGATTCATTCACTGGTGGGTCAGGAACCTAATCAGCTGCAGTATAAATGCTTCACTGTCATACTGATATGAATATGTCCCCCCAAAATCTGAAATTTGTTACTTGCTGTGTGTTTTGATATGTGCAGAAATTAGTTCTGTCTGTTGCAAATTTGAGCAGTGCTGAACCTAAATCTAAGTATTCCCCCCAGGAAATACCCAGTCATCTTAATCATGTGCCTGAATTATGCAGATGAGACTGTGGAGTCTGGAGATTATTGCTCAGGGACTGGCATCAGTGTAAGGGTATGATTGGCATGGATAAATTCCACCAGCAGTACAATGATGGCATCCCAGTTTGCCAGGTTCTGCCTCATCTCCAAAGGTTCTGCCTTATCTCCAGGGCTTAGGGAGGCTGCAGTTTGTTACAGAGTCCCCCCTCATTCTTTAATCTCTTTTCTAACAGGTCTGAACAATGTGTCAGTGTAAAGCCTGAGATTGTTCCTTGTTCTGTCACAAGCTGCCCTCATCTCTTTTGTTCAAAAGTGTTTATTTGTAAACAGCAGGAAACAAAAGCATTACAGCCCCACTCAGACAGAGATGGAATATTCCCATGGAGAATGTATTTCACAAGTATTCCTTGCAACTAGGACAAAACATGAAGAATTGTAAAGAGCAGCTTTTAAATTATTATATCTATGAACAGTTTATCACCTGCACAGGATCAGCTTGTTGACTGTCCCAGTCCCTTTTGGGTTGTATTAACTTTTGGTGTTTGGTTTTATGTTTTTTTACTGAAGTTTTCCTGCTTCTGTCTCATAAATTAAAAACCTTCTGGTAGTCATGTGAGTATGGCAGTGTTGGAAAAAACAACACAAATAAAGAAAGGGCAAACAAAAAATCATTTGGGGTGCAATTGGGTTGGACTCCTTGCTCTCCTCACTGGGTGAGCTCTTAGCTCTTGGTTGCTCTCAATGGCATTGTCTAATCAAGGAACCTGCACAGGAGACCACAGGGAATTGTTTTCATGGAAACTCAGTTTAATATCCTGTCAGTTTTGTTTATTATTTTAACAGAGCAGGATTTATTCTGTAGTCACAAACTTCACATTACATTTGCAATTGTAATATTATTTGAAAGTGGTACTCCAAAAATTCATCATTTGGGAATTTAGTGGGAATTGTTCCAGCCAGTTGTATGATACAGAAGTGTGTTTGCATCAAGAATCTGGGAATCCATGAGCAAAACTGCCCTGAGATGCAGATTCTCACTGAGCCCCATGGCCAGGAGTTCGGTCACAAGGGATGTGACACTTCCTGTGCAAGTCTCTGATCAGGACATAGAGTTCATAAGATATCATTGATGTGATTGTTTACACTGTGAGGCAGCAGTGGCAGTGCATCATTTGCAAGTGGTCTATAGATAGAAACATCTTTGCATGAATTAGCAGTCAATAAAGTAATATTTGTTCAAATCAGCCCATGAAGAATTAACAATGAAAAACCAAGAGGCCAAATGAATCCATTTAACACCCTTCTGCAAGCATTTCCTCCATCTCTGTATTTATAATTTCATTGCTGTGTTGTTGGTATCCTATTGCATGAAAAGCCATGATACTTTTTTGTGGAATCCATGGTCTTATTTCTAGAAAAATAATCTCCACTACAAGGCTCACAGATGTCTGGAGCTATTTGATTCCATTTCTCTTGGCAGAAGGCATCCCTTGCTTTTTGTGCATGAGGAGGGAGGAACAGGCAGTGCTGGGAATGCAACTTTCTTTCCAACAGTGCCTCTTTTCCTGTAGGATTGACAAAAATTGTTAGGTCCAGCATGATTGAGTTCTAACATCCTGTACTGCTCTAAATTATTTATGAAGTCACACCTAATTAGATAACATGGAAACATTTCATCCTGCTGGAGATGCTCCCATGTTGCCTCACACTGTGCAAGGTGCCAGAACCCTTGTTCTGCCATGGCCATGGGTGTTGGGGCACGTGAGTGATGTGAGCCCTCTGCAGCCATCCTGCTCCCCCTTTCCTCCTGCCAGGAGGTGCCCAGGGTCCCTCCCAGTGCCCAGGCAGTGCCAGGTGACCTCACCTGCAGCCCCCTCTGAGCAAGGAGGTGCCTGGGGAAGGGGTGTGAGGCTCTGCTGGGTGCAAGCAGAGACAAGAGAAGGGATTCTGGATTGTCACCCAGTGACTTGTGGAAAGTCAGAGTTACTGCAGAGCTCCCTGGCAGCAAAGCCTGGGGAAGGATGTGGGGGAGGCAGTGGTGGGGAGGCTTTGATGGGCTGCTGAGCTAATCAGTGCTGGCTGCTGCCAAGGCCATGTCACAGGGCTGACACAATCCTCCTGCAATGTTCTCTTATAAGAATGCTGTCAAACCCCCAATTCAACCCTGCATTTTTTATCACATGTACAAGCATTAGATAATTCTCTCAACACATCCCACAGAACTTTCCCCTCTCTCCTGTACAGAATTCAGGGTCTTCCTTGTGTGTTAAGAGTTGACACTGTTCATGAGGACACAGCACTGTGTGCTGTAGGAGGCTTCCAACAGGTCAGGCACCCAAAAGGGCTCTCACAGGTTCTGCTGGCTCTCTGCAGCTGGACAGGCCCACTGGAACCAGCTGTGGGCACTGGGCCCTCCTCAGAGCATCGTGGCTGATGTCCAGTCCTGTGGGTGACCCTCAGGCAGCACTGATCCTGCTCTCCACCCTGACCCCCCAGCAGGGTGATGGTCACCCCACTCCAGCCTGTCCAGCCGGGAGGTGATGGTCACCTCACCCCAGCATGTCCAGCCAGGAGGTGACTGTCACTCCACCCCAGCCTGTCCAGCCAGGAGGTGACTGTCACTCCACCCCAGCCTGTCCAGCCAGCAGGGTGATGCCAGCCTGTCCAGCCAGCAGGGTCATGGTCACCCCACCTCAGCCTGTCCAGCCCCCTCGTTCTGAGGCCTGAAGCTACTCTGCAGGGAGCCCAAGGGCAGAGGGCAGCAACTCCCTGAGGACCTGACCAGGTGTTTTTCCTGCTCCTCTGCTCTCTGTGAGTACTGTGCTTAACCTCTCCCACCCACAACCTGCATATGTCTGGGATTTTGCAGGGCTAATGCCACTACAGAAATCATATTATATGAGATAATAATCTCTGAGATAAGAGGTGTTAATAACATATTCTGTGAAACTGATGACCATTTCCACTCTGTTTTCAGCAGAAATCAAAT
>VRYO01001589.1:5422490-5494847 GCA_009812075.1 Sialia sialis
CCCTCCTCAAATGCACAGAAGGTTTATTGATAATATTTTCTGTTAGCCTAAAGCATCTTTTTTAGAAACAAGTGTCTCTCTTACGGCTCTTTATCAGTGTCACTTCAAACTGAAATGTTTGCAGAACAGACCAGGAGTGCTTTCTAACCCACTTTGTGTAGATTTAAATGTATATATTATGCAGGGCAATAGGGGACCAGGCTCAGTGGAGTATCTTCAGGAATAATTGAAAGCAGGACTTGTTCCTGGTACTTTGTAAATAGTAGCAATAACTCTTCACGTTTCACACACTATTTGAGCTTTTAAAATTCTGCTGTGCCATTCTGTGGCCAGGAGTGAAGAGTGAAATCCTTTCAGATCTCTTGTGATTTAGCAGACAGCTTTAAGAGGTAAATCTGAGACAAAGAGGAATAATTAACTTCTTCAGAAGTCACTTTCAGCCAGGAGAATTTAAATCTTACTTTTAATCTTTCAAATTGACCATGAACCTTGCATCCATTCTGTGTTGTATAAAATTATGTGTTACAGTATTTAAGTAGGTAGAACTGCACTGTGGACAAAATGAAGTGTGGAAAGTGTTTTGGAGGAGATAGAAGCAAGTAAATGTGAAGTATATGAAAAATCTAACCAATAAGATAACAATTTCAAAATAAAAACATTAGCTGCTAGAGAGTCCAGTAAATCACATCAGCTGTGTGGAGCAGCACCATTGGATTAAATTACAGAGTGGGGAGAAGCAGAACACATCAAACACAAATAATCTCTCCCTCTCATTTATTCTGGTTTCTAGTTGAAGGTGGAGGAATTGCCTTCCCCAGAAAGACAGGGGAAAGGAGGACAGGAACACGTGCAGCAATCACAGCCCAGCACAGCCTGAGCCATGTCACAGGTTTACAAAATGTCACACTCTGCCATGGCAAATGAGCCACTGTCACACCCTCAAACAGCTCCTTTGATCTATCCTAATGCACAAATTATGGCTGTTGTCACATCTTACTGCTATTATCTTGTGCAAGATTGAAATGTTTTACTCTCTGATAGCAAATTCCTAATAATTTATCTGCCTGAGAAAGAAATTAGGTAGAATGCCAGTTCTTTTTGGAGTTGTTTAATGTTCCCTCAGTGGTATTTAATACACTTTGCTTCAGGGATGCATTTTGAAAATTCAATATATATAATTTCAGAACAAACTATGTGGCTTTGGTTTGATCTAAAGCCCCCAGGGCACCAGATGAACCTGGTGGAGGGGACAGACAGTGCAGCTTTTTGCCATTTAGCCAGCACAGACCAACAGGATGCCTGGGATACTTTCAGTGAGGTGAGGAAGGGCTGTGCTGAGGGTAAAATGTGATATTGGATATTGTCCTGCTCAGCCAGTGCGAAAGGTGTCATGGCAAAAATGGTGACAGCAGCAGTGTCCCTCCCTGGAGCATTTTGAAACAAACCAAACACCAATCCCCTGCTTGTTTCAATCCTTCAGTCTGTCAAACAGGAAAGAGGAAAACCAGCAATCCATAAGGTGGAGCGTAGTCAATAGGGTGACAGTTTTTACATGGCTTCAAGGCAGGATGTTTTGGGATTTTTGGGATGCCTACATCTGGGATTATCCAACAAAGAGGCCTTGGAGGAAGCTGCTTGGTTCTGTTTTTCATACATTTGGAGGAAAATGCTCCATCACTGGCAAGTTGGCTTGGACCCCTTGAGCAGGCAGGACACAGCTGAGTAAGGGTTTGATGAGGGCTTCTCATCTCCAGGGGAAAAATCCCTTCCAGGGTAGGGAGTGGAAGGAAAACTGCTGGAGTGCTGGGAACAGGGAACGAAATCAATCAGTGAGAAGTTTTGTCTGGGCAACTTTCTAAAGAGTATCAGGATATAAATCACACTGTCCAAAATTAATAGACTCCTCAACCACTTCAGTTTATTAACATTCCTGGCATTTTTGCAGAAGCTGAAGTAAGTTTGGTGAATTCCATCGTGCTTCTTAAGTGGAGAGAACACTTCCTAAGCAGTTTTATTGTCCTTTTAATGTCTGAACCTGAGACTGTTAGAGCTGCAAAATGATTTATAATGATGTGCTAAACTGGAGTAATTTCAGTCATTTTATTAAGCCTTTAGTGGCTGAAATGGAGACTTGCTGGGGCTGTGTTTTCTTTGAACACACTCCCTGTGCCTGTGCAGAACGTGTGCAGCTCCTCAAGAAGTGAGGATGCAAACCATATGGTAGAGCCTGGGGTGCCAAAGTGCAGTGCTAACCTCTCAGTGATCATTTAGATGTGTTACAGCAGTGTCTCCCAAAACACTGAGAAACTCTTCCATGGCTTTAATGTATGTTATTTCTCCTAGTGAAATGATCTGTCAGGAACTGCAGTGATTAAGTTACTGTTCCTAAAGAACAGCAGTCTCACTCTATTCCCTATCCATTTTTTCCTTCCTGTGGCTCCCAAAGATCATTTCCTTTGAGGTGATGTTTGGTTAAGCTCATGTGATTTTATTTCTGGATATTTTTCTCTGTAATTACCTGTAGGACAGTTACTTTTGACATGATTTGTACATGAAGAAATGTTAATATCTAAATGTGGTTTCTCTTTGAAATGCAGTTGAGGCTTTTCAGTTGTATTTTTCACAGTGTGCCAAGAAGGAATGTTCAGGAATATGCAGTCCTGTGGTTCTGCAGGATCTGTTGTTTGTGTTATTCATTAACTGAACTGCAGGTTCTTTAGGAAAAGCCATGTTTTGAGTCTTGGGTCACCATCTGTGAGGTGCTGGGGTACAGAGAGAAGAGCAGATGCAGCAACAGGCACTGAGCTAGAACAGGACATGGAGAAATGCTCAGGTCAAACATTTATTGATACCCTTTCACCTAAGAACTTGGTAATGCTCAACATTGAGGACATCTCTGGCAAACAGCTATTCTGAATTTATCACAAAATCTTCCATAATCCTGATTCTCAGTGCTTGTGCTGCTTCCTCTACTTTTCTTTCCTTACAGTCATTTGAACACTGTTTTTGGTTGTCTCCTCAGATTTGAAATCTGATTTTCTGTCATACAGGCTGTCACCAGGATAATTAACAAAGCAGGAGGGAAAATGTACAGATTTTTTTCTGTTACCTTTGCAATTGTGAAAAGCCAATTCTCTTCCACTGCTTCTCCCAGTATCATAAATGCTCCTCAATGTTCAATCAGTTATAATTGTACATAAAATCAAAGGATCCTCAGATCAACACCTTAGAAACCAAAGAAATTTAAAAATCATTCAACCTGGGATGGAAGATCCTAAAAAGAAGTAAAAGACAGTGCTACATATTCATGAGGTTTTACAGAAATGAATATCAGTGTATTAGAGTGTAAAATGCCCATATTCATTAATCTCTTTTCAAAAATTCACAGGGCAGCACAGCAGCTTATCAACTTTTTGGGAGCACAGTTCAGGGGAGAAGATGTTGTCTCTGAGCTGTCTATGGTTGTTTTCAGTGGCTGTGAACAGATGCTGCACAGGTAGGACTCATCAGACAAACGTATTTAGAGCTCTGTCAAGTCCATGATAACTAAGAAAAACTGATAAGGTTTGGGTTTTTTTCCTTCTCTTTCTCTCTGAGGAATGCATGTTCTATTTATTTCTTGGTTAAAAATTCTCATCACTATGAAGAGTTTAACTTCACCATAGAGTTTTGGACAATATAGGAGGTGGTTCCAGGAATGGAGGGTTGTCTGGATTTAGGGGAGAAAAAAAAAATTCCCAGCAATCTGTTGAAATTTATTAGAGTTTTTGTTATAGCAAGGCCATCAGCTGCTGCTCTGGGTGCCATGGAAACAGGCATTGCTGCAAACAGAGGAGGCTGATTTCAATCCATTCCTATTTCAGAAAAATAAAAGAAAGAAAATGGGGTTTTGTGGGCTGAGCCACTGAAAGAACTCTGCCCTTGTGCTCAGCAGTGCACGTGGCCACTGCCCTGGCAGAGGGACCAAGGGACTGCCAGACACCTCTGGCTGCTTCCAGACCCGTGGAGCACAACTGGAGCAGCTCTGCACTGCTCTCTCATCATGAATAAATGGGCAAATAGGGATGTGGTGAGCAGCCCAGCCAGAGTGGAACAGGAGGGGATTTCTTTCCTCATTCTAAAGGGGAGGGGGATTTCTTTTCTGATTCTAAGTTGGACCATGGGGCTAATCTGGGCCCAAAGTAGTCAATTCCTAATGATCTTACATAGGAGATAAGGAAGGGACAGGAAAGCACTGACATCACCAGGAGCTCCTGCATTTGTTTCTGTGCTCAGGTATCTCCAACTTCAGTTCATTCTATGTGTTTCAGTGCAACCCCCTCTCCATATTCTCAGTGAAGTATCATAACAAGTAATTTGTCATTTCAAAAATAATCTCTGGGAATCAGCATAATGGTTTTCCCATTAGAAGCACGGTAAGTGCCTTGTGCAGCAGCAGGATTCAGAGAGCATCTGTTGGGATTGTTGTCATAGAGATCCCAGGATTGCTGCACTAAATGTGTAAGAGTCCCTGCAACAATTGATGTGCTGAGTTTTATAGCTCTAATATATCAGCTGGAGATTTCCATCTGAAGTTTCCTCAGCTTGCCTTGCTGGGTGGGAGGTAGGGTTTCCCCTCAAAACTCAGAGAATGAAATCAGAGAGATGAATGTGAGATTTTTGTAAGACCTTACATCTTAAAATACTGTGGAGTTGATAATGATCACATCTTTCTATAGGATTCATGAAAAATCCAGATTTCTCTCTGAGCTGCACATGTGTTTTTTTCTTCATGTTATTCAGTAACACAGTCATTTATTATGCTTAAGCTGATGGTTTTCCAATTTCTTTACATTTGACTCATATTGTTTCTGTGCTTACATGAAGATGAAGCCAGCACATCCTTGCACTCCATGCTTTATCCATTTATTTCTATTTTCCATGATTTTCAAGGTATACTGGAAAATAATTTAAATAAATCAGCGCATAAAGCTGTATTACAAACCTTGAAGAAAACCTAAATAACTTTGACAGGTCATAGAAAAAATATTTTTAAAGCTATTAACTGTCTGTCAAGTTGCCCACCACAGAGCCTTCAGCTGATTAGCTGCTTTCTGGCCCAGCGGAAATCAATTGCACAGAAAACCTTGAGAGCAAATCATTGGATGTAACATGGAAAACCTGATCTTCTTTATGATACGGAGAACAATAGCATTTATTTACTGATAACTGCCAAGGCTGGCTGTTTAGTTAGGTGTTGGCCCTGCCAAGCCTCGATGTTTATAAGGATGAAGATGTGGGTGAGCTGTGCTCTTAAGTGGGAGCCTGGCTCTGCTTTGGGTTTCTATCAAATGGATGCTGCCTCATCCAAACAATCACAGAAACAGCATGCCAGGCTTGGCATGGTGAAATGCCCTGGGGTGAAGGAAAAGCTGTGATCACTTTTGTCTGTCTGCAAATGCTAAAGAGGGATAAGAGAACTCCTGGGGTGAGGATCTGCTGACTGTCATCTCCAGCTGGGCAGGAATTGGGCATTTATTCTGAGATCCATCAGCTGTCACATAGCACAGAAACTACTGTCACACCCAGCTCCAGTGGGAGCTGTGACTGGGCCCCAGTATCCCTGGGCTTTCCCCACCTAGTGGATCACCAGACAAAATCACAAGTCAATAAATCACAGCTGGCAGAGCTCTCTGCTGCCTGACTCAACCTGTTTGTATCCATTTTAAATGCAGGATTGCACTTGGCAGTTCAGGCAATAGGTGAGGGGAGGCTCAGAAAACTCAGGACTCTTGTTCCTTGTGAACATCATTTCCAAATCCAGTGGGATTGATGCTGCTTATTTGGGGAGGGAAGGAGCATGGACAGGGGACAGGGCACCTGTGGAAACAAACTGGTGATCAGTTTGTTCTGCTCTCTTGGACAGCACCTGGATATCATTATTGCACATCTCTTCCTGTTTGAAAGGGGCAAGCCCTTCACTTGAATTTCATCTGCCAGATTGTGTGAATATGACAGTTAAAAACTCTGGGGTTAGGAGATGTATTTTCCTTCAAGGGGTTCAAAGGAAATATTTCCTTTGTTCTTTCTTGTCTCTCTCTTTTCACTGGGGTCATGGTAATGGCATGGCCAGGAGGGAGAAGCACAGAGTCCATCTTCTGATTCTCCAGCAGCTGGGATAGTAGGGATTGGGTTGTTCCCCATTCCCACAGCTCTTGTGGGCTAATACAAAATGCATAACTGAGCTCTGTCAATTATTTGAAAAGTAAAATAGCAATTAGAGGGGAGAAAAAAGAAGGATGAGAAGCCTTTGGCATGTTATCACTCTTCCTGCCAGGAGAAGATTCAGCAAAGTGAGCAGCAGCTGTGGGGAGCCAGCAGCCATCCTTCAGAACGGGATCATTGCCACTCACAGCAGGTGCCATCCCCTTCCTCAGCTGGGATGGTCCATTTATTTCAATTACTGGAGCTGAGGAAATATTTGCTTGTTCCTTTGGTTTTACATCTCTCCTGTACCTGAAGTTTCTGGTTCTTGTGTCATCATTAATATTTCTTACCTCAGTGTGTCTTCTCCATCAGCAAAGGTCATTCTCTCTCAGCTCACACACAGAGAGAGGGATCATCCATCTTTCCAGGACACTGTGAGGTACTCAGCCATACCTGTCTGTCTGACTCCTGTTTGTCTTGCCATCTGTCTTGTTCCCATGTGTAACATCTAATTAACACCCGTGGTAATTAATTATGCTGTGGTGTCTTTTCTATTACCTATTATTGGTGTCAGCAGGAATAAATCAGCACATTGAACACAAAGGGAATTGTGGTATTCAGTGATGGAGAACATAAAAAATGCACTTAGAGATTTTAAATATTCATAAAATAGAAAGTAAGGACCATAATTTTTAGTAGAATATTTTGTATAGTGGATAAAACTACCTTTTCCTACTTCTTTGTGGAGTACTAACAGGGCATGGTGTAGCTGAGTCTTCTGCACACACAGAAGACAGTTCAGTTCATGGCAACTGCCTTGGAGAAATAGTTGACCTGTATTGTTTTAAAGTTTAAATATTTGCAGGTTTTGACAGTGGTGTTTGGCCTTTTGAATTTATCAATTTGAAATGTATTGGTCTGTAAAAAACTGCAGACTAAAGGTTCAATGCAGTTATTCTCCATGGATAATCTCAGAGCAAAACATTTGGCCATGGATGTCACAGAACATGATTTCTGCCACAAACTCCTTGGCTGATCACAAATGGGAGTATTTCTGGTTTAAAAATCAGACTGATCTCTGGTTTTTTGCAAAAGAATTCATTTCAGTGATTAAACAGACCTTTGCTTTTAGGTCTCCCAAACAATAGGGGAGCAGTGCCCCAGTTGCACCAAACCCCCTGTGCTGTGTAGCTAACATCCAGGAAAATGGAATATGGACACCAGCTGCCAGATCTGCCCCAGAACCAGCACCAGCCAGTGGCTGGAGGAGGAATTCCCATCCCCAGCTGTTCCCCATGCTCCTACCACCCACAGACAGTTTGTTTTGTTATTCCACACACATTTGAGCCAGAAGCAATAAGCACTTTCCCCTCCCAGATCTAAGAGATAACATAGGAGTAGTTGTCTAAACCCTGTTATTTTCTCTAGGATGCTTTAACAGAGCTCCAGGAAAACCTTGCCCTTCACTAGTTCTGTTAAGCTTTCCAGGAGAATACCAGAGAATGATTCCCAATTTTCAGTCTTCCAGAAGCTGAAGATATTTTACTGATTTAATTCCTATACTGCTTATATTTTCATGCAGGATTAGGTTTCTTTTGTTGAGGGATGTTTCTTTTCAGTTTAGGTCATTTTTTTACAGAAAAAAAAATACTTTCTCATGCTGGGAGCTGTTTTATGAAAGAAAAAATACCTTTTTCACCATGAAGTTTTCCAACTCCTTTGAAGAGATGAATTAAATCTGAATCTGTCTCAATTACTTGGGGATTGTATTTCATTGTAACTAATAACATTTTATTATTTTTGTAGATTAAGCATAGGGACTGGCAGTGGGACTTCAGAGCTCACTGACAGTTCTACCTGCAGCTCTGGCTTTCTGAACTTGAGAGAAAAAATGAATTTTTTTTTTTTATTTGCTGCCCTCTGTTGCTTTGAATGCAAAAATCTTATCAGGACAAGAGACAGTGGATATAAATTGATTTTCATGGATTTTTAGTTGTTGATTGCTTGGGGGCTTTTTTGTTGTTGGGCTTTTTTGTTTTGTTTTGTTTTTTGTCCAACTGGACACAGTCCTAAGTAACCTGGTCCTGACTTTGCTCTGTGAGAGGATCCTGCTTTGGACTCCTTCCTTTCTCAGCTTTTCCATGTATCTGAATTATCATCAGGAAGAAGGTATAGAACTGCAAATGTGTGAACTGTGTGTTTATCACAGGTACTCCTGCACACACCTAAGTAGCCAAAAATTCTGAAAAGCAAAGGAAGTAGTGGGGGAGGTGTTCCCCAAATTGCCATTTGCTTCATGCCCTGATGGAGTTCAGTGTTATTTTAATGTCACAAAAAAATAATGAGTGGAATATGATGAATGAGGTGCCTATTTCAACGAGCCTACACACCCAGAAACAGATGCTGTCCATGCATTTCTTAAATGTGATGTCAAAGAAGTGGATTGCTCTTCCTCAGAACTATTAAGTAAGTGCAGAAAAAGTAGATAAATAAACAAGACAGTTATTGGGAAATAGCATAACATTTACTTTTTACATTTCATACCTGACTGTTATGTTTTTATTCCATCCTCTTTTGTCATATTTGAATGTTTAGGGTAATTTTAATTTTAATTCTGGCTGCAGCTCCCTGATGATTCCCCTCTAGTTCTTTTTTATCCTCACCTTTTTCAAAGCCCATTGAAACCTCTCACTGCAGCCTCTGCCTCATGTCTTTCCAAACTTTCTTGGCTGCTCTGTTGCCACCCATAGAAAGGGAAAATTCATGGTTCAGGGAAAATTCAATTGTTATATATACTACTGGGTTACTTGTCCCAGAATTACTTCAATAACTAGCAGTGATTTATTTATTTTTTAGAAGAAAAATGATCCTCTGTTTTGTTTAAGTCATATGAAAGCAAAAGGAAAGACAAAATAGAAAGAGAAGGCAGTACTTCTTTTTGCTGATGATGCATTTGATGGATGTCTCTGTGAGGACCTGACTGAACTCGGTGTTATACCCCCCAAATGAAGATAAATCATTGGTGAAGGGTTTGTGGAGTACATGCCCAAAATCAATTATGCTCACATGGAGATCTATTAATCTATTTCTTCCTTTTCAGTCTACCCAGCCTCTTCTAAATAGCTTTTTATCATTCCAAACGCAGGTTACCTTTTTTAAGTCGTGGTGCAGTTCTGGTGGTTTGCATTAAAATCAGAGTTGAGCCTCATATGTGAGGAGCCCTTTCACCCTTCCCTGTGCTCAGTCCAATTAACTGAACTCAGTTTTAAACCATTTCTGCCAACAAAATCTCTGAATCACAGGGACACTGATCGTTCCGGCAGAGGTTTGCTGGGGTTTGTCACCTTTCCTTGGTGACACTGCAGCCTACCAAAGATTCCTGTGTGAAAAAACAAAGTCATGCAAATATGAGGGGGTACAGTTGGAAACACTGCAATGAAAAAGAGATACCCAGGAAATTGTCTCTACTGAGTGGTATCTGAGGGAAATCCAGTGGGGTTCAGAGCCAGAATGGTTAAATGCTCTCTCCATTCCCAGGAAAAGACAATCTGATCACAGTCCATGCCTCTCATCAACGAAGATGAAGGGCACACAGCAGGCATTGAAGGGAAGCTAAATAAGTTGGGAATTTAACATTTTAAAATTTTGTCAGGTTTGAAAGTCACCTTGTGTTTCTCAACCAGAAACATGGTAAGCAGCTAACTCCAGTCCACTGCTTTCCATCTAACATTTCATCATGTTAACAGTGTAAAAGGCTGTTGATCAGGCAAGTCAGCAAAGCAGTCTGAATGAATCCCAAATCCTAGCCCAGATAATTTTCATTCTGTCAGTGAATGCCTGACATTAGAATGACCCACTGGTTCTGTCTCCAGACTGGAATATTGGCAGCTAACATTAACAAATCCTGCCAGTGAATTCCAGCATGGGGTGGAAGCACCAGTTAGATTTGATGATGCTGAAGAGTCTTTTTCTGCCTAAATTATGCCATGAAGTGAGTGGTGTCCATGCACTGTTTTTATGAGGCCAAAAGCACTGCCATTATTTGGTGTGGTGAGCAGTAGCACTCTGATGGCACAAAAAGCAGTGTCTTGGGTGATTTTTGTGGCTGTACTTGTAAATTCAAGGAGCTGTGCACTTAAGCCTCCAAATCCCACATGAACATACTGCCTGGGAGAATCCCCTGAAAGACAGGAGGCACTCAGGCATCTTGGCACTTAAGATTTCATGTTTTGCTCCAGGGCTGGGTTTCCAACTTATAGCTAGAAGAACAGCTCTTCAGGGACAGAATTATCTGTCTTTAGGAACAGTGTCTATGCTATGCAGCCCAAAGGATGGAGAAAAATCACCTTAATTTGAAAAGGTCGTGCTTTACAGCTCTGCAGGTGGCTTTCACTCAGACATGCTCACAGACTGGAGTTGTCCAGGGAAGTGTTTGAAATGCTGTTTTTTCTTTCAGTATCTCTCTAGAGAAGATCAAATAGAGCTAAGAGGGAGCAACATGGAGAGTGCACCCAGTCCTGTGGCTCTCCAGAGCTGTGGCCTTTAGGAATTCTGCTGAATGTACCATGCACTTATATTGGTAAAAGGAGGGACCCTCACAGATCCCTCTCCTCTGCAGAAGTGAATTAACACCCTGTCATAGCCCCTTAGCAATTATCTCAGCCCTGGGCAGGAGTGCAGTGTTCCTGTCAATAAAGCCTGATAAACAAATGCAATACTTGGAGTATTTAAAAACATGGCATCAGTTTCGTCGCTGTGAATTTCATTGACTAAGCAGAATTGGGCTTTTGCTGGTAATTCGTTCAAAGCAAGTAGCCAGTGTGTAAAGCCTTAGTTCTGTGGTAAAGCCAGTGCATGCAAAATGAAACCGAATGAAATCTACAAGCCTGTGGGTGTTTTGGGTGAATTTACAGCTTTTATACTCAGCCTTTCTTCTGATGGAATTAATAAATGTTTGGGATTGTAGCATCTGCACAGTCAACTCCTGTAACACATTGATTAGCAGTGTATTGACAAAAATTGGTCTCTGTTAACAAGAAACAACACAGTGATTGATAGGTTACAAAAGTTATACAAAGTGTGCAGACATGTTTGGAGAAGTGACAATCCCATACGGTCAATAATGATGGAAATTGGAGCAGAATTCCCCAGCTCAACCTGGATTATCTCACAGAAAGTCATCCTAGGCTTTCAGGTAAGGAATAACTTACTTAATTCTGTTGTTGTTGTTATTATTACTACTATTAGTATTACCACTATTATTATTACTACTATTATTATTACTATTATTAATATCTGTTGAGTGTATTTTGTAGGCGATAACCATCAGGGCTACAAAAGTGATTTTCTCAGATTGTACCATCAAGACTTTCTGATTCCAGGTAAACCCAGTTTGGCAGAGCAAGCACTGAAACTGCTGCCAGCTCTCTAATCTGGTTCAAGTCAAAATCATGTCTGACATCACTTCAGCATGACATGAGAAGGAAATCTGTTTAAAATATAAGGAGATGGCTTCAGAATACATTCCATGAGCTTGATTTAGTGTAAGGATTTTTTTTCCAAGTGAGTTGACATAGGAAAGGGTTATTAGAGAGACAGGCTATTTTCACGCCTCTTTCAATCTGTCAAATAAAACCACAAAGGTGGTTGTTGTTGTTGCTGTTTTTAAATTTCTTGTTTGTTTTTCAATTTGTGGATGCCATTATGATAAAAAACCCTCTTTACAAATGTAAGAACTGAGCCCAACGATCAAACTTGTCCAGCTCCACTCCTTTTCAAAAATTTTTTACTTAGTGTAGGAAGAAAGGGGCAGAACCAACAGAAAGGAGTTGGAGCTTATGAGAGAAGGAGAAATGAAGGAACACTTTTTTTTAGCTGAAACCTGGCTTCAGAGAAGCATTTACTTTCTTAGCACTGCTTAGCTCTGAAAAGATCTATTCATAGTAAATTCTGGGCCAGGAAAATGATTTTATAAACTCGTTTGGCTTTTAAGGCCAGTTTTTCATTTTCCTTTTGTTCTGTGCAAACACATATTTCTAGACCTTTGCACAGAAGCTTCTCATGTTCCCTGTACCATCCTCCTTGTGGGTAAGTCACTGAGTGGACTTTTCCCCAAGACAGAATTGTAAATGCTACAGTACAGCCTTCAGTAATGACACTTGGGATCACATTTCCAGAACCCTTATCATTTTTGCCTTCACTGAGCAGGTTTTTCATGTGGGTTTTCTCCTAAATCACTAAGAATGCTGCAGCCCCAAGACTCCACATGAGTGAGGGCAGAGAAAACCAGTCCAAGGTGGCTCAGTGAAGACTTTAAAGTGAAGCTTCATTCTTGTGAGCCTTACTGAAGGACTGAAAATACTCTCACTAACTTAAGGAGAACAGATCAAGGTCTAAGGATGGTCGGTGAAGCATTTTCAAAGTAAGGATGGGAGATATTATCTGTGCCCTGAAAGGGCCTGCTCTACTGAAGGATAAAACAGAAACAACCATGCAGACAATGGGTTTGCAACAAGAGAAACCACCAAAGCCTATAAACTTTATTTTGTGTGGCTTTTTACTAGAAATAATGTAAAATGCAGTGAACACAGCACTCACACATACATACACCTGGCTACCTCATGGCACATGTGGCATTGGCTACCTGTGAATTTAATAAACCTACACTTTGCTGTCTCATGTGGCCACAGTCCTACTCCATCCAGCTGGTATATGCATACCAAGCAAAAAAATCCCTCACAACAATTTTTTGATCTTTTCCCCATTTCTGTTGAATCATTTCTGTCAGCTTACATGATGGCAGTTCTCAGACAAGGCAGCTGCTGCTTTTATTCATTGCAAAAGTGTTTAAATGGCTGGTGAGCCCTGAGTGTTTGGCCAAGAGCACAGTGGGGTCTTTGGGCATTTCCTCTTTCAAAATTCACTGATTTCACTCCATCAGCCTGTGGTTCAGCTACAAACAAAGGGGTTTGTCCTGCATTTGCTGAACTCACTAATTCTGTTTGGGCTGATGTGAAAGACAAGTAACACTTGAAGGACCTCTGTTGTGTCAAAGGGATGCAGCACTGGGTAAGTTTTTAGAGCTAGTTTTAGTCAAGATGGAAACTGGGAGTAAAGCAAGCAACTCTTCTGACATTTTGTACAAAGATGATACTATAGAAAACAGAATATTATCTCCCTCATTGTAAGAGAAAACACATGGATTAAACAGCTAGAACCGAGGTGACCCAAAGCAAGGGGCTGATTGAGCACGTGCAGTCAGTTAACACCCGGGAGCTGAGGGGCCACCGCCTGCAGCTGCCTCTGCTCCCGCCATTCCCTGTCTGGCGGCCCAGCCGCATGGGTCTCCTGCTTCCTCTGTGGGGTGTTCCTGTCCATAGATCCCTCATGGCTGTGGCATTTTCCTGCCTCTGGGATCCCTCACAGCTGTGGCATTTTCTCGCCTCTGGGATCCCTCAGGGTTGTGGCATTTTCCTGTCACTGGATCCCTCAGGGCTGTGGGATTTTCTTGTTCAGATCCCTCACAGCTGAGGACGGCAGCTGTTTTTCTGAGGGTGGTAGCCAGGTAAGCGCCTGAGGGGGCCCTCATGGGGCCTGGTTTGGGCGAGAAAAGGGAGCTGGTGTTGGGACAAGGAAAATTTGTGGTTTTTGTGAATTTGAGGGCTATGTGTGTCTATGCTTCATGGGGTTTAATTTCATATTTTGGTTGTTAAAAGTGCTGGTGTTTTGTGTTTGAGATTTTTTTTTTTGTCTTCGCTATCAGGATTGATCTGTTTAAATATTTAAATTAGGAGCAATGTGTATGAAAAGCTTGCTTTCTTGTGCAATACCTCTGGAAAAGTAGGTCTTTATGTGAGGGGAGATGTTTGTTTGGTGGTTTGGGTTTTTTTTTCCCAACTGTTGGTCATTGAGGACTGAGATGTTTGCTACGTGAGGGAGGAAGGGTCTCTCTTGCCAAATTGAGTGAGGGTGGAAGCACTGTGGCTCTAAACAAAGCTGTTCTCACTGTTCGTGGCTCTCACGTGAAGGGGTTTTTCCTACTTGGTAACCATAAACACAGTTTGCAGTGGCTTATCTCACTATAAAAAAAAAAACATTTGCATTTACCTGTGGCTTGTACTTTCTGCTCTGCAAAAGTTCTTGGTGGTGGCAGCTGCATTAAGGAGCCCAGCTGGGAATGATGGTGGGGATGGGTCCGTAGAGGAAGGGTTTGAATTGTGTTAATGGCATTTTTGCCATGTGTATTAAATATTCCTAAAACATTCTTCAGGTTTAAATTTAAATAGTAAGCAAAAATATGCAAGAGCTTGTGAATGTTTCCTTCCTCTGTATGTGTTGCTTATGAAATAAGCCATTACTGACTTCTGTTTGCATTCATTTTTAATATGAAAATTATTTTGCTAGTTGGAAAGTTAATAATAGCTTTTGTGAAGTTGTTTAAATGAACAGAACATGTGTTTAATGGTATGTGGGGATCCAAGTTGGAGCAGTTAAAACTTTGGTATAGAACCAGAGCTAATGTGGTTTTGTATTAAAGGCCCATTTTAGACACCTACCAAAAATAATATGCTACAAAAGGAAATTGATAGGTGCACGGCTAGGTACATTAAGCATTTTTAAACCTATAAAACAGGGGTTTCTAATAATAAGTTGGGATTTCTTTTTTAAAATCAATCTCTTACCACATTGTTATTCCTTATTAATACTTGAACCTCCTCCTATGCTGCAGAACTTGTAAATCTGAGCTACTTCTGTTTTAAAAAGTAAGCTACAAAAAGCTTAAAAGTCAGAGATGCTAAAATATACTCCTAGTAGCTTTGGTAGCTTAAGATCTGTGATTCGGTTTTTTTCCTATCCTTTCCTTTCTCTTGAGAGTTATTGTAGAGCTTCCTTTTTGTCATTTCTCTTCACATCTACTGTCTTTTTGTATTCCCTGGAGGGAAAGCCAAATGCCAAGCTGATACATAATTACAAATACACCTCCAAGTATTCCATTAAGATTGTATTTCATTTTAAAAAAAAAACCTCAAAATCCCAAAGCTATCATAGCTAATGATGTTTGACGCCTGCTGATTGAAATTATGACTAACACAATAATAGCTGTTACATGTGTTTACTTAGGGTGTCGTCTCACAAAGTCATGTCTAGAAGATGCATTTAACTCTGACCACAGAGATTCAGTTCCTTGGAGATCAGCTTTTCATGGTAGTCTCATGATATTCTGGAGAAAAAAAATATTTGGAACAACACTATTTTAAGATTAATTGCCCTGTATGTAAGCATTGATCACTAGTAGGTTGAGGAAATGGTTTCGCTTTTGTCTTGCTGACCTCTTACAGCAGTGAACCAGGGTGAGCTCACAAGGACCCACCACTGCATAGGCACCTCTTAGAGGGATAAAAGAACATTTTTAATGCATGGTGGAATGGCTGAAAGTGGGGGTTGCTGAAGAGTAGTTCTAAAATTGGGATTTATTCTGTTTGGCAGGTGGCAAGAAACAGTCAAAATGGACAATACAAAGCACTGAAGGTCAGAGGAGAGCATTTTGCTATATCAGCATCCTTTGATGCTTTAATGAGCTTTTTTTGATTATTCATCCAATTATATAATACCTTAAACTGATTTTACTTGCAAATATATTGCCTATTTCCAAGTCAGATGTGCCAGAGAACTCTGCAGTTTTTCATTTCCACAATATTTCATGACTTTTAGTGAAGTCATTATAATAGTGGCCTTTACTTTTTAAAATAAATCCCTAGCATCAATTATATGCTTAGAAATATGAGACGTTATTTGTGACTTTGGAGATGCTAATATAGATTCTTTTCCCCAAAAAAGAACTTTTTGTGCAGTTACGAGTAGTGTCTTTCTGGGGCTCTGCTAATGAAGTCCTTGAATTTGTGCTGGGTCAGAATCTGCTCTGGTGTTGCCCATTTCTTACACAGGAGATTTGAGGTGTACAGAAGGCTTTGTTTCAGAACCTCTGACTTTGCTGGCAGTGACTTCTCCCAGGAGGAAACTGGGCTCCCAGCTCTCCGTGATTTCCTCTGCTGCCCCCCACCCCAGGCTGCAGGGCTTCAATTGCTTCACCCAGTGTGCAATGCTGCTCTGCAGGGCTTGGGTTTGAGCACCCACCTCGGCAATTACAGAGCCTCTGGCACTTGGTCTGGGAATGAGCCTGTGTGAAGGGAGAATAAAATTGCTGCTTTTAGCAGGTGTTGATGGTGCTCTGATTTAGCTGCATTGATGGCAGCTGAAATTTGGCCATCTCCAGGCTCTTCCTCACATTAATTCTGGGCTATTATCCTCTTTGCTACTTCTCTCTTTCTTTTTCATTTAAAATCCAAACTAATCCAAACCTTGGCTAACATTCCCAGGTTAGAAGAATCTTAACCAGCCTGATGTTGTAATTGTATTAATTATGAACAACTGCTTTGTGCCCAGCCAGTGAGAGGGTTGAACTGAAGCCCTTTACCTGCTGCCCAAAACAAGTCAGTGATTAAAAGGCAGCATCCTTGGAATTAGCCCTTGTGCTCCCTGGAATTGCTGTTCCCATGGCGAATGCTGAGCTGCAGGAGGCCAGGCCCTTCAGCATCAATCACACTGGTGACTGGAGACATGGGCTTGCAAAAAACTGATCTGCATAATCTTTCTTCCTGAAGCCATCACTGTCATGTTGGCTTTCTCTGATGGAAGGCCAATAGTTCTGCTTCGTCTCAGAAATTATTATCAGATGGAAAGAGTAAATCACAAGAGAAATTCTTGCATCAAAACTGCTGAAGCCAGCTGTTACGGGAATTTCAGGGAATATCTGCTTCTGTGGCCTGGCTGCAAAACTGCTTGATCCAAATGCAGTGGCAGCTGGGAAAGACAAGCACAGATTCATTAGCTCAGATTTTCAGCTGTTTGACTGTTCGTTTTCTATCCAGTGGGCTGATGCAGCCTTTGTTTTTCCCTGGGTCCATTTTAGGATCCTCAAGGATCCCCAGACTGCAGAGCACTGCTGACAGGAGCTGCAGTGTCTCTTACCCCAGGAGCAGGAATTGTGCATGCAGAGCAAGTACCTTTATAAATGAGAGAGTCCTGCCAAGCTGAGCTATCCCTGGAATTAAATAGATGTCCCAAAACACAGCAGATGTCCTGGGCCTTGCACAGAACTATGCCACTGTTACTGAGAACAGTCCTGGCCTCTCCGAAGGGTTTCCTGTTGTCTTGCAGAGCAAACCTGATACTGCCAGTCCTTTGTATGGATTGTTTTCCATCCCTGGGCTCTGAGGCTGCAGCCAACATGTTTCAGGAGTGCACCCTGCCAACATTTTCCAATTACACGTGGCACAAACACAGACTTGTGTGTATTGTATTAAAAAACCCTGAAATCTCCAAACCAGAGGAGTTAAATATTTCAAAAAGAGGGCTAAGAATGCTTTTTCTGTGGTGCAAATCATATTCCTGCATTTCAGTGTGTTTCATATTGGGCTGTTTGTTTGCCTCTGGTGTTTACTTTTGTCCAATTCCCCATCAAGTCAGAGAAGCTACAATCTTGAAACATCCTCTCTGCCATCTTTAGCTTAGTGCACACTTTGCAGTAGAGGGAATTTCTTGTTTAAGAGCTTAAAAACAATTATTTGGGTGAGTAGTATTGATCTGAGGATTGTGTTCAAAGTACCAAGTGTGTGTGAACCAGTGAGTTTAGAGATAGCAGTTGGTACATGGCTTCAAGTCATTCACTTCAAAATGGTGCTTGGGTGTTATTGTGGATTTTGCTGACTGTTTTGAGTCATGTTTGGAGATCTATATTCTCACAAGAGTTGCACTGCATGGTTTATATAGAATCAAATTATGTCCACTTTGATGGTGGAAACTGCCAGCAATGAGAGTGACCCCTTTCCTCCAGCTGATATTAAAAATGTTCTTTGATATGATGGGAATTACTCAAATACTGTGATTTTTATAAAAGCTTGAAAGTAGGTGAGATGTTCTGCTGCTGTGTGGGAGAAAATATATTATTTAACATAAGAAACTATGCCTGGCACTTTAAAGAGGGTTGGTTGGCTTGAATGCATTTGAATTCTTTATCGTGACAGTTTGTGCTGCTAATGAGGTGCTATTGGGAGTGAAAGCCATTTTGCAGACTTGCTTCCTCAGCCGTTTTGCATGGTAATGAATCCTTTCCAAGCTTGGGGCCACAGGAGCTGCCTTTCCCTCTCCCGAGGAAGGGAACCCTTACTCTGGCAGGAACTGCAATTAGAGCTTTGCTAGCAGGCCCTGTTCTGTCCTGTACGTGCACCTCGTAGGTGTGGAGTGGGAAGCAAAATACACAAACTTGCCTTCTAAAGTTACTCACAACAGAGCTTTTCAAGTGCTTTAAGTATTTTATCTGCATTTATTTCAATTATTATGAATTATACTTGTCTATCACTCGTTAAAATCCATATTTTCTCCTGAACCTGTACTGCTTCCAGCTTTTACTCTCTAATGGCACATCCAGGTTCCTAACCAAATATGCCCATTCCCTTCTGAGTGATGCCTTCCTGTCTCAGCTGTTTCCCTGAGGGCTGCACAGCACAACATGCACACCGTGGTCCTGAAAGGAAAGCATCTCCCCTGTGCCTCCAGTCAGAGCAGCAAGACATTTAATCACCTGTCAGGCCTGTCTGATAGGCTGGCACGTTTACACCTTACATCAGAATGGGTTTGGTGTCTGCTTTGGTTTTTTTATTTATTCCCTTCCCCCCCTACACTAACAAACCTCAGGCAGGGAGATGTGACAGCTCTGCTTAGCAGCAGCACGAGCAGCTCTCAGGGATTTGAAGGGACAAGATTTCTGCCGATGGATCACAGCAGCACCATCACAGTGATCTGTGCTGCTCATTATCCACCTAAATATTCCCTTGGAGTGCACCACATGTGATGGATTTTATCATCAGCTGGGATCTTTGATGCAGCTGCATTTATTTCATTTATTTATAAACCAATACCTGGCCCTAGATGTAAAACAAAAATGTCTTCTGATTAAATATGCTGCTGAGTTATCTTATTTTTAACCTTCTATTTACAGTTTTAATTGCCTTTTTTCCTGAAAAAATCTCTTTGTAAATCTCTCTCACCTTCTGCCTTTCCACAGCGAGCAGGAGCTTTAATTTTATTTTTTAACAGCAGCTATCACAATGCCTCTGAAAAAATGAATTGATCAAAAAAGTTTTTAAGAGTGGTTGCTTTGCTCTAAACAGGAAGCAGATTGCGCAGCATGCAAGTATTCCTCATTAAAATCATTCAGCTGAAGTTAATGAATGTGTGCATGGGGGCATCAGTCTGCAATGTGCAGGAAATTATACAGAAACACAACTTCAGCTTAGGTGCCTGAACAAAGTCAAACCATAATTTAGCCCCCAAATCTTATTAGATGCTGGTAGAGGTAAATCTGTGCTTGAGGGAGTGTGGTTTACAGCCAAAAATTCAGGTTTGAGGTGGGTTCTTGAAACAGGGAGGCTCCAAAAAAGAAAACCTCTCAAACCTTCAGCTCTTCTGGAGAAACTTTGTTAATGCAATACCAGGATATGTTGAGATGGAAAATTGAAGTTTTTTAGGCCTGATTGGTTGATTTTCTCTTGCTAGAAATTTCTGAGATTTAAGGAACATTTAAAGATAAGTTGGACACATTTTTTCATGGAGTGAAGGAGGCTCATCTAGCTCATCTAGCAGTGACCTACTTGTCCCTAACCAAATGGCTCTTGACTTTGTGTTTTCCAAACGTTTGCTCTAAAATTAAATGCTAGGTTTGAGTTGGTGTTGGTTGGGATTGAGTTTTTTGTTTGGGGTTTTTTTGGGTATTTGGTGGTGGTGGTGGTAAAAATTCCTTTGATCTGCTTTGTGACTTGTTTTTGCATTCCTGCTGTTCACATAGCTCTGGACTGGAATGAGTATGTGTCCCTTGATAACAACAATCAGGGAAAATTTTATTCCTGGCTGCAAGTCACTTAATTCAGAAGTGCTTTTAATTGCAAGGGACTTCCACTAAATGGAAGATATCTGGGATTAATTTCTGTGTGGGGCAACTAATTGTGTTTAATATTCAACTTTGGCTGCCATTGGGCTGCCAGAACCATCAGGAACAAACATGAAGTCTGGCTGGAGCAGCCGAGCTCATCCTGGCAGCAGTTAGGAAAAAAGAAACCCACAGAATCCCAACATTTATTGGGGGGCTGTGAGAGCATGGCTGTCTCCACAGCCTCTTCCTCAAAAGCAGAGATGAAATTTCTCTGTGGCACAAGAGCAGTGCATTGAGTAGTAACATTGTGAAGCCATGGCTGGTTTTATTCTTGATTGAGGAACAACTGTCATTTTCCCTAGTCCTGCTTGCCTCAGGCCAGAGGGGTAGAGCAAGTTCTTGTTTCCATGGAGAAGTTTTTTAGCAGGAGAACTTGGCTTTGTGTGTGTCTGAGACAGCAAAGAGCTGATTTCCATCACTGCTGGCCGATGGAAGGACATGCTGGGTGAAGGGGTGTCTTTCATCCTGAGCCTCGAGGGGAGGGGTGGGGTGTTAAAAAGGTCATTGGCACGCTGGGATTTTACACTTCCACTCCCTGAGGTCATAAAGCACCTCTTCACATCTAGAGCTGCTGAAAATCTAAGCACAGATCTCCCTAACGGCCCTGTGGCTTTATAAAATGGGAACTGCAGCACATGAGAGAGTCATGGGACTGACGACTTCTTGTGGGATTTTTGGGAATGTGTAGGCTTGGGATCAAGGCCCTTTGCAGATGAGAAGGGAGACAGCAACATAAAGGGTAGGTGGATTGGCTTCTGTTAAACATATTGTTGATCTTAAGGATTTCTTAAAACTCCTGGTCCTAGCATCTTACAAAACTAATGGGGCAACCTTGGAAACCTTGGGCTTGGAAAATCCATGGAAACAAAAGGGAGAAGGTTTCCCTTTGGCTTCACTGAGAAATATCTGTTGGCTCTGCTCTTGCAGCAAATGAAAAACTTCGAGATGTGTAGTGTTATTAACAATGAAAATTGAGAGGCTGCTCAGTGGAAATTAATTTCTTTCTGTTGGCATTAGTGAAAGTAAGATCAGGATCTCAAAGGTAAAAAATTCCCTTTCTGTTTGCAAAATGAAATGAAAATCAAATCCAAACTTTGGATAGAGCTTTCAAAGGAATGGCATTGTAGATATCTATTGATGATCCATGCAAAACTTGCAGAACTGATCTAGTCTGGACTCCTGCAGCCCCCCACGTAACTTTGAAAATTCTTAGGTTGCATACTTTTAAGGAAATTAGAGAAAGGATGAGAATTTTACAGTCATCTTTCCTCCAGTAATGAGGCCAGCATGCTTTCAAGGACTATGCTTCCAAATATCCCATTTTCTAGAGGAATTGCCAACAGAGAAACCATTCTTCATCTTTAATTGTTTAGGAGAGAGACTGCCAGCAGTAGGAGCCCAAGCACAGACCTAGAAATGAATGGCAGCAGTTTCTGGGGCCAGTATCTGCTGGGGTTTGTTCACAGCAAACAAGGCCTGAGCACTCCCAATTACAGATGTTTCCAGAGGTGTCCAGGGCAGCTTTTAATGGGATGGGACAGGACCCCCTCCTGCCTCAATAGCAAAGCTGCTCCTCTTGGCAGGATAAAGAAAGATGCTCTTGGAATAAGGTGTCATTTCCATTTATCAGGTACAAGAAGAATTTATTCTTGGTAGCACCCTCACCTTCTTCGCTTCCAGCTGAAATTGTTGGTTTTTCTTTCAAATTCTCCAATTCCAGCAGGGTCACAAATTTGCAGGTGTGATTTGCAGGCTGCAGAGCTGCAGGTGATGCTCAGTCATGGCTTCCGTGGTGAAGACCCCAGGAAAAGAAGGTGGTTTTGAGGCAAATCTTGGCAGAGTTTGTGTTTGGAAAACAGGCCAGGTTTTTGTGATCAATATCTCTACATATAAATTGTCACAAAGTTCCAGACTGAAGAGGGGAGAGTGTGGGGAAAGTTTGTGGTACAAACCAGGCTCTAGTTGCTGCAGGGTTAATAGTGTCAAGATGATATTTGCATTAGCTAGCTAATTATTTAATTCATCTGCATGTTAAATGTCTGATTTTTATGTTAATTGGACATATTTCTGGCAAGGGAAAAATAACATCTGATAGTGACATTTAATGTCATTTGAAACTGGCTGATGTGGAAGCAGTAATTTTGTTCTGGTGTTAGGATGAAAACAGAAGTGTGTTCAGTGCTTTGGTAGCAATTCCCACATCCCACAACTGCAGGGAGGGATGGACAGAACTCACCCTGCCCTGGCTGTGCCACCACTGTCCTTTCATTCTCTTCTAATGATGAAAACACAAGGATACAGTTTCTCCTCCTCTTCCGTCTGCCCTCCATTGTGCTCCCTTGTCAGCTAGAACAGAAGGAGTTGAAAAAAAAAGCTGTGGAATTTGCCAAACCCCGTAACTTAATGACTGTGTTTTGTCTGGGTTACTAGGCTTGCATTTTACATTACCGTGTTTTAAAGCAGTTCCTCATGGCTAAAATTCTAAACTTGTGAAAATCTGGGGAAAAAGAGCTCCTTCATATTAATAATTGAATGGCAAAAACCCAACAAATCTTTTTCTACCACTTGAATGAGAAGGAAATAGCACAAGGGGGTTTGTGCAGGGGTTGGTTTGGTTGCAGGAAGGATCAGGTGATCTGAGAGCCTGAGACACTCGGATGATGGATGCCTGGGTTCAGCAAGGCACTCACACACGTGACTAACCTTAAACACCTTGGCCAAAATCATTACTGCCCAGCAGTCAATATCCCTGACCTCTCGTTCTTCCAGCATGGGCAGTGCATCATCTGCTGCATGCAGTGGTGCTCCTTGCCAAGCAGCAGTGTAAATGCACCCTGTTGGAAGGTGTTATTTGTGTTGTAAATTGATGTGTGCACGGAGAGATTTATCTCTCAGCTGTTGGGAGGGAGAGGAATTCCTGTCGTTTGTGATATCTTAGAAGCTTGCAATTATTACTTAGCAAACAGTAGGTCTGAGCCTGTGGGGCTGTAAATGAGCTTTGTTCCATTGATTTTTTTGTGGCTCTGTGCGAGTTTACTGAAGGACAAGATAAACTTCTGAATGTTCCCCTGCCCCGTTGTTGTTCCCAAAAGCTGCTCAGAGCAATCTGAGGCTGAGTTTCTGTCCTGTGTGCTGCTGACAGCAGAGTCCCCAGCCCATGGCTGAGTTGTGTCCAAGAGCCAGGCAGGGTCCTGGGGGATCTGCTCTCCACCTCTCCTGTATCAGGCAAGAGGTGTCTCAGTCACAAAAGCAAGCTGACACCAAAGTTTACTGACTAGGCATAGTTGGATTCTTTAGGAGACTCATAAATGTGTTTTAATCCAAAGGCATGGGGTGTGTCTGAAGCATGGAAATAGCAGCATTCTTGCATTAGCTGAAAGAAAATCAGAAAGAGGATGCATAAAGCCTTACCTCTCTCCCAGGTAGAAGTTCCTTCCTCCAGCTTGGCTGAACGTTGTTGGAGAGTTAGAGCCCAGAGCTGTTGCCTCTTCAGGCCTCATTTGTGCTCCTGGCTGTGGGCAGTTGGATTACTCCCCCTTAAAGCAGGGAGTAGCATTGTCTGCTTTGATGAAGGGACCTGAAGGACACACTGAGAGAGACTCAAAGCTTTCTCTCTCTTTTTTGCATCTCCAGAAGTGTGGTTTACAGGCACCATAAATCAATCACCTCTTGCCATCACATTGCAAAGAGGACAAGTGAGAGAACTGGGCTAAGAATGCAGGACTTGAACTTCCTATTCCAATGACAAGGTACCAGAGGGGGAGGCAGTGCTGCATTTTGGACAGTAGCAGTGGCCTGGGTGTGCTTAGGGAGAAACCTGTGTTAAAACTGGAGTGGCAGGAGTGGAGGTGTGTTGATGTTCTCTCCAGAAAACCAACCAAAATGTTGCATTGCATACAAAATATGCATGGTTTGGGACAGTGATTTAGACACCTAAGAAGCCTCACTTTGGAGCCAGCATTTACTGATGAGTTATTGACTGTATCTATAGCTCACTGAACAGAGCCCCAGCTCAAATAATTTGTTTGCTATTGACACGAGCTGAGGTTGAAGTAAATTAATTTAGTCAAGCTCATCGATTTTTCACTACTTATGAAGAAGAGAGGTAACATTATCTAGGTGCTGCAATCACAAGGCTTCTCTCAAAGGGTCATATTCTACTTCCTCTGAAGGTAATTCAAGGAAGATGATAACTGTGTGTGTGCCTGCTGCATTTTCCCAAAGAGGAGCCAATTCTGACACTGCACTTAAATTAAGGTTTTCCAAAGGCTGAAATGTTTTTGAGAATCAGAGATGTAGTCATGGTAGCTATAGAGATTCCACAATTTCAACAAAATGAACAGTAAAACACCAGGAGCAGGAATTTTACAGCTTCAAAGGGGATTTGTGTTCCGTCTGCTGTCTGGAAATACAGTGTAATCAGAACTACAAGGTGGAATTTATCTCAACATGTCCAAGAGAAACACTGCTCATAAATTATGACTTGTGAGCCTACAATCCCTTTCTAGTTAGGACAAGCCTCGGGGCTGGGGGAGGTTGGGTCTGGAGGAGAAGGGAAATGCCTGAGGGGCACTTTGCCTTCATTCCCAGGGATGTCATGTTCCCATCACTGTCCTCTGAGTGATGCCACCAGCTTGAGCCTCCTTCTGCCAAAGTGTCTTTGTGCCCTGATGGGGAGAGATGGTTTTTTGTGTGAGGGCAGCTGAATTCTTTGAGCAGAGATCAGTGAATTGGTTCCTTGTTTTATTTATACCCTAGTGCTGTGTAGCTCTCACAAAAAAGCCAAAAACCTCTTTCCTTGTATCCTGAAATCCCCTGGTCAGTCAGGCAGGCTATTAAACTGCTAAAATTATCCATTAATTACCTATGGATATATCAATTGTTGTAATCCTTGATTGGGCTTGTTCTTTTCTTTATTAGTCTTCTGAGGGGGATTAAAATTAGCCAGATATTGAACAGCTCTTGCATCAGTCAAATGGAGTTGCATTTATGTACAGAATAAAAGCAGTTTTTCCCAGGTAATGGATCAGTGGAACTTTGTGTGGGCTCAGTGTGTGTGGTTGTGCCAAGGACTTAAGGAGATGTTAAGGACTAAGACTGCTACACCCAGGTGACTTTGATTGACATTCACTATTCATAAACAGTTTAATTTCATTTATGAAACAAAATCAGACTAATCAGTATCATGTATTGAAACTGGCAGGGAAAGAAAGTATGCAAAAATTACTTATCTCATTTCCATGGAACTTCCTTAAGAAAAAAAACCAGAGAACCATAAGGTCAAGTATATAGAAAACAGTCCTGTTAATTATTTGGGAAATTACCAGAACTTTGTTGTTGTATCTGAAATTATTACAAAGTCTGGTGTGCTCTGCATGAGCCTCATTGAGCAAAGTGTTGAGTACTCTGTGGTGCTCTGTAACCATTTCTGTAGTGCCCAGTAGTTTGTGTGTGCCTGCCATGGCACAGGTTTGACACACTTGGTAGTTATGTGTGACCAAAATGCCTCATTCAGGCAGCATGGCTGTGCTTTAATCAAAGTCATTAATTACTCAAAACAGCCCTTTTGTGATAAGGGTGATGTAACTGCAATTACCTCTTATTTAAATGTGAGAAAGGTGTGATAGCTGCTCACTCTAGCTGGAGTTGAGCTGATGGTTATTATGGTGTGCAGTGTAATTGCAATGTGGTTAAAATGCAGGGATTTCTGATATGAAAAGTACTTCATCTTTCAGGTGGCACTAATAGGTGGATCACTCACAGGAGCTTCCCAGTTCCATTACTCATCCTGTGTCAGAGCCCAGAACTTCCAGCACTGTCAGTGCTCAGCTGCTCTGGGACTCACCTGCTCAAACACGCAACTCCTGCAGAACAGCTCAGTGGTATTTATTCATCTGAAGTGATTTGGATGCTACTGATTAAATGGTTGTGTGAGACTTTAGGAGTAAAAAGAAAGTAAAGACCCTTCCTCTTCAAAAATACGTGCATTGCAAGTGTTATTGCTTGGCAGTTGTTTTCCTCTTGGGACAAGTGTGATCCTTACAGAGGGAAAAACAAAACACAAAAGCCAGCAGGGTCAGAGGTTTCTTTAAGAATGTTGTATTTGCGGGCATAAAGATAAACCTGCTACCTGTAACTTTTATGGGAGGTATTATGTAATGATAGGGAGGTTCAAAATGCCACAGAACTTCAACTTCTGCAGCTTGCAAACCAGTTTTCTGCAAATGTAAAGGAAAGGAATCCTGTCCTCCTTTGGTGCTGAGCTAGAAGGGGAATGAGAAGAGTTCCTGTGCACAGGATGGCAACAAGCACTGGGTGATTGCCTGGTCCCACTGCTCTGGGGAATCTCCACTGCCTTTGAAGGCTGCTGGCATTGCTGCTGGAGAGCGGTATGGCCACATCTATCCCAGCAGGAATCTGCTGAGGCTGACCCTGACTCCAGGTGGATCAGGAGAAAAGTCTCACCCTGAAAGCTTGCATGTGTGAACAAAGGCACAGCTGTGAAGCTTGGGGCAGGGCTCTGACTGTGCACACGATTTTCAGCTTCTGCTGTTTGTAGCCATGTAGGGAAATATCACTTACTGTTTGTAGCCATGTGGAAGCACCTCCAGCCACTCTCTTCAGGGTTTTGGAGGCACTCTATAAACAGGGGATATTCGCCTGGCTGCCAGCAGTTGTCCTGGGAGTGATACAGGAGTAATGCATTTATGCCAAGTTGAGTTGGAACATGTTGAATTTAGCGTATGAGGGCTCTAAATAATCAGGGAGATTAGAGCAGAGCAAGCAGACGTGAGCAATGTGATCCAAACACTCCATGGGCAAAGAGATCGGGTCAGAACATTGTGCTGCAGAAAACACAAAGGAGTTTGTATTGTAAAGCAGCTGAAAACTTGCCAGATTAATTTTTCTTCCCCACTTTTTGTCTCTGAGCAGCACGAGGCACTGGGTTGGAAACACAGGTGCAGAAAGGGAAACACCAAAATGTGGGGGTGTCCCAAAGTGGCATCCATGTTGTGGCATCCAGGAGCTGTATGTTGTGAGAGAGGGAACTTTGTAGGGTGTCAGGAATGACCTCTTGGCCAATTTTGGTATTTTTGATCTCTTTTTAAATTTAAATTTGTCACTGAGGGTATAAAAGTAGCAGCTTTGTCTGAGATTGCTCTGCAGCTGCTTGCTGTGGCTTTGTGGGCAGCACCGCTACATTCCTTCCCTATCTGAGGCATGTACATCTCCAGGGCTCTTCATGGACCCCTGTGCATTACTTCAGTAGCTGCTGAAAGAAAGATGGAATAAGTAGAGTGAGCAGTAAAGATCCCTGCTAACTGCACAGGGCAGATTCATTCCTTTCCCTTGAAATCCCCATTAATTTCTGGATTTGTTTGGGTCAAGCAGTGTCTTTTAGTATGAAAATATCAGAAGCACTGACCTTTATATACGAAGCAGGCACTTTGGTAATTTTCCCCTCTATTTTTCATGGCATGTGGTCATTTGTTGTTCAAAGCCCTTTAAACTTCTTATTTGAAAACTTTAGATCTTTCTTCAAAGAAAGAAATTGTTGAGAAAAGGTTTGAGCCCATGGTGTTCCTACTTAGAAAAGGGATGTAAGAGGTCATCTCTTAGTTGGAGATTCCTTGGTAGATTTTTGTTAGGAAAAAAAAATGGAGAGTGGCTAGCATATATTTTGGATTCCTTTTAATTAAAATGCTACAGTATTTTTATTCTCAAATTGGCATGATGAGCCTTATGTTCTGGAGAATGTTGGAGAAACTTTTGGGATGTGTGACCATCAAACTGCAGCAAAGTGTCAGCTCAGGGCTGTGGAGTCTGAGTGTCCTTTTATTTTTATTTTTACTGGCTACATTTTAGGTTGCTGTCATCTTGATGGGTTGTCTGATTAGTAGATGAACCCAGCTTTTAAAAGAGCCTGATTTTTTTTGTATTTTTTTCAGGCTAATCATCCAAATGGAGATCACATTTATTGAGAATAACCTTAGCAGTTTAGAATATTGTAATTGGAGATTGGAATAGAAACAAAAGCCATATGCTTTTCAGCTTTGTCAGTGGATATCCATCATCTCACTGGCAATTTTGTTCACTGTGCTCCCAGCTGATGTGTTTCCCCTGACTGAATTCCCTGGAAAAGCACAGAAATGGTATGGTTCCTTCTCTCAGAAATGGCAATGAGAAGCACAACAGAATAGAGAAAAATTAATAAATTTCAGGCAATTAAGATGGAAAAAACCCTCCAAATGTGCCAGGTTAAAATGACATAGACATGAACCCAACTTGTGTGGTCAGTGACCAGGTAAAGCAGCAGGCAGTGATTTTTAAATGCTTTGATTATTGCATTTTTACACCTTAAGGTTATTTTAATACAGCAATAACTTAAGACTGATGTATTTTAATGTACCACAGCATTTTAATAAGTGCCTTGTAGCAATAGTTAAAATCACAAAATGGTTTCTGTTAAACTTCCCTGTTTTCAAACACTCCAAAGTTTCTCTGTCAGCATTGATGGTCTGGATTTGATCTATGCCCAAAGCAGATTTCCTGGGCTTTGTTACTTACTTCTATGCATTATTTTAAAAAAGGCTTGGCTTGTTTTGAGTCATGGCCATCAAAAAAATTGTCCTTTGTATTACAGTTTATAAGGTAGAATTGCAGATCTCCTTTTTTGGGTCTCAAAGAGAGGAACCATTTAACTCTGAACCTCTGACCCAGAGCTGTGTCCTGTGTGCATTTTCAGGTGCTTGAGCCTCGTGTTGCTGGGGACCCTGCCAGCAGGATGAGGATTTGAAGGTCTTGATGCAGTTAACACTTTCCTTTTTACCACCTAGGAGGAATCATTCAGTCTTGCATATTGCATGTTTTGATAGACAATCCGATGTTTTGAACAAAGAAAGGTGATTGCTTCTCCGTTTTTAAAAACCTAATGAGCTGGGATGCCTTTTGAATAGCTTCAATGGCAGGCTGAAATTGCTTGTAGATGGTTCATGCTTTTCTTTGCAGTGGCTGAAGAGCTGATTTCTCTTGTAGCTGATTCTGGCAGGTTTGATGTTCAAAAGGTCAGTTGCATAGAATAAAAAGAAAAATCTTAAATGGCATCTTTGAACTAGACAGTAAAATTAAAATTCTAAACAGTTGATATGAGGCTTGAAATGTCCCTGGAATAGAAGACTAGGAGCAGTCATCTCCTTTATGGAGCAGTCTTTTCTTCAGGGCTGGCTTTTCTGCCTTCTTGGCTGAAATTTCCATGCAGCTATTTTATTGTCTAATTACTGCCAGTAAAAGTTTTCTTTTGTCTGATAGCCATTTCTGAAAGTTCTGTGCCCCTCTTGACCACAGAAAACCCCCCTTTTTCCTTTTCCCTTTTCCTTTTTCCTTTTTCCTTTTTCCTTTTTCCTTTTTCTTCCTCTGTTGTAAGCAGTCTGTGTGTCTGTTCTTTGCTTCCTTTACCCCTTGATCTTCATAATCAATACTGCTTAAAGTTCAGATCTAATCATTGAAATCACTTGGGAGTGTCCAGCATACATAGAGGTGAGCACAACTGCAGTGCTCAAAGAAGAGGGGGATGGAGGAGTCTGGTCCCCCCTGATATTTCCAGCCTCTGTGTGAGGAATAAATGTAACCTATCTCAGTTTACCTCTGCTTTGGGTCAGTGTTTTGGCACTAGGTCTGCCAAGCAACTTTTTTTCTATTGAATTTTGTCTGTAACCTCAGTTCTAGTTAATGCCTGTCTTTGAGGAAAATAATCTACTTTCTGATAATGTTTTTGCTGTGCTTTATAGTTTGGGTTCATCTCTGTTTCATCAATATCAAATTGGAATTTTTTCTCCAGTTCATTATTTAAAACATAAAATTGTATCAGTCAATGTGACAGCAAACATTGCTTTATCTATTCCTTCTCCTTAGAGTCTGTACCCTTAGTTTCCTTTTTAATTAAAAATTTTCAGTGGTTTTCTGCACGTTAGCACATTGTTCAGGTATTGCCTTTCCAGATTCCTCACTTTAAAATTCCATGGTTATAACCAGCTGGTAAATTTTAGTCAAATTAAAAACATCTTTCTCCTTCCCCATCTTTCCTCTTTGCTTCATCAAGCAATCTTTTCTCATTTGTATTTTTTGCAAAATAAAGCAGTTTGGGTTGTTGCCACAGTTGCTTTGAACTTTCATTTCTCAGGTCTGAGCATTGCTAACAGTTCTACAAATCCCTTCTGCTGCTGATTTATTTTTGTAAAAATGTTCAGCCTGTGCCAAACACGTGAGGGACCTGGAACACAGGTTCAGAGGTGTGAGAGGCAGAAGTATCCATGGAAACGAACTTCTCTGCAGATGTGCAGATCTCCTTCATCCCTCCCAGGCAGAGCCTGACCTGGCTGGGAAAGCTCTCACAGAGCAGCACAGCCCTGGTTCCTGTCAGCCCTGAGCAAAGCACAGGCAGGTCCCACAGCTTCCCTGCACAGGGTGAATGCTGCAGGGATGAAATCATGGATCCAGCACCTGATACTGTCCTTGGAGACAAAAGAGTAACCTTTTCCTCAAGGCTTTATCATCTCATGTGGCATCATCAGCTATTCCCTCCATTTTGCTCTGCTTTTAAAGCAGCTGTGTTAAATCCTTTCCTCAGCCTCCATCATTTCCACCATTCTTGAGTCTGAGCTAATCCAAGCAAGGCCTGCAGCCAAACCCAGCTTGCCTGGGTCAACCAGGCAGTTCCAGTTGGGAATATCATAGCTGGGGTTAGGTGAGCAAAAATGAGAAGGAAGCAGTGTTCAGGTGCTCAGCACACATGTCATTAACTCAGGTAATTCTCCCTGCATTCCTAAAAGAGATCTCTACAAGGTGATTCTTTTTTCTTTTTTTCAATTTTTTATTTCTCCAAAATAAATCTAACCTTGAACTCAGGTAAAGGCTTGTCAGGTGGATAAAAGCTGGCAAAGGGAGATGGGAACTGGCAGCAGAATTGCTGGCCTGGTGTCCCCCCTTCATCCCATTCTCTGGTTCATTCCTCTAATTTTGTAGCCAAAATAGCTGACTATTAATGAAGTAAATTCTTGTTTCAATAAACATTAACTAGGAAACATGTAATTATAGATACAGAAGCAGAAAATAATAGTAGTCTCAGTGTAAATACTGGATCTTAAATCTGCAGTGACTTTTTTATAAAGATGTCAAATCTTAAAGGCTTCTCAGCTGACTCATGGGGGGTTTTCCCAATTCCCACCATGTTTGCTTGCCTCTGTAGTTGAGTTTTGTGCAGAGGTGCTGTGATGTGCATTTGTAATTCAGGATTTGGCATGAGCTGAGGGAAGGATTCCCCAGGGTGTCCCAGTGGCTGCTTTGGCACCTCCTCAGTGGTGTGAGGGTTGAGCCCCAGGAGCCAGCTCAGACTCTGTTCCTTTCCAGCTGTGTGCTCTTCCAAAATATGATGAGGCCCTTGCCAGTTGCAGTTGTTCTGTCAATGGGGCAGTGAAAATAAATGGGATTTGTCTGACAATAGGTCAGAAAAAGCTTTTTAGTTTTGTTCTTTCTGTTTAACTTCCTGGTTTGATAATGGGGGAAATAAAGTCTTCAGAGAGGTGTCCTGTGTTGTATCTTAATCTATGATACTTGGATCATGTGCTCTGAAACAACTACAGAGAAATGAAGCTTCATTTATTGTTTTCTGAGTAAATGATGATGTCATATTGCAGGAAGAGATTAAAAAATGTCAACTGTGAGCAAGCACTGCACTCCCTAAGCACTGAGCTGTGCAAAGGAGTGGGATTCCCTCTGGACATGAGCCAGTGGGTGAGTGATCCAGGGATTTACCTCAGAGCTTGGAGTGGGTTGGCACTGCCAGAACCCAATCCATCAGGGAGGGAGCAGTGATGGCACAGCATTGCAAAGGCCTGATCAATGGCATGGATCATTAGATGCCTCCCTCAAGGATTGGTTTAGGCAGCTGTAGAAATTGTTCCTGGGTAATTCACAGCACTGCTAGTTGTGTTGCTTTGCCCATAATCTGGTGGGATTGTAAATCATTTCCATTATAAAGGACTGAGAAATGCAGTCACTAGAGTCAGGGTAATTATTATGGTAATTAATAATGGCAATTATAGGACCAATGGGTCCCATCCTTTCAATTAGCTGGCATGAGATGAGGATCTTTCAGCAGAAAAGAAGGAAGAAAAAGTTCTCTGGTTTCCTGTGCTCACAGCCAGCCCTGGAGCAGATAGGGAATTGCAGCAGAGATTTGTAACTGGGTTTGTGGCTGCTCTGATTTTCCCAGTATCATGTGTATCATCTGTTGACATCACCAGCTGATGGAGCTGGGTCTGCCCTGCCTTTTGCTTGAAGTCTGCTGCTGCATTTTCAGCCAGAGGGAAGCCTTGTGTGCCCAGAAGTTGTGTGTGATGTTTTAATAGGGCATGGTCCTGTGCCTGCAAGCTTGTCCATAACAGGGGAAAATTGTTTAAAGAGGGTTGTTCATGGGGAAAATCCACTCTGCTCCTTTGGAAAGCAAGCCCAGAGATGCACGTTAGTTCCCTGAGCTCCACCTGAGGCCCAAGCAGAGGAAGCCAAATCAGATATCAGTCACTTGGACCGGGCAGGGCAGTGCCTGACGTGACCTGGGAATGGTAATTTATGGGAAAGAATGCTCAAAACCCTTAAAAACACCAACAAAGGGATGTTGAAGGTAGTAACCACTAAGGTGGACGCATCTTCCCAAATTAGCCATGGCTTCAGGAGCATGTCTGTTCCCTCAGACAGTTCAAAGCCCATTAATACATTCACTGATTTTAACCTCTTCTATTCCCCTGCCAAGAGCGACCCTGTGCTCAGTGAAGCCATGGGAACAGAATGGTTTTCTGGGAGAGCTGGTGAGTGTGGCAGGTAGGAGGATGCTGGCTTGGGAATCATTTATCAGAGCACTAATCGACTATGCACTGGTTTCCTACTGCAAGCTCAGCCTCTGTCATCCTGAAATATTGGAACTGGGGAGATTAAAATGCTCTGCAAATATAGGCCCAGTCATGGGGCAGAATGAGAAGTGCCAGCCCCTGATTAATGACATTGAGGGCATTGTGACAATGTGGAACAGAGTGTCTGATGTTCTGCCTGGGCTTGGTTTCACTTGTGCTTCCTGGGAGCTGCTGCACTTGCTGATGTGAGCTGGAGGGACTTGCATGAGCACATTGCATTTCCTGCTGCTGCCATCAGCATCCCATGTTCAGAAGCAGTTCATGGGAGGGGACTGCTTGCTGGGTTGGGTTTTTTCCTCATTTTTACATTTTATTTTCCCTTCTTTCTGCTTCTGCAGCCCCCTCAGGAGACAGTTCCACAATCTGATTGCTGTAGTGGTGGCGAGGCGCATTCACTCCTGGGAAGTTCTGTAGCTCTCACTGCAACTCATGGAGCTATTTTCCCTCCTTGGGCCTTCCCTCAGTCACACTAGGAGTGGCAATTCCATTCATTTTTACTTTAACCAAGCTAAGGTCTCTAAGTTCCTTCTGTTCCCCAATTACCCTGGTAGTTATTTTCAGACCTGTTTTACTTGCTGACTTTTTTACAGCATTTCACATGAGGTCATTAGGCCTTTGTACAGCAGCTTGAAAGCTCAAAATAATTCTCATAGATTCAATTATTCCTTTTTGTCACTGCAAGGCAGCTTAAAATCAGTCTTCAGTCACCTTGGTGGTTGTTCAGTGAGTTTTCTATTCCACACATTTACATCAGAAAACTTATTCCTTCCTGAGCCTGAGTTTTACCCTGTTCTGCTTTTCCTCATCATTCATAAACTTGGGTTTGCATGAAGAAAATCAGCAGCTGACAAATACTGGTAGTAAAAGCACATTGAGAGCTGCTCAGAAAAGAGCATTCTTAATTAGTTCAGGGCAACAAAAATAGATGGCGCAGATAAATCTGAGAGTAGATGTTAATGTTTTATTTTGAAAACTGTTTTCTATGATTATTTTATGTTTATTTTCTACTCTGAAGTAGAAGAGAGCAGCAGGACAGGGGCAAAGCCCCCGAACTCCTGGACTACATTAATCATGTATGAAAAGCCACCTTTCAAAGTTGATTTATTTTAAAACCTTTGTGATAACCCTGAAGTTTGTAACTGCATTTAATCCAGTAATACTTTGAGATTAGTCTCACAGGCTTGGAGGCTTTTCATGTTTTGGCTTTGTCTTTGCTCCTTATCTTCCAGCTTTACCTGAGCTCCTCGTGGAATCCCATCTGAGGCAGAATTCATCCCACAAAAAGAGATTGAAATCCAAAATTCCATAGGTCTCTTGCAACTCAGACAAAGTTCCTCAGAGTAAAATCCCAAAACTCAGGTGCTGCTGAGAAGACATCAGCTGCTTTTACTGAAGAATTTATTGGGAAAGCTGCAAGTTGTTGTGTTTAACAAAGCCCACTTTTGTTTCATTTTTTTTTCAGCAAATAATCTCCAAGTTTGGTTTCTTGTCAGAAAGATTTGTGAGTGAGGAAAGTTATGTACAGAAGAAACTTGTGGTATTTGCAGCTACTTAAACAATATATAGATTATGATATGTTTGCTGAGACTTTGATTCTTCCTGCACGTTGGCCAAATAAAATTAACATTGGAAGAAAGATTTCAGCAAAGCAAAGTGGGTGAATTTCATAGGAGGAGCTGAGATTTGCATTTGGCATGTTACCCCACAGCTGAGGTTGTGATTATTCTGTAAATCAGTTTTACGTAAAGTCACAGCAAACCATATCCTCCTATCTTGACCTCTGCACTGCCCAGATGGTGCAGGAGATAACTTCCAGTTTAATTTCCACATGTTCTATGCAGCCAATGGAGTGCAGAAGTCTTGAGCAAAATCCTTTTGGATTATCTGATTTAATAACAGAAGAGAAAATAAAATTTCCTCCTGCCTTCTGCATTGGTATAAATGGACATAACTTTTGACTTGTGGAGACTGTTCTGAGTTGCTGAGACTGTGTCTCCAGTACAGGGGTTTTGTGAAGTTTTCTGCCACAGAAAATGGGTTCTTTTAAATGGAAAAGGTGGCTCTCTGTAAAGGGAAAGGGGACAAAAAAGCAAGGGGAAAAGATTTCCATTGTGCAGGGTAGCAGGGCAAAGAAAACAACAACAAAATGGCAGAGCCTTTCTCTTCCAAAACTTCATCTATTGTTATTAAAGGTCATTAACTTTATTTTGTATGGAAAACAAAAAAAACCACAAACTTTTTGAAGAATGTAAGCATTTAAAAATTCCCTTCAAGAAAGAAGGTCCTGGTGGATGCAGGCACTGCAGGATTATTACTGAGCTGGTTACAAATGGTTGGGAGAGCCCAGTCTAATTTAAATCTGCCATTATCACAAGTGGTTATTAATTTTGGAGGATTTTAGAGCAGATTCTCAATGAACATGGAGTGTGCCAAATGCAAAGGGACTTTTTCTGAGTGAGAAGTTGTCTTTCCCAGCATGGAGAGGTCCCCTTTGCATCCTTGAGTATTTATCAAGTCTTCAACAACAAATACCAAAAATAGGAGTCAGATCCTCAGCTGACATTGGAAAATAGTTATTTTTGAAAATCACATTTTTTTATTCACTTTTTTTATGGGCAAAGATGTTTCCTGACACGTGACAAGTCTATTTTCAAGGGGTCCGTGTAAAGCATTTTGTCATAATGAGAAATTAATATCTTTGTGCCAGCATGAAGGCTTAAAGCCTCATTCAGCTTCATTAATGCAGCAGATTTGTTGTGTATCCCACCTGCATCATGCTCAAGCACATAAATGACACCCTTGATATTCTGTAATGACTGCCCATTCCCTGGCAGAGCAGGATGTGTGGCATTAGCAGGAAGAAACAAATCCTTTCTAGTTATTTATTTCTTTCACCATATTGAGGATAGGCAGGGTAATTAACATGCAGCAGAAAATGGTCTAGATGACCAATTAACTTCAGATAAATGTGTTCTGGTAATTACTCCCCATACAGAAGTTCAAATATTAGATTAAGTTTTAGGAGTGAGTTTTATGGATCTTTGAGTTTGAGTAATCTAAGATTAAATAAATTGACTGAACGTCACCTGTAATTGTTGTTAAATCTCCAGACCATTTTCCTTTTCTTCTGCCCAACATGGAACTGCTCAAGTCAGCACAGGCTGAAATTCCCAGAGTCCCTTTTGCCCCTGAACTGGATACAAAGCATCAGGGTGCTCAGACACCCCTGGGCTCTCTGGAGTCAGGTTGGGTTTGTCACATTGCACTCGTGTCCAGCAGATACTCCTGGAAATCAGTCAAGGCCATCGAGTTAACTTCAGAGTCAAACAGCCTTTAATTAATAGTGAGTAATTGGCTGCATTGCAGCCACTAATTAATTGTTTCAGCAGAGCTGCTGGTACCTGTCACCCAGAGCTGACAGACCAGAATTCTGTATGAGGCATCCTTGCTTTTCCAGACATCCCTCACAATTCCTCCTGGCCTTTTCCTCTCAAGATCCACCCTGGCCCATGCAAACCAGTGAGCAGTGCTGTAAATTTCTGCTCACAGGTCAACAGTTTGTAAAGGAGAAGGTTAATGCATCTCAATATAAATAATAACAATCTGAATAGAAAATAAAAATAAAAGCACTTGTGGTTGTGCATTCTCAAAGCCTTTCACAGTCCCCATCTCCAGGGAATCAGCTCCATGGCTCAAGAAATCCATAACCATTTTCCAAGTGGTCAAATTAACACAGAGGAGGAAAGAATAGTTAATTATATCCTTGCAGTAGGACGGAGCTCCAGACTGGACACAGGAGAGAGATCTGGAAACTCTGTTTAGCAGTGCCTCCAATTCCTGTGGTTCAGCCACATTTCCATTCCTGAGCAATCCCTCTTCTGCTCTGTATTCGCACAATTATTTCCATGGACATTGACTTTGCCTTTGTGCAGTGACACAGAGGGGATGTTGCCACCCTCATTGCAGCCCTTACATCAGGAACATTAGTTAATATTGTTAATATTATTAGCATTAGTTAATAAACGCTGGTTGAGTCAAATTCAGGTTTTCATAGCAACAAATCCAACTGTCCAAAGGTGCTTAATCTCAATTACATAAATTCATCTCTACCATGAAGTGCTCTTAGAGAGGCTCATACAAGCTGGTGCAATGAGCTTCTTTAATAATAATTGAAAGCTCAACATGTTTCCAAGTGCTGTTTAACAATTAATTTGCCAAACATCAAATTTGATTTAACTAGTTTCAGTCAAAACAGAGACACGCAGGGGAAACTTTAGGTGAATGGGTTGAACCCAACTGACATTACATCTCTGCATCTCACAGTAACTGCATGTCAGAAAGGAGGTTGATTGTAATTAGTTCGGCATTGAAGACCTGTCTGCTTTTGCCACGTGCACTGGAAACTGCTTCATTTCTGAAGAACAGCAGATTTACAGCCCTGGCAAAGGTCACTCAGTATAGGAATAAGTCTGCTACACCAGACTTGATACCAGGCTTGCAGAGCCTGAAAAAATATCGGTGAGCAGTGTTCCTTTCCATCAGTTTTTCAGAAATTTAAACCTTTTTAATACACAGTCTCTGGTCTCTCAAAAATACCAAAGGCCAGGCTGGGTGCCAGCATGTATGTAACAAGCAAGCTGCTTTCCAAGGTACCAGCTCTCATCTTTATGTAGATTTGGTGGGATTAAAGCCGTGCTGCAAGAGCTCTTTGATCAAAGGAGCAGCTGAAAATTGTACAGGCTGCATCTCTGAGTTGCTGTGTCCAGTTCATCCCAGTCTGGCTCTGTCCCTGGCACCGTTCTGCCATTGCTGCCTGCAGCCAGCAGGCTGATCTGAAGCCCAAAATCCAAGTTCCCCATGAGCCAGCCTTTTGCCTGAAACCCTGAGGATACTTTGGTATTTAGAAGTGGTTTTTTTCTGAGACATATCACAAGTATTAAAAAAAGGGAAATTAAACAACTGCAGAGTGGATTTTTTTTCAAATTTTGCAAAGGTTTTTATTATACGTGAGGGTATGAGGGAAAGATCACTATAATGAATGTCATAAGCCTTTGATTTACCTGCTTGGTTTTAGTCTCTTACTATTGAATTACAGTAATAAAGGGCTGTTCAGGACAGCAAGCAGGAAATTAAGCAGCAACTGGTGATAAAAGTGGCTTTTGGGGAAAATACATCAAGGGCCCTTCAGGAAACAGCAAGATGTTCTTGCTTCAGAAACGTTTGTGGGCCTGCTTCCAGTGGGGCTCCCAGCCTTACTTTAGTTTGCTTTTCTGGTTTGTTCCCAGAGCTCTCCCAGGCTGCAGCTGGGGCTGTCTGTCCTGCCTGTGCTGAGCCAGCAGCTCATGGAGGGGTTTGTAGGGAAACACTCAGAGCTGATGTCATTCAGGCACAGCCTGGCTGGGGACTTCATGCTTCTCATTTGTTTGTAGGGTGGGTTTAGGTGACAGCAGGAACTGGCATTTTGCAAAGTGCTGTTTCCAATCACCTGAAGCAAATGTAACATGCAAAGATGGAAAATATAAATATTCCTGGAAGGGCTGGAGGGTCACTGTGCCCATGGCATGGGAATGAGAACATGAAAATGAAACCTACAGATTTGGCAGAAGAATTGTGACAGTTGCTGATGTTTCAGTTGCTTTCAGTTCATGCAGCATGAATGGGCCCCTTTCAAAAATGTTGGATGTTGAAGTCCTCAGTGGATGGTTTCCAAGGGCTTTGCATCTGGAAAGTGAACCACAAAGTACTCCAGAGGTTGCCCTTGTAGGCAAGAGCCAGTTCTGCTCTTTGGGCTGTACTCGTGGCAAGAATGTGATTTACCAGAGCAAGAGAACATCAAAGGAAGCAGGGCAGCGCCCAGCCAGGCTGAATGTGTGTGCTGCTGTTCTGTGTCCTGCAGTGACACTCCTGACCCTGCACAGCTGACAGTTCTCTCCCAAGGGGAAGTGGGGTTTATCCTGGCGCTGCTGGAGTCAATCTGAAGGAGAAAGGATGGCACTCAGGAGTGTTTCTTTGCTCAGTAACAAGTGAGGGGAAGCGCCAGCTGTTCATCAGCAGTTTGGAGGGCTGTGAGGCTGACACTTGATCAATGGCCTGTGAGCACTGCTTGGGCTGCCCCCGCTCCTCAGAGATGCTCTGACCTGCCTGTGGTGTTTGCTCAAATCAGAGCAAATGCTCAGAATTATAGCCTGGGTGTTTGCATGCAAAGTAAATGCTCTAAAGCTGATTGGAGGAGCTACAAAAGGCCAAAGGAGCGTATTTCAAAGAGAATTGGAGCAGTAAAATTTGATGTAGCTGGAACATCTGACTAGCAGATGGTAAGGAATAAACTGAAGTAGTGAAAATCGTGTGGGTGTGTCAGGGGAGGGAATTTCCAGCAGGTGAAGTGTGGGACTGCTGTAGCATAAACCACAATCCAATCTCTGAAACAGTGACAGTAGTGACCCTTCCCCAGACACCAGTGTGGCTCTGGTCTGTGCCAGCCTGTGGCACAGGAGCCAGCAGAGCCTCAGCAGCTCCAGAGAGGCAGCTGCAGGAAGTAACCTGGACTTGTGCAGGTGATACTCCTGCTGTGTTCCTTTTGGGAGACAGGAGAATGGTCTAGAAGGTGCCAGGTCACACTGGCTGTCACTTTTTCAACCAGCCAGCCAGTCAGAACTGCACTGATGTGCTCCCCCCACCAGGCCTGCAGCATCCTGCCCTTTCCAGGTCTAGGTGGGAGCATAGAGGCCTTTGGGTTTTTGGATGGCAGGAGACCATACTCCTTGTTTTCTTCCGTTCCACATGGCTCAGTGCTTTGGTGTCTTGACTCCTTGGATCTGTGATAATTTACTGGATTTAAATGGGAAGAATTCATCACTTTGATTCTTGGAGATATTCTGTCTTTTGGACTTCAAACAGCAGTAGTAGTGAAAGCTCCCTGGCAAGTATATATTTGTTTTTAAATCTGGGAAATGTGCTTTCCCTGTCTTCTCACCTCTTGTTTATCCCAAAAGTGGTGGAACATGGGGAAACTTGTTCATGTACCTCACAGGAATGAAAAAGGAGAGTGGCTGTATTGTTTACTTTGTGAAGAGGGCAGACATCAGCCTTGGGAGCCACCCTTTTAATTATTAGTCACAAACTTTGCTTTCAAGGCTGTACAGAATTGGAGGGAAGTCACACATGGAACTGTGGTTGCACAACTGGGCAGAGATGACAAAAAGCTGCTGTTGTACATCTGTGGGGAATTGTAATTCCTAGTAAAAAATGCAAAGGATACATCCATAACTGAGAGTTGTATCAGTGCACTTGTGTAAATAACAAATCATTTTCAAAAGTTTTCAAAAGCCTTTGCAGAGCCAGGGATAAACCTGTGACAAGTTCAGCATGGCCTTGGCCAGTGCAGTCCTGTGGTGTTTGCAGTCACCCAGCACTCAAAGCTTTCTTCTTCATCATCTTCAGCTTCACATCCTCCTGGCTGAGCACCCTCAGCCCACACCTGGATTTGGCAGGCATTGGGGTGCAGGGAGGGGATTAAAAAGTCACTTCTAGGAGCTTGTACGGGAGGTTTCAGGGTATTTCTGGCTTTCACAGTCTAGAACTTTTTAGATATAAAAACTTTTGGAAAAAGAAATGTTCTGTGTGCTGGTATAAGGAAGTGCTCCTGAGAATGTGCAAGGCAAGCCCTAGAAGGGAGGGGATAAATAACAACAGCTGAGAAATTTTAATAGAGACAAAAAATAAGAGGAATTAAAGCCAAGCCTGGTGAAGAATTTTACTCTTGTGCTTTAAAGGACGCCTCTCATAAGGTCTGTCCTGAGTTGCACTGGTTTTCCTGAGGCATAATCACATACTTAGAGCTTTTAGAGTTCATTCTTTGAAGTACTTTTCCATCTCAGGGTTTAAAAAAAAACAAACACAAAACCACTCATATTGCTGGATTACTTTTTCCCATCCAGTGCTGCAGTTATTCCTGTCCCATCCATCCTCAGGCTTTTCACTTGTGTCTGCAGCGTTTTGCAAGGATTTCACTGAAGTCAATTAAATTAATCTGGATTTACCCTGAGAGTTTGCAGAACAAGAACAGCTACATCTCATTTTTAAAGGTCCTCTCTGTTTCAAACACAGGCCCTGCCTCTAAAGAGTATTTTTTGGGGGGAGAGTGTAGGAGCAGGTGACTGCTGCTGTTTCTTTATCAGTGAATGGACTTTCCATCAGAGCAGTCATCAGAGGGACACCCAAAGCAGGTTTTCCTAAAAAGAGAAAATTAAAAGGGTGTGAGATGTGGGCCTCCAAATAGAGAAACAGGGTCTGTGGTTAACATAGAGGAGTTGTGTGTGTTTAGTAGCACTGGGACAGGATGGAAGGGGCAGGAGAACTGCAGAGGTGATGGGAGGAGTGCATGTCTGACATGGTGGAGGTGATACACAGGAGAACTAAAAACACCTTCTTCCCCACCAGTGTGGAACACACATCCTGTTAATTATACATCTTTTAAGCTTGGTTTGCAAATTGGCTTAATAATATATAATCATGATTTACTTAGAAACAAATTAGCATTTGACTTTGAATTTTGGAGAAGTCACCTGCATTCCTGGGGTGTTATCATGGAGCTCATGCTTGGCACTTGATGGTTTTTAGGTCAGCAATGTGAGCACACAGCACAGCTTTTTTCTTCCTATTTCATCAGAGTTAACCTGAATCATGACATTAAACAACATTCTCTGAATCTGGTTATGCTATTTATTAAAAGTACACAACACATTCCTTCAAATCCAGCCAATTTCTTGGTTTTTGCCCACAGGGTCTGTATTACTGATCACATCATACAATAATTTTTGTCAAGAAACAAAAATCCTCATGTTTTCCAAGTTAGGACGTGTTTGTGATACAAGGAACTGACCCCAGCTCTTTGGTACATGACAAACTGAGGTGTGTGGAAATCTAACACACTGATATGTGTGCTTTTCTTGCTTTTCTTTCTTTTTTTGAAAAAAAAAGAAATCACTTTTGGAAAGTAGGAATAAATCTTAATTCCCTGTTTCCACTGTGATCCACATTCATTTATTTCTCTGTTTCCTGTGGTTCTTATATCTAGTAAAACTTTTGGCAATCAAGGAGCTCACAAGAAGGGAGCATGAAAAGGAGGTCAAAGCTGCACTATGGCCACTTAATAATCAAAATCAACTGGTTGAGCAGGAAAGGAACATTCTGGGTATTTTTTCTGCTTTATTGTTTGCATGCTGCTGCTCCAGTTGCACAGAGCTCCCAGGAGTCTCTGTGGTTTATAGTACATGACTCACTGGTCTTTTGACACTGAGCTGTTTGACACTGAGGTTTTTATTTGTGCTTCCACAGAGAAATGTATGGACAGATAAAGGTTACAGAGGGAGGTGAGTGGCCCTCAAATTGTGTTAACTTTCAAAAGTCTGTTCTCTTGTGCAATGTTCATTAGGATGGCAGTGATGTCCCTTCCTGAAGGGTTTGTGTACCTACAGCCAGAGTGGGGGGAGAGAAAATCCCTTTTACAGCCTGTTAACTTCTCACATCATTGAAATGGCAGAGGAACAGCCCATAGCTGAAAGTGCCTTATTGCAAACCAGACCTGCTCTCTGCAGCTTGGTTAGCAAGCAGGTGGGAATATTAACAAAGGAACACGACCACACCACTGCAGTGTTTTTCCCTTTTCCCTTCTCCAGTCATCATTGTGGTGCCAGAAACCTCAGCTCCTTTGGCCACTGCCTTCTAGGAAGGGATTTGTATCTCTCATTGGTCAGTCTCCAGCAGCACTTAATGGGAAGTGCCCTAAATATATTTGTAAATAAACACCTGGAGCTCAGCAGTAAACTCCCTCAGGCTTTACTTAAACATTTTGTAGGTTCAGAAATGGAAAGGCAGGAGAGCAAATGCTGAGGATAACTGGGGGTCTGTGCCAGATAGGTTCTCCTGGGAGCTGCTGGGAGGCAGGGAATGATTTTATCTCCCCACTGCCCTCAGAAGCACCAACATTTCTGCTCCTCATTCCATTGGAGGAGCACAAAGGAGCCAGAGCTGGGCTGTGTGAGGGTCAGACCGTGGCCATCTCTGTGTTCTAAAGAAATTTATTCAACTGTGCATGATTAATTTTTTCTTCCAGTGCATCACTTAGAGCCACTGAGAGCATTTTGCCCAGAAACACAGTAGCTACTTTCTTAGCTGCAAAAATCAGTGGGTATTTAAATTTCCTGGAGCCTCATAATCCCAAAGCAGTCACTTGCTGTGAACCCTCTAATGCCCTGCACTTTGTGTTCTTGTTGGAATTCTTATTCAGTGGTTTATCCCAACACATAGCAAGGAAGGCTCTGCTTCTCCATCTCTACAAGAGCTCTCCTGACAGACAGCTAAAAGTTTCTCTAGTTATCTCCAGGTGTTTCAGAATTTTAAAATTGCTGTGCAAAAGCATGAATTGTCTGGGGCAGATTGGTTGGAATTCTGTCAGAATGAGATGATTTTAGTGAGTGTGGAAGGAGGCTGCACACAGGAGTCAGCCATGCCAACCTTCTAACAAACTGAAATGATTATAAATAGCCTGTGATAACCTGAAGTGATAGCTTCTTATTTTTGAGTGGTTTTTCTGTGTCTGAGGACAAAGACCCTGTATTTTGAAGTTTAAAGCCCTCATTCAGCACTGACCTGTCTTGGTGGGGAGTTTGGGGACAGAAAAAAGGGAAAAGGAGGATGCTGCTGGTCCCCACTCTGCTCTGGGTGCTGGTGTAAAGGTGTCAATAAAATAATCATGGTTTGGAACATGTGCAGGTGTGGATGCTCTGGGATTTCCTGCTGGAGCTTTCAGGCTCCTTGTCCAAATCCTTGCATTTTGTGCACTTCAGGTTTTCTTCAGGCAAGTTTTCCTGAGAGGAGGATAAAAGGAATTATAGCCTACATGGGATCTTTCAGTTGATTACATTTTTCATCTTCTGAGGAAAACCCTTTTTAGAGGTTGGGAAAACAAGGTGGTAAAATATGCCTAATTACAGTTGACTCCAGTGGATGAACTTTAGTTTTAGTCCAGAGGAGTTGAAAAGGAGTCCATAGTTATTTTTAAATCAATTATCACTCTTCTGGAGTCCTGCTGGGAGGAAAAAAAAAAAAAAAAAAAAAAAAGGCAGCTAGGCAAAACCAGGCAGTAAAATGACTCAGCGATGAGGCCAAATGAACCATATGTCAGCTGCACCTCAGAGCCAGTGGGGTGCTGCCTTTTCCTGTGTCTGTGGGATGTTTATGCTGAGGTATTCCAGGACACCTTGTGCTTCCCATGGCAAAGCCCCTGCACTTGGTGGGTCTGACACAGCAGGAGCAGCACTGGGCTGCCTTTCTTGGTCTAGGATTCATTTTTATTTCACAGGTAGGTGCTGAGGCCCTCACAGCTCTTAAAATTATAATGTAAATATTTGAGTTTTTCATAGTTGATCACCTGCCTTTGACATCTGCTGAGTACAGCCCATGCAGGAGCTGAGGGGGAAGAAGCACATGGATGGATCTCCTCAGCAGGGCATTGGCTTAGCCCTCCTCAGATATTTCCTCCTGATGTGCTGGTGCTGAACGTGTGGGCACTTCCTCCCTGCTGGCATCAGTGCCTTGGTGTGCTCCAGGTCATTTACACTGCCTAGAAAACAGGGAGCAAAGCTTGCTGGGAGACCCCTGAGCAATCCTCTGTCCCGCAGGCACGGGGCAGGTGGGAATTTCCGCTGGGACATCCTGGAAAAGGGAAGGCTTGCAGTCAGGACAAATCCCATGAACCAGCAGGGACAGAAAGATGATTGAAGGCTTTGCCTTGGAGAGAGGAAAAGAATTCTGCCTCTCCCACTAGGAACAGGGTGATATGTCACTTGAAAGCTCTGTTTCTGGTCGCTGCTTAACCACCCCATTGCACAGGCTCTTAGATGAGTGCAGCATCCAGGAGTGCTATGTAGTGAAAAAGTACCAGAAAACTGCAGTGGAGCCTCAGGGCTGGGAGGCAGCTGCTCCAGTAGTGATGGGGATTCTCTGCTTTTGACTCCCTTTTCTTCTTTGCCCTCATGGATGGCCAACAGAGAAAGCAAACTGTTGCCTCCTCGTGCACTTGTGTGACTTGTAGGAGCAGCAAAACCACCTCAGTATTGCTATGGAGCACCAATAAAATATTTGTTAGTGGCCTTGGCTATTTATGGACCTTAAGCTGGAGCTGCAGTGGGGGTTTCCCTGCTGATCCATGTTACAGGAAAACTGCTTTACGGACAAAGAGCTAAAATTGTATTTTATGGTCTGGATCAGCAAATCTTTTGAAGTTCATTGATTAAAGCTCGGCACTGAGTTATTTTTGGATGGCAGTTCTGACCTCTCCCTGACTTTGCAGAGGGATTTTAGAGAAATCCAGGGCTGTTGTGTGCCACAGCACCTGGGTTGGTACCAAATGGCAAAGCAGGGAGGGGCGGGGAGGACACTGGGTGACCCCTGAGCCCAGACTGATGTGGCTCCGTGTTTCCTGCATGAAGAGACTCCCAGCCCCTCTCTGAGGGAGGCAGGGCTGCAGGGAACTCCTTGGGCAAAAACCTTGTGGTTCAATGAGTGAGGCTCTATTAGACCTGCTGTGCTAAAAGAGGAATTGCAGAGCTCCTGGAGAAAGGCAGAATCCTTCTGAAGTCTGCAGGTGTAAGAGCTGCCAGAAAAGTTTTAGATGCTTTGTATTAAATTCAGCGAAAGTTGAGAGTGAAGTTTCAAGAAGGAGGTAAAGGCAGAGAAAACATCTAAAATAAATCTCTGACACTGACTGTATGTGCTGGAGGGGCAGACAAGGAGAGGAACAAAAAAGTGGGTGAAAGCATTTTCTGGAGACAGGAAATCCTTTGTGGAGTGAAGCTGCTCTCTTGTCCTCTTGCTTTGAGAAGGGACTCGATGTTTGTCTTCTGGGCCCAGCTGAGATGTTCCATGTGATTTAGGAGATAGCACAATTCATTCACTTCACCTAGAGAAAGAAAAATCACAGGACATCACCCATGATTAAACCAAGGTGGTGCCATTCTCTTCTGGTCTCAGACATTCCACAACCAGAACAACAAGGGAACATCTTCAGGAGTTTTTTGCTGTATAAGAAATGTGGAGTGATTTCTTTTTCACCTGTCAGTCAGTGTACACCAGTGTATTTTCAATGTAGTTAAACTGAAACTACACACCAAGGTTTAAGTCAGTACTATGAAAAAAATCAACACCAAAAAAACACTCCCAAAACTTACGGCCCCACCAAAAATAATCCACACTAAGAAAAAACTCAAACAAACAAAAGAAAACCCAGAAGGAATGGTAAATGTACCCTTACTGATGTCCTTGGAGAGCTCTCACTTCTAAATGTTACAAGGTGGAGATGCAGACAGGTTTTTGTCATGAACATCTTCTCAGAATGATTCTTTATCCTCATTCATTGCCTGACAAGAATCCCCTTCCCTCCAGGTCAGTACAGGAACACCATGCTCAGCTCTCTGGGATCAACCAGGGAACTTTGTATAACTTTCAGGCTCATTATTTCCAGGGGGAAAAAAGGTGGAGAGATGTAATAAGATCAGTTGTCCTTGGGAAGTAATTGAAGTTCTTCTCTCTGTAGTTAATGAGCAAAGGAGATAGGAACCTAAAGATAAAGGTGGTTTCACCAGTGCTGTCAAAAACTGCATAAAAGTGACTGAAAGTCTAAGACTAAAATAATGATTTTGTGCATAGTGAACAGAAAGGTCTCAGCAATTGGCATTAATGTTCCCAGGAGGGTGAGGCAGGTATTTGGTGATTTGACTTCAGTCAGACTTCACATGCTTCAGGCAGAATCACAGCTGATGAGACAGCACAGTTTCCTTAGCATCACTCAGGGAGCTCGTTGCCAGCCTTTGTGGAACAGAGTGCTTGTGATTAACGGGAGGAGAGAATTCACCACGGAAAGAAATGCAAAGTTTCCATCCCAGACTGCCACTTATACACTGCTAAATGCAGAATCCCAGCTTCTGAGAGCAGTTTTTCCCATTCTGTAGAATAAGCTGTAACATCCAATCTTGACCTGTTGGAGAAGATTCCTGTCAGGCATTTGCTCTGCTAATCTCGGCACACATTTTGTGAGTGGTGTCACTAATTTCTGTGTTGGGATCTAGGGAACTTGTTCCTGGCGCGTTCATCCTGAGGATGTTTGTGTTTTACACCCGTATTTTCATGGATTTGGGGTACTCGGGAGTGTGTTTGCTGTGCCCGCTGCTTTTGTGGAATGCTTTTATTGCCATGGATTGGCTGCTAAGTCTCTGTTAACTCAGCCCCTCTGCTTTGCTTCAACAGTTCTGCCAGACCAGTCCTGAGCTGATAACAGCGCTGATAACCCCGTGAGGAGTCGGGATGAGCCGCTGGAGCCCTCCCTCCCCGGCCACGGCAGGACTGCCTCCCAGAAGATGGAGCTGTTTCCCTGAGACTGCTCATGGACACCTTGTAAGTTCAGTGGCACATAGACTTGGGGTATTCTTAACGATGTCACACAATTATTCTTCACAGATGAGAGAAAGAATAAAGAAATTAGTGTCCTGACCGTAGCTCTTTTATTATAAAAGAAAGGTTTTATTTGTTTTTTACTTCAGTAAATTATACTTCTTAACAACACTAGTACATGAAGATGAGTTCAGTTATTAGAGTTGAGATGCCAACCATTTTTTTTCTTTGAAGCTACACATGATTCTTGGCAGATTTAGGTATATGAAGCATTGTGATTTTCTAGAGTTTATCACTTGATTAGAGAGGGGGTGATTTGTCTTATTGACAGTAGCTGCTCCCCTTTTGCTGGAAGCAAATCCATTCCCTTCTCTCTGGGATGGAGAGGGGCATTTATTTCTGGTGTGCCTTGCTTTCCACCTGTGAATGATAAGGCTGGGAGGGATGTTAAATTTCCACATTGAAAATCAGGTGAAAAAGTAATGAGCATAGAAGATTGAAAGCAAAGCTGGATGTTGATTCTTGCACAAGGAAGGCTGATTTGTGGGATCCCACAGTCCCTTGAGTTGGGGCTGAGCAGCAGAGCCCTCCTGGGATCAGATGAAGAAGGAAATTGTAAGTATGTGGGGATTTGAATAAATTTATAATGTGCTCTGTGTGTTTAGTGTCTGATCTTCTTCCTCCAAAGTAGCATTAACCGTTTCCCTCCTACCCTTCCCTGCTCACCCCCAAAGCCAGGATGAGGCTCTTGGGCTCTCAGGCCTGGGCACACTTGGGAGCTGGACAGAGCTGCTGTTGCTGACCCCCAGCAGCTGTCAGTGTCTCAGCCTCGCTCTGGTGCCTGCAGAGAACATTTCACTTCTCATGTTATTGCTGCACATCAGATACTGCTTTTTACAGCTCGCATGTGTGCTATCTAAACTGCAAAAAAGATTAAGAAGACGGGAAGTTTTATAAGCACTGACATGGTTGTCATGGCTACCTAAGCCACTTTGCTGGTGCCATGCAAGTCTTTCACTTTATCTGTCTAGCTTTTATACAAAAAAACTCACATTTATTTTTGCATGAGAGTCTGAAGAAACAGGGCTCAGGAAACATCTCTAAGCATCAATATGTGTGTGGGGTGTGACGTGCAGGTGAGGCTGAGGCTCATCCCCCCAGTCACATCACAACTGTCTGGGTTAAATTGTGTTCAGTGCCAGTCCAAGGTCTCTGTGCTTCTGTCTGAACTGCCAAGATTGGACTGTGGCAATCAGGGCTCCAAATGACAGGGCAGAATGGCTGCTCTGACTTACTGCAAGGTGCAGGTGTCTCTCTGCATTCGAAAGTTTGTATTTACGGACAACATCTTCTTAAAGAGCCTCCCCAACTGTTGTTTGAAGTCTGTAAGCCTCTGCCACAGGCCTGTGAGGCTGGGACAGCTGGGATGTGTGAATGCTCTCTTGGAAAATACAGTTGAGCCTCAAAAGCCTTTTTTGGTGGTTTTCCTTTTGCTTTTTTTTCTGTGAAGCAAGGGTTTGCTCAGTGACAGAGTTGTGGATCATGTGCAAGGGAACAACCAGAAACAGGAGCAGACTGTGTGTAAATTTTAACATATTCCTGGTGCTTTATTTCAGATCAGAACTAGGTAATCACAAGGAGAGCAAGGAAAAGCACTAAGTGTGTTTGGAAAAAGAAAAGATGTACCATGCTCTGGGCACAGGGTCTCCAAAACAACAAGGGGCAGTTTGAGATAAAGTTGTGTTGCCAGGAGACTGTAACCACGAAACAGAAATGCTGATTAGCTGAGGTACTTGTGAGATGATGAAAAAAGGCATCTTCAGTGTCTGTGTTATGTCCAAAGCATAAAACAACACAGTTATCTTGGAAAAGCTAAACACAACAATGCACATCATAACAGCAGTAAATCCAGCCCAAGTGCAAGTGGCTGATTTAAAGTTTAAGAACATAGCTGGAGCTGGTCATTAACTGCCCTAGAAGTTAAATTATTGGAGGAGGAGGATGAGGAGGTGAAATGTATGCAGCTCTGTCGTTCTTTGAGCACTGAATCAGCTCAAACCTGTTGGAGAATGAGCAGCTGAGGTGAGAGGAGTCTCTGTAGCCTGTGTGTGCACAGCTTTGTGCTTCCCTAAGAAGCCAGGAACTTCTGAAGAGGATCAGTGCAGCATAAAAAAGCATTTTAAGCTCTAGGAGGGCATCAAAGAGAAAAGTTTAGGAAGCAATCTGAAAGAAATCAAATGAAAGGAAACAAGGATGGAATTTCAGAAGACACAGTTCTTGTCATTAGGTTCCTTTAATGGGAACAGGGAAATAGTAACTTGCAAAAAAAGAAGCCCTCTGTAAAAAATCTCCTCTTTTATGTTCCCCTGGAAGGCTGTCATGGTCAGAGCAAAAGAAAATTGTCCACCATGCTGAGACAGGTTTGCATTCCTCTGTCATCTGGTTCCTGGCAAAGGTGGCAAATACCTGGGTAAGAGAAAACATCTGGAAAATGCTCCTGTAGCTGGTGAGGATACAAAGGAAGTTTCAAGTAAAACTATTTCAGTACGTTCATTTGCTTTTTTTATGTGGTGAGAATCTGGAGTGGTGAAAGCATTTGCAACTCCTGAAAACATTGTAGAATACTCAATCACGTTATTAGAGTAAAATCAATGATTTATACTAAGCATTCCTAAAAATTGCAAAATGTAATTTAATTATTTTGCCAGTGGGGAAATGGTGAAGAAATGAGTTGTGGTTGCTTAACTTAATTTTTGTTTCTTAGCACGAGGTTTGTAATTACTTTAAGTGAGCAAGTTATTTGTTTCTATTTGCAGTAAATGTGATAGTGACATATTTTCTCCTGGAAAACTCTACGAGCAATCCCTGCAGTTAAGAGCTGTGACCAAAATTCCCGTGCCAGGTGGACCCCCAGTGTGTCCAGAGACTCAGCTGGCCTTGGCATAATGCACCCATTAGGAATTGAGGCTGCAGGTCCCTGGCACTGCCCACTCCCTGCAGTAACACCCCTCAGATGCTCAGTGAGAACAGGCACCACCAGCTGGTAATGAGGTTTTATTGCTATTTCTCAGCTCATCTGCTTCACTGTGACTTAGCTGCTCTGCCAGAAACATGAAATGGGCCTGGGTCTCTGCTTTCTGCCTGTGGGATAGGTGGAATTTGGAATGTGTTACTCCAAGGGCTTTCCTTCTGGTTTGTTATTCCCATCATGGGGGTGTTGCATTCACAGAGTTGTGCCAATTCCCATCTCCTGCTTCCCCTGTCTCTCCAAATGCCATTCCCCAGTGCCTTGCAGTGATGGGTGTGATGAGCTGCTCCTGTATTGATTGATACCAGCTCAAAGACAACCTGTCAGGCTTGGCTTCCTTGAAAAATGTGTGTCACAGGCTGGATACTTCCAGGAACTGTTTGTCACTGGGTGTTTGCTCCTGTAAACAGCTGCTGGGAGCTGCCTGCTGGAAATGCTGACTAAAGCTTGGGAAATCACAGCGTGTACTCAGAGCCCCACAGGAGTCACTGGGGTGGCTTTTAACAGCCTGTGGCAGGAAATCATCCTGTGGCACAGTTAATAGGGAATGCCCAGTCCCCCTGCAGGTCACGGTTCTGGAGCTCCTTGAAGCTGAAAATCATCAAGCATTTTAAGAAACCAAGAGTTCAGAGAAATTAAGGGTTTTTTCACAGGCAGAATGCATCTCAGAGAACATGCCCTGTTTGCCCTTACCAAGTAGCTCAGGAGTGAGAAATTACAGAAAAAAAGCAGACTGGGGACGCACACACAAATGCTCAGGGAATCATAGCTGCCTGTTTTCTCTCTTCTCAATTCAGTTGTTTCCTGCCAGGAGGAGATGTAGGACAATAAACAGAATTATCACCTGGGAGAGGACAATGGCGATTGATGAGTGCATTGTGTGGCAGCAATCTCCTCCTTGCTGGGAGGTGACAAAAACCGTTCCTAATGAGGGCTTTCATTGCTTGCAAACTCAGCCACTGCTGATCAGTGCCTCACGGATTAGGGATGTTCAGGAGCAGCCAACTATCTGCAACAAAGGAGTACATTTTCTCAGGATAAAAAAGCAAGCTGAGGATTACAAGGACCCAACAGTCTTTATCTGCAGAAAATCCTTGTTTCAGGTTTCTTACCTCTTCTTAAAGGCTTGGAATAAATAACATTGATTTCCTTTAAAACTTAATGTGTTCACTGTTAAAGTATTCACACTGCTTAGAAAAGAGAAGGGATTCTTTTGCTTTAAAGCCTTCCTTCTGTGTGAAAAGAGATCTATTCTGCCAAATATGTCTACAAATTATGAAATTTTAGACAGGGATTATATATATATTTATACTTGTTTGAGCTGTTTCTCCTCACCTACTAACTGGAGATGAAAACATATTAGGGAACATTCCAGCTGCCATCTCTTTGTGTCAGTGCAGATATGTAGATGCAAGGATCAGTGAAGCTGTTCCCTCGAGCTCTTTCCTGGCAGTGATACCTGAGTCCAAAGGAAATACCTGAGTGAAGGTTCCTTGTGTACAGTCTTTGTATGATTTTGTGGTTTCCTAGTGCTGAACTCCCAGCCAGTCTGTAACATCTGGCTGCATTTATCCACTTGGCACAGAAACTCTCTTTTAAGTGTTCTGTTTCTGCAGAGTCATGGAAGATATTCTCAGGAGCTGACCCACAGCAAAACATATCCTGGAAGATCCTGGCAGCCATGGATCACCTGCCAGGGCAAAATTGATCCCAGACCCTGCTTTACTGGCAGAGGGAATCGAAGCACTTCCCACTGGAGCTTTGCGTGACTCAGAGCTGTGTCTTCATTAAGGCCTCAGTGCCAATGCTGCCCCCAGACTGGAATGGGATGCACTCAGAGGGGGAGCAGCCAGCACTGGCAGGCATCACAAGCAGTGTTTGTTCTGTGGGTGCGGTGCTGGGCTCTCAGAGTAAGCAGGAGCCATTTAATACCTCCCTGCTCCAGGCATTGGGCTTTGCAATAATTCCCTGTAGTTGGGACACTGCTGCCACAGCCAGAGTTCAGCTGTGGCTTGTAAGCTGCTTAAATATTAAATGGTTATTGATTTCTCATCCTGGGAAACCTGATTGTTTAAGCCACCTGAAACCTCTGTAGATCCTTAACAAAACTGGAAGTGATGGGTTTGGAGAGAGAATGTGGTAGAAGAGCTGGAGAGGGGAATGGTCATTGCTGCAAGCAGGGTGTTACTGAATGCCAGGGAAAATAGCCTGAAAATCCTGGGTTGCTTTGGTCTCCTGTTGGTTTGGGACTCTGCAGCAGCACAGAGTTTGCTAGTAGAGGATATTCACACTAAAGGACTCTGCTCTACAGTTAAACTGGGGTGGATTTTGGGTGGATTTAGAAATAAGGTTGTTCCTAACTCAGAGGCTGGGGCTGAGGGACGTTCCTTTCTCCTGTGGTTCAGGTTCTCTCTCAGTGGCTTATATCCACTACAAAGAGTTTCCAGGAAAGGTTATTCAGCATTAAGTGCTCAGCCCTCGGAGACCTCCAGGGAAGAAGCCAAGGAAGTGAAGGGCATGTTTGTGCAGAGTAGTTTTCCATGCAGCCCTGGCCCTTTGATCTGAAATGTGTAACCTGTAACATGCCTATTCCACAGCAGCATATCCAAGCCCTCAGCTGAAGTTCAGGTGTTGAATAGAGAAGAGTCATTTGCCGAGGTGGATTTAAACTTCTTCAGAGTTTTGAAAGATTCTATTCTTAATGAAATTCTCTTCACTGTCTGTTTCAGATTAAAAATCTATGCCACATATTTTTATTTCTTCTCCTGACTTCAGCAGCGTCTGGGTTTGCTATCGCTCTCCAGGCTGTATTTTTCCTGTATTTTTAAATTGTGAGACCTTTAAAAATGAGCAAGCTCCTGATTAATAACTAATTGGCTTGAGCAAACAGCTCTTGCTGGGTGGTTACCTTGAGCCAATTCTTATTAGTATTCCAGCACACGCAGGAAGTGTTCTCCCTCATTGGAGGCTGATGTTACATCTCTTTAGCCACTTATAAAATAAAGCTAAGTGAATTAGTATTGATTCCCTTACTTGTAATAACAGGAATGCAACCTAATCGCCTCTCCAAATCACCCAGGCATTCCTGACTGAGGCTGGAATGGAAAAAATGTTTGGAGAGGAGGAATTTTGTGTTGCTGAGGGCAGCTCTCTGTGACAGGCACTTCCCCAGGCAGGGCTTGTTCCCCGCCTGGGCAGTGAGAAACATTTTGAATATTGCAATTGCTAGGTACAAAAAGCTTTTCCTTCCACAATGTCTTGAATTATGTTTGGGTTTTATATTGACAGCAAAGATTAATTAATATTTTACAGGTTTCACTTGGAAGTTCAATCCCCCAAAGCATTTATCCTGCTTTGTTAAGCTCACACTCCCACTTTCAGGGAGAGTTTCTTATTTATCCATTTTTCTGAGCAGGTCAGGAAATCTATTATTCTTGTTACAGGCTCTAAATTCAGGTACAGTGGAGAGAAAGACAGATATGAAGTTATTGAGATTTTCTGAGCAGCTTCTTTCTTTTCAGCTGTCTGAATAATTCTCAGTCTTAAAGAGGCTAAACCCTCCTCTCTTGCTACAAATCCTGGAACACCAGAGCAGAGCACTGTGTTATGCTGGACAATTTACAGAAGTTCTGTGCATACTGAAAATCCTCTTGCAGGGCTCAAAATACCTGTGCTGCTGCCAGAAATGCTGCTGCTGTTCAAAGAGTAAAATAATAATAATTTTAAAAGAGACCAGAATAGAATTTGTCATTAAGAAATGCTGACCAGCTTTCCTGATCAACATACTTTGTGCTCAGTGTTTGACTGGCTACAGGAAGCTATTCCTGTAATACTCCTAGTAAAGGTCACACAAGTACCCAAAAAGTGCCATGCACAACTTTGCAGGGCATTAGGACCTAATCAAACACAGCAAGGAATGGAACTACTTGAAAAGTAGATGAAATCAGGTTTTGAAATGCTTAGCCTCAACTACTGGTGTTTACACAGAGAGCTGAGTTTGGAGAGAGGTTTGTTCTTCACTGAGCTTTTCCAAGTGCAGCGTTTTTGCTCCTCATTGCCTCAGGTTTCAAAACGTGAAGGTCTGTGAAGGTTGAAGGTTCCATGGAAAGTCACCTGCTGTGACATCCCAGTGTCCCTCTGCCCTGCCTGAGCTGTGTGACACCTGCAGTGTTTCCCACTAAACTGCTCTTGGGTGGTCCTGAGAAGATGAAAAGGGACCCACCCAGCTCCCAGTTTAGTGTCACTAAATAAATTCAAATCAATCAAATCAACCCTGTAGTGGCTGTTTGTGTGCAGTGGGTGGAGACAAACGTGAGACTCCAGTGTGAATGAACTTCCTTGGGGAGAGTGTTCTCTTTGAGTGAGCAGTGACCAACATGAATTTTAGAGGACAGGAAAAGGGAAACTTGTGTTCAGAAACTCCTTGCATCTCCTGAAATGGAACACTCAACTTCCCTGTTTCTCATGCCCTTTGTATGTAATCAAACATCTGCTCCATCTCCAGAGTGACATCCCCTCCTGCGACAGCTGAGCCCAGAATGTTTGGTGCTTTTGTTGCAGAGAGCTTTCACAACACAAGTCACAACAAAGCTGTTCGATATTCTTTTCACTGCTGTTGATTTTGTGATGCCACCAAACTCTGCAGCAATTTGCTATAAATGCAGTGGTAGGGAAGGAATTTTCATTTGAAAAAGGAGGTAGAAAATTGCAAAGTAAAACCCAGTGCTCAGGACTTTGCTGAGGTAGAAAATCTCTACCAGTTTAAGCAAGGTTGGAGTGTTCTGTCAAGGACTGGACTGAGACGCCTTGACCTTTCTGTGGAGGTAACTCCTGCTGGAATGTTCCTTTGTCTGACAGGCCAAGGGCTGCCTGGAGCTGAGTTCCCAGAGCTGTTCCCAGGTCCTGTTGGACAGTGGGAGCCTGGTAATGTGGCTGCAGGACCCAGCTTTCCCTTGGGACCTCTGGCTGTTGTTTGAGAGGGAAGCACTCTCAGGAAGCTGAAAGTTTCATTTAACCATCTGTGTTTGAAGCAGTTGGAGGAATTCTGCAGTGTCCCATCTGCAGTTTGCTGTTGCCAGTGGAATTGCCAGTGTTGGTATGGATGTCACATATAAAAGAACTCCACATTTTTGCTTCCTTCATTGTGATGTGAAAGAAACTAACTTGGGTCCTGAGGTATGGTGAAATGTATTTTGCTGTGTGCAGGGGCAGTGAAGTCCTTTGGGGAAGTTTTACTGAGCACAAGTTATTGCTAGGTTGGCTCAAAGGTTAAAAAAAGAAAATTCAAACCCTGAAAAGCCCTTTTCCTGCCATTTTTCACTCCCATTTGTTGCATTCCTTCTCCTGTCACTCTGTTGTACAAACCTGTGTAATGCTTAGGATATGCAAATTACTTTTGAAGTTAAAATGTTCATTTCTTAGGATGAAAACTTACCCATGTAATTCCTGCCATTGCACAGCAGTGATCACCAACAGGAGCTGTGGGATTCTTTAACCATTGAGAACCAGGAGAGATTCCTATTACAGCAGGAATTTATCAATATGATTAAGGGCCGGTTTGACAGGCCATGGTCTGGTGATTCATGATTAAAAAATAATAAATATCTTTCAGAAACTAGAAAGCTTCAAGTGTTTCACCTATTTTTAACCTGAACATCATTCTTCCCTGAGAGCCTCTTAGAATTTGCACACAGACATACCTACTTGCCTTTGTCCTATCTGGAAGTAACTGGTTTGAATCAGGAAAAGTGTTTTCCTGCTTAATGTTTTTTCTCTATTTTCAAGATTTTTTTTTCCTCTGGAGAAAAGTAAAAAATAGATGAAAAATTAAAAAATTATTTCCTTCTGAATATTGCCATCCACTAACAGCTCCTTCAGGAAAGGCTTGGGTTTGCTCATGTCTGAAGTCACTGTAGGGCAGTGTGGAAGAAAATGGAAAATCGAGTGTCAACTGCTGCCTTTTTACAGTAAAAACATGATCAATATTCCAGGACACATTATTTTAAAGGGAGGTTTCCAGCTCCATAAAGCCAAGGAGTTTAACTGTGAGCAGAGAGTGAGTGCCCAGATTTAACCTTTTTTGGCATTATTGATAGGCCCAGTGTTCCTCAGGGCAAAATCACCTTCTATCATCCAGTTCTGTATACTTCCTGATACTTAGAGGTGTTAGAAGCTGGTATCTCTGGCCATAGTTACTGGGGGGACACCTTGCATAATAAACTGAATCATTTCTAATATTAAAAATCTGCTTGAAGCCTTTGTGCAGCAGCATGAAAAGCTTTCTGCTGTCTTGTTTTGCTCCTTAATGGAGGATCAAGCACTGTGTGTTTGCTTATTCCAGGAACAAATGCAAGCAATGGCACAAAACCATCCTGTACATCATTTTAGTTATTGAGGGGGGGGAAAATCAACCCTTTATTGTTAAAAGTACTAGACTCACTGATTATTCTCCTGCAGGCAGCACTGTGGCTTGGTGCTGTTAATGGGCTGAGCCCTTGAGCTGGCAGGAGTAGGTGTGGCTTTATTGTCCTCTGAATTTCCTCAGCTCTGAGTTGCTGAGGAAAGTGGAGTTTGGAATACCAGAGTGCCCAGGCAATGAGAGAGCTCTGAGCATCTTCATTCTCTAATGGGGAAAATGCCTGAACTCCCAGCCCTGATGAAGGCAGGAATCCATCTCTTGCTTCTTCTGTTATCAGTCAGACATCAGGAGGATCCTGCTCAGCCACACAAGTTCCTTTTCTTTAATTACAGCCAGGGAAGTGTTAGCACAGCTCAGCTGCTTGTGAGCCATTGATCCAGATCAGTAACTGAGCACAGGAACGGCAGAGGGAGAGGGATTTTACACACTGCTGGTAAGTACTGGCCTCTGAGGGAAGCTTTCATGGAATCATGGCATCAGTTAGGTTGGAACAGCCCTCCAAGATCACCTAGTCCTGCCATTCCCCCAGCACTGCCAAGGCCACCACTGTCCCCGAGTGCCACATCCACACAGGGATGGTGACGCCCCGACTGCCCAGGGCAGCCTGTTCAGTGCTTGATGATGTCCCAGTGCAGAAATTTTCCCTAATATCCAATTTAAACCTCCCCTGTGGGCTAAGCATTAGGAGCTGATGCCATGGGGTATAAGAAGAGGCTTTCCCAGGAGTTTACCATTAATTGTGTCTGTAAAAGGCAGGAATGCTGGGCTAATTTCAAATGATGGATTATGTGTAAAATTAGCTTTCCTTTGGAAAAAATTATCCTTTATGGTGAGTAATGAAAATAATACTTCTCTGGTCAAGCTGAACATATTAATGATTAATGTAAAATTAAGATAAATCACTGGTGAACAGTGCAGTAAATATGCACTGAAATCTATCAAGTTTATATCACATCCTATTAATTACTGGGATTTTTTTCCACCAGGCTGTGTTTTGTTATGTTCACTGTGTTCTCATCCTTCTGAGCCACTCCATACTCACATCCCAGCTCTCCCAGAGGGTTTTTATTCCCCTCAGTACCCACTTAGCAAATGGGTCCTTGTGTACTAAATACCACAGCACTCAGCCAAGTGTTCTGGAGGTCACAGGGTGTTTGGGGGCATTTAAAGCTCATGGTGCTGCTGAGGAATCTTCACTGTTCTGCTCCAAAAATAAGCAGGTTCATTAAGGAGCCACCTAATTTCCATTGCTTGCAAGGTCAGTGCTGCATTTGTGAGTTTTATTTTTTATAACCCAGCTCTCCTTCTCTTTCACTATTCTATATAAATGCAGTTTTCTGCCAGTACCAATTGGCTACTGCAGCACCAAAGTCCTGTACCATGGGCAAGGGAAGGCCGAAGGAAAGCAGCTCCTGAGCATCCTCCTGGAGTGCTGGAGCAAGCAGGCAGATGGCCCAATTTAAGTGTTTGTGTCTACTAAATTTCACTTGCAAGCTCAGTTTCTGCCTTTCTCAGCCTCTTAATGAAGCTGATGTATCTTCTGAGAATGTCAAACAGTGGCTCCAAAATAGAATAAATTCTTAATAATGTAATCAGATAGTTAAACATTAGCACTTGCAAAAATTTTGGCACTAAGTGTTCTCATTAAAGTTGGTTTCTTCCTTGTTTATGGCAAATAGGGGTAGGAATGCTGAGGCAGCAGGATCTGAGTCTCCTTCAAAACCACCCTGTTTCCCAGATCCATCCTGAAATGATGCAGCAGTGCTGGGAAAGCCAAGCCCATGTCCAATGATGCCTTAATGGGGTTTGAGCTGAAATGGTGCCCAAGGGTCTGTCCAGGAGCAGGCTGGTTTGGCCTGGGGGTGAGCAGTGAGCTGGGCAGGGAATCCCAGAATGTTCTGAGCTGGAAGGGACCCAGCAGGATCCCTGAGTCCAGCTCAGGCCCAACACAGACACCCCAAGAACCAAGACCTGTGCTCAGAGAAACCTGCTCCTCACAAGGCTTGGGGAGGTGCAAGATTTTCACTCTGGGCAAGGAAAGCTGAGGCACAGCAGGTGTTGCCTCTGCTAGTGGAGGTTCTGGAAAATCAGTCCTGATTTCTACAGTGGGGGAGTTTTTCTTGGGATTGTGGTGCTGCCCTGAAGCTTTGTTTACCAACAGGTTACTCTCACTGATCTCATTTACACAAACATTTGGTTTGGGTTTTTTTTTCATTACATAGGATTATTTTTGAAAAGTTAAAATGCTAAAGAAATTACAATATTGGAAGCATGTTTAAAAAAAAAAAAAAAAAAAAAAACCAACAAACAAACAAACAAAAAAACATCCTAGGAAAATAACTTTTTTTTAATAAGGAGTTAGAAACGACCCCCCAGTGTAAAGCCCATTCTAAGCTGCAAAGCCTGGCTCACTAAAGCTGTGTTAAAGGGGTCTGGAAAATTAGGATGAACTGATCCTGCTGAACCCACCAAAATGGGTTTAGTTGTTTGCTTGGTTTTGTTTTAGACAGAAATATTTAGAGGAAATCAAAAAGGGAGATTAACAGAACAGTAACTTCCCTTCCAAACATTTTGGCGGAAAACCATCAAAGGAAGAACAGTACTTGTATGGCTGTGAATGTAATTGAATCCTCCAATGCAGTGTGCTAATGGTTATTTCTCCTGTAACAATGGATCCTGAAATAGATCCTGCAAGGAGGATGGAAAAAGGAAAGCAGGTAATATTTTGACTTAAGAGGATAATATTAAATAATTGTGAAATAGTTGGCCAGATGCAATAAACAGAGCTTGGAAAAAAGGCAAAGATATTCCCTTAGTTCCCCTCCCCAGTGGTTCAAGGAATAGATGTCCAAACCATAGCAGCCTTTAGAAATGGGATTGAATAAAAAGGTGCCGTGTCCTGAGGGCGAGTGTGCACAGCCAGTGATCTCAGCTCAGAGAGGCAGCAGCAAGGCAAGGAGGGGACAGGACAGACAGATAGGGGAACCTTTCTGTGGAAAAAAGCTGGGAAGGAAACTCCTCTTAGAGTCAGGTGTCACTGCAAAATCCTTGCAGTATATCTATATATGTATATATATATAAAGTACTTGTGGCTCTGGGGTGAAGAAAAGCCTGGTTTGGAGTCTGGGAAAACTGTTTCAGCCCCTTCAGGATATTAGGGGAAGGACAGAGCTCTGTTGGATACTGAGGCATGCCAGCTCCAGATTGCCTTCCGTGATCTGCTGAATTCAGGAGGCTTTACTGAGCACTGGCTCCAGAGAGGACAGTCCAAGTGGTAATTAGGCATTTCCTTTACTGAGATGACAAAACAAAGGCTGCAAAGTGCTTTCAGGACTGACAGGCTGCCTTTTGGAATATTTTTCCTAAGTGGGTGCCATGGGTTTCACTGCATTCCTCTCTCAGCCAAATTAGGATTTAACAGATTTTAGACAAACTGTAAATGGAGAGATGGATGTACATGTGGTGGTTTCTCATCCCTTATTTATTATAAATACTAAGAGAACCTGCAAGGCCCTACAAGCATTTGCTTTGCTGCAGCTGTGTCCAAAAGGTTTTTCCACTTGAAGGCTGGGAACAAAGCCAGGTCTGAAAACGGCACCACACAAACATGGCTGGTGGATGTTGTGCTTTTTAATTGTGTCCCTTGCAGAGGCTGAGCAGGTTCTCTGCAGTGCTGGATTCAGCCCCACTGCTCTGTCTAACCTCAAAGCTCAAATTCCTGCAAGGGTGAAACCCAACAGCCTGCTAAATGGGGAGCTGCTCCAGAAATCCAACAAAATGCTGATACCATTTTTAATTTATTGATTGAACCTTTGAAAGCTTTGCTCTGCAAATAGCTCTTTTTGTCTCTCTGATAATTACTGAACAGGGATAATCCAGCCCTTCCTGCTGTTCCATGGGACACTGGGAATATACACATTGAATCATCTGGTGCCTCAGGTTTGGCTCAGATGCCAGCATGAGTTAGTGCACTGTTAAATATCTGGCAAATTAATAAAAAGCATTCCCACCCTCTCTCCATGTGCAAGATACTTGCAGTGAAAATGTATGTAAGGAAAATTAAGTATTGGAAAAATAAAGCCATCTGGTGTGAGAACAGCAAAGCTTGTTGAAAAATGGTGTCTGCTCTGAAATGGGCACAAAACAAACAAACAAAACCCCTCCCTGTGATTCTAATTTCTTCCAGTTGCCTTAGTTCAATAAATATGTTCCGTTCTTTTCCTCTCCTCCACTGAAATGTAGATTCCAAGTTTTACAAGGAAGAGCTGCTTTGAAATGAGTAATTGAATTTAGTTTTAATTCCTTAAGACAGAAACAGGATTTTTTTTTTCCTAAACAAAACACTTGAGTGTAAGGTTTGACTCCTTCAGGAGTTCATCCAAAAAATGCATAAATCTGGGGAAAGTTTATCTTTAAAGACAGGGGTATTTTTCAGTGACAGATACTAAGTTTGAAAACATTAAAACTGAAGGTTTCAGCCAGAAATAGTGAACAGGGTCCAAAGGCAACAAATCAACAAATTACTGAAGAAAAGCCATACATGGCATAGCATAAACTTTAAAGAAAATTGAAATGACAGCCCAGTGACACCAAAAAACCAGTGAGTTTACAATTACAGAATCAGGCTGTCAATATTTTGCTCCTCCACTGATTGAGTTAACTGCAGAAAATTGCAGCTGCTGTCCAGTTGTGCATGGCCTTGGGAGCAGTAATGAGCAGTGGCAGGTGAGAACCACTGGGAGCAGGAAGGGCCTCACTCCTTTCTGCCTACCACACTTCAGCAGCACTGAAGAGTTTTTCATCATAGCCGACCTTTACAGAATTCCTGCACAAGAGGAGAAAACTCAGACCCTGATACTGTTTAGCTCAGGTCCCAATTTCATGTGTTCAGTGCTGACTTACAAAGTTACTGAATTAAAGAGCAGAAAATTTCTGAGGTCAAACAAAAACTTTATATCCTTTGCCTTTCCAAATAGTTATAATTAATTAGTGGCAACTCTGGGGGAAGGAAGAGCAGAGATTCTACAAAACCTGCCCAGTTTTAGAAATACCTGTGGCTCAAATGCATCAATCAGCATATTTTTTGAAATACACATTGGCAGTATAATCAAATATTCATCCTCCTCCAAAAAGCCATTATTACAAATCCATTGTCACCTTCAGATGTTCAGTGCCACATTTTCTGAAGATTAATCTTGAGAGAATTTCATGTTTTAGATGTGATGTAAGAGCTGTTCTTTCTTTTTCTGAAGGGTCTTCCTTGACTGTCTTTAGCTATTGGATTTCCATTCTTAGACGAGGAATGTTTTCACATCTTCCCCTTTACTTGTATTGCTCCAAGCTGGGTTGTGTGTTACCTGTCAGGCTCCCAAAGTGTTCCCAAAAGTGCTGGATGTGGAACTGGAGGGATGCTGGCAAAGTGATTCTGAGGGATGGCAGAGCCAGAGCTGTCACTCCCATGTACAGCCATTCCCACTGCCACTCTGCCCCAGCCTCTGGGCTTTCAGCTGCACTGAAGGAACTGGACAGGTGGCGACAGCAACTTTTTCATTTGCACTTCTTAATGACCTGAAAACGCTCGTTCAGAGACTCATTAAGGCTGATATTATCCCTACCTCTATTCTGGAAAGCAGTTTGCCAGTTGAGAAAGTGGTATGTCCCTAAATGCTCTCCCAAATCACAGAGATTAGGGACCATCACTCTAGATTAGGCAACGGATTAGAACGTGGAGAAAGAGAAACTTGGCTGGTAGGGTTGTGTCAAGAAAGGAAATTATGCTGTTTGCTTGATGCACCCAATTAAAAGTGTCTGAAAGAGCTCAAATTCAATCACAGGCACAGGGAAGTGCTCACAAATGCTCTGAAGAGCAATAGCTGTTCATACAAATTATTTAGGAGAAAAATTGTAGAAGAAAATGTGCTGGAGAAAATCGAAACTGTTCATGGTCAGTTCTGGAGTAGAAACTGCCAGAAGTCGTTAAATTATTCACTAACCATCATTTGTTCAGCTCAGGGTATCACAAAAGTTATTGACCAGGAAGTTTATAGGAGTTGGATGTATTTACAGAAATTTGTTTCTCTTACTTCTTCTTGCTTTGTAGCATGTTGGGGTTTTCTTAAAAAAATGCAGAAAGATTAAGTTGTGCATTATTTATGGCAAATGCTCCCTACTCAGATCCTGAGCTAATGGGGATGGCACCAGGAGAATTTTTAAACTTTTCAATATTGTATTTCACTTTCCAAAATGAACAGCCTTTGCCTAAAAAATACATGGGAGATAATGAGAGAAAAGCCAAGCAAAAATCATAGACATAATGCATATGAAAGAGCCAAAGCTTTTTGGGGGATATTTACCAAAATCTTTGTTGTTTGAAAAGCAGGATTATTTTTTTCATTTTTCTCTCTTTACCTCAGCACAGAGAACTTCCCCAGCTGGGATTCAACAGCTCTTTACCTTACAGCAGTGCAAATTCTTGACTGTGAGACTGGGCAGTGTTGAGTATCATTTGTTATAAATCCTTGGGAGTGCCTGGCACCTGCAGAGGGATCCACTTGGCCATTAATGGATTAATTTCTAAGTAGGGGATCAGAAACTTTTCACTGTTCACTAACAGAGCCAAAAATGCCTCATCTCTAACAGGGAATTCCAGGTGTGTGGGAGGAGGTTTCCTCCCGAAGGCACAAAAAGTGAATCCCCGTTTCCAAATGTGCAGAGGAGCAAAGCTCCTGCAGCACTCCCTGGGATCAGGGAGGGTGCAGTGTCTCATCTGACTGCTGTGGGATGGCCTCAGCTGGAAGGGGAGAGGAAAGTAGGACAAGGAATGCTCCCCCTCGGATTACGCTGGCCTGGCATATGTTTTTAATCTCCTGGAAGTTTAAGCCTGGAGAGGATTAGTATGGTACTTTTCTGTTACTTGTGCTTTGTAAACGTAGGCTTCATGTTTGAAGTCGTTGCCCTGTCCCAGATCTCCTGAACTTTGGCACGCTGTTATTTCTGGATTTGGTCCCATGCAAAGTCAAAGGCAGTAAAATTCCTTCTGAGTGTGGATGAAACCCCAGACTGGGGGGGTGGATGTGTAACAACCTGATCTCTGCCTGTGCCACTGAAACTCCTCCGGTGGAGCAGGGATCTCGCAGTGGGAGGTGTGGATGGAGGTGCCAGACTGTTCCCAGGAACCCGGGGCTGCCGGCTCTGCACAGGCTATTGTGTAACAAGACAAGAACATGCTAAATAATCGGGGCTCATTTCAGTGTCACTTCTGGGAGTTTCTGTGCCGGCAGCCACAAATCCTGGATGCTGAATGCTAACATATGCCAGTAGGGAAAAGGCCTGTTGCTTTCAGTGTAAATCCATTTACAGCCTTTATTTCCTGCAGGCTGACAGCATCGCTGTGGCAGCACCAGGAGAACACTGGGCATTGCTCAGTGAGGGGCTGGAAAAACGACTAAAATGACAAAACCATCTCCCTTTTTAGGGCTCCTGTCCCTGTTTCAGTGACTTTGGGAAGGTTCTTAAATTGCAATGCTAAACCCCTCTTCACCAGTGGCCTGAAAGCAACAGATGTTTCAGTGTTGCAGATTATTTAGACAATTTCTTCCTAGTTCATAACTGCTGAGGCATCAGCACAAGGAGAATGCAGAGTTGTGGTTACTAAGGCTTAGGGTTGAGATTCAGTGTCCACAACTGGAGTGGCAGGAATTAAGCAGAAGTGATTTTTAATGAGGAATTGCAATTGGTTCCTTGCTCCCTGGCAAACTAAAAAAGACACAAAATCAATCAAAACTCAGTGCAAATTATTCATCTGACTTGACTGAGTTTAGCACGAGCAACCCAAGGTGGCAGCAATAAAAAGCTCTTTGCTCTGAGGGGCAGCAGAGCCCTGAACCCAAAGCACAGCTGAGTTAAAAAGCTCCAGTTTGGGTCTCAGGTCCTTTCCCATCCCAGGTAAACAGACACTTGTAACTTCCCAGACTCTGCAGGGAATACAGTGGGGGAAAAGTGCAGGAACCACCAACATTTCACACCCAGCCTTAAAAAAGGTACCAAACTGGATTAGGAGAATAATGAATCTTTCAGGTGAACAAATGTTCAAATCCTGGAGCAGTGTGCTGGTGAGACAGAGATTTAATGAACTCTTTAGAGGTGGTATAAATTGGCACAGCTTCAGTGGAGCCCTCAAAAAAAACCTGGCCCAGGCTTTATATAAATATACAGTAATGATCTCCCTCTCTTCTGTTGGGAAGCTTTTATCCTCAAAAGCCACGTTCCCTGTGAATTACCTTCATCATTTTTCCCCATTTTAGGCTGCAGGCTCTGGCCTCTCTATTTAACTGTAGCATTTTCTATCAGAAAATCAGGGAGTGCTTTCTAAGGGTAGCTCATGCATTGAATTCAGCTGTCACAGCTACTTGTGCTGCCTTGGGTAATTGGTTCCTCACAAATCTTTATCTAAAATATAAAGGCAAATAACTATTAAAACCTTAACCTAAACGGAGGCAGTAAATTAGCCCACAAATGTCTTTTACTGCTGCCTTTTGCCTGGATTTACTGAGCCCATAAATCAGAGCTGAGTGGGAAGTGTGCAGGGTGATGGTCACGAGGGGCTGAGCCCAGAGCCAGGAATGTTGAAGCTGAGGAGGCTGAACCAGGAATGATCTGAGCTCCCCTCCACGCAGGGGCTGCTGCTTCCTCAGGACCACAGGACTCTCACGTTTTAAACACTTGTAGGATTGTTTCAGGCATAATTTTTTAACTGTGGAAGGAATGGAAGGAGGTTGGTGGAGGCCCAGTTTCTCCAGTAAGCAGTGGTTGGAGCCACCTCTCAGACCACAGGAGAGCAAGATTTGGCTTCTTTAGCCCCTTTGAACTCATGTGCACAGAGAAGTGCAGGGAAGCAGGGGTGGACAAAGGGCAGGAAGAGCAAAGGAAATGATGGCTGAAAGAATTGTGGGGGAGTTTGAGGCAGGTCAAGGCACAGGGCCTTGCAGGACAGAGCCTCCTGTCTCCTAAATAACATTTCCAGGAATTGTCCAACCCCCAGACGGTAAAGCCTTGGGAAAGCACAGATTTGTGCTGTGAATACTTTGGTGAGGTCAGTTGATGGTTCTGATTCTGAAACTGCTGTTTGATTTGTCCTCTCAGTGCAGTGGGTCCTTGCCCCTGGAATCTGACTGAACTCCATGTCTGACAAACCAAATGATAAAATCCTGGGGCAATAGGGATTGTCTTGGAAAGGTCACTTGAGCTCCCAGGTGCTCTTTCAACCTGCAAGGCTGAGCAAATCCATAAAATAAAGATTTGTTTCAGGTCCTTAGTGCTGCTGGCTAAAAGCACTGCTGAGTTCATGGAGCTGCACAAGGAATGTCATAGGCTATAGAATTTATTCACCTCAGGGCCAGTTCTCAAGCCTGCAGCAGGGCTGTAGGTGTGTGGTGAGGCTTTGCCTGAATAAAATGTGCTGAATTATTCATGAGAGTCCTGGAGAAATGGGCAATCCAACAGTTGCAGGTAGCAGTAAGTCCTTGTTGGAATATTCCTGTGGTTTGTAAATACTGTACTGGATGTGTGCTCTCTGTTATGAAAGTAGGTCAAGGAGTTTGGAATTTTCTGGAATTTTCCCATCTGCATCTCTGTTATATTTTTGCAGTCAAATTCTTCCTAAAAGTGCTTGTCAATTAAAAATTCAGGGCTTTTGTTCTTATACTACACCAACACTTGGAGAACAGGATTTGGGGTGTTAAGACCTGAATTTGTATTTCAGTGGTGTTGCCTGAAGATGAACTTCAGAAAACTCATATTTTTCTGGACCTGGAGTGCCTTGTTCTTTACAGCAGCTGTTCTGTAAATGCTGAGTGTTTTAGTGATGTCTAATGGCAGATTTTTAGACAAATTCACTCTGTTTACCCAATGAACATTTTGTAATACCCACAGAGAAGATGAAATTACTGGATTTTCCTTTCTTATCCTGGGGTTGGACTTTTGCCTCCCAGTTTTCAAAATACATTTTCCTCAGAGGGAGATGCTATTATAGAGTTCAGTGAAATTGTGACCCCAGCTCTTTAAAACCTCCTTGACAGCAGTTTGTGGTGGTTTTGTTGCAAGCTCAGGATGGTCTCCATGGTTGCCAGTGTTGGTCCCAGTCTCTGAATTGCTCTGTGATGTTGGTGTTTGTCTGTGTCTCTCCCATGCCATGTAAATTCTGTATCGTGTATAGCCTCAGACTGCTGTGAGGTAGAAATTATGTGAGCTGCTGTAGCTAAAGCATGAGAAGGAGTAGCCAGTATTTAACTTCCTCACATTCCTCTGTCCTAAGGCAGAAAACCTTTCATACACAAATCTCTCAAGTGCCTCTGGCTCAGGTTCTGCATTTTCCCTTTTGATTGGGTTCTGAATCCCTACACACCAGCCCTGGTCAGCCTGACCTCCTATTTCTACCACACAGACTGTTCAGAAACTATTCTTTCTAAATCCCATGCCCATCACCACCTGAAATGGTTGCTCTTCCTTGTGAGTTGTTACGGGATTTGTGTGTAAATACTTTCAAAAGCCATTTTGCCATTTATGTTGCCTGTGTGCTTGTTCCAGTGCAGATCTGCTGTTTGTGCTCTCCAAGTCACTTCTTTTGCTCCTGCAGCTCAAATATCAGCAGATCACTTGGCTGCTGCAGTCTCAGTCTCTTACAAATTCACCTACCAATTTGGCCAAATCACTGGATTTTCCAGTGTTGTGTTTGTAAGCTGTGAAATGGCACCTGACTCTTCTCTCATGGTGCTTTTTACCTTTTCAAAGCAGTGCATGTAACCTTTGCTGAATTATGAGTTAAAGCTTATTAAAAACAGTAATCATGGTCTGAAATTGCTTGTGACCTTCACATTCAGCAACGTGGGACAGGGCAAAGCTGTCATTGCTTTGCTACAATTTCCTGTAAATGGAAGCCTTTCATTCATTTCTTTGGGTTAACTGACTTCTCTTTGCTGTTCAGGAATGGCAGACGTCATGCAAATCGTGTTGGGGTGTTCTGGACCAGCACTCCTGCCTCTGGCTCCCACACTGCAGCTGCAATGGGGCTGTCCCTGCTGTCCCTGCCTGTCCCTGCTGTCCCTGCTCCATCCAGAGTGTTCCAGGCTGTGCTGAGCAGGACATTATTGTCTCAGAGAGAGGTGAGTCCTGAGCAGCTCCCTGTGCCATGGTTCCCTCCTGACAAATGAGTAGAAAGTTGTTCCCTGAAAATCCCCCAGTGCTTTATAGACTAACTATAACTAATTTCGTTTATCTTTTAATTGAGCCCCTTTGAGGCAGCAGCTGGTGCTGTTTGTGGATTTTCATTACTTTTTTAGCACCCTCTCTCCTAGGTCTAGCTGGCTCCTTTTTTGGCACCTGCATGTTATTCAGCAAAGCCTATTTCCCTACCACTCCAGAGCATACTGTGGAATGGGCCAATCCCAGCTGCCTGGGTAGGGGAGCAGCCTTTGGTGGCCATGGGAAGTGACACATGTCACTGGAGGCTTTAGTGTTTGCACCGAAGAGAGTCTGTGGAACCTGAGCTCCCTCCAAAGAATTAATTTAATATTTATTGTGTGGAGATTTTGGGCAACTTGGAAAGACTGGTGGGGATGGGGAGAAGCAGTTATTTTGTTTCTGTAGAGTATCAGGAATGTTCTTACATCCTTGTCCCTGAAAGCACATTGTGAGTGTTGGGTGCTGATTTGGTCCCACAGCTCCTGAGAGACCAGTTCTTTCTGGGAATGTCCACATGGACACATCCAGTGTGGAGGAGAAAACACAGTCTGGCTCCTCAGGTTGAGGGAGAGGCTGGTTCACAAGTAACCATGGCAACCAGGCTGTCACTGGCAGCATCACGACATTTACATACCAAAAATAAAAAAGCCCAAATGCACAACACACATCAGCACTCCAGCCCATTTGGAGATCCCACCCTCAGTTTTACTCCTCAGGGATGCTGGCAGCAGAGGCAGGTAAGGAGATTTTTCCCTCCTTTATCTCCTGCATCAACAGCAAACATTGTTACTGGTGATAAACCTAATAATGGCTTCAGTTAAAAGGGATGTTTGAGTTTCAAGTTGGAGAAGCACTGTAGAGGATTTTATGTTCACCTTAAAAAGTTTCCATCTGTCACACACTTCCCAACCCAGTGTGCTCACATCAATATTTATAACACCCAGCCCATTGTTTTCACAGAAGAGCCATTAATGCAACATATCAGCTCTGGTGACAAGTTACATTTTACTGCTGTCAACAAACAAAGATGTTCTTTGTCTGCAAACTCCCCTTTTTTCCCTATTTTTAATCAAACATTAGGTTTGAGTTTTGAAGGAAATGTGCTTTCCAGTGTTTTCTGGAGGGCTACTGGAGAGATGACAGATGGAACTTGCAGGAGCTGGTGGAAGACACTGATTGATTTTCCTAGGAGATGAAATAACACTTTTTGTGTAGGTTCTTAGCTTGGATGATGAAAACCACTGAATTCCTGAGGAGAACCAGGGAACTTCATAAGGTGAGTCTCCAAAATAAAGATTTAATTTTGAAAACTCCTCTTGAGTATTGATCACAGCACTGTTGTTCTGGTTTAATTTCACTTGTATTTTTCCCACTGTAAAGGGGACAGGGCCAGATCAAAGCCATGACACTTGGGAGTCTCATGTCACTGAATCCTGGAGGCAGTTCACACTTCCAGGTGTCCCTGGGGCTCTGCCACAGCTCCTCACACCTCTCTCCACATTTTGACACGAGATCTTCCAGGAGCCCTCTGGAAAAGCAGTGTTTGGGTGCACTCTATGAACAGTGTCACTGTTTATTTATTCTTCCCATGCCAATATCTCTTCAGAGGGTTATCAGTGAGTATGGAAGTAAGAAATTTGATACAAGTGGCTGTACTTGCCAGTGGAACTAGTCAGCTCCAATGGTTTTAGTTGAATTTAAGCAGCAGTAGGAGAAAAATGGAATATCTGTACCCAAGCTGTCAGCTCTGCAGCTGGTGAATGGAACTGATAACTGTGTAACGATCCCCTGCTAATACCCAATTTTTAAACCACTTAAAATCCCGTAAAATAGCTCCCTTCCACAAAACTGTCCATTGAGGCAACTGTGCCTTATTGCCCCAGAATTCCCTTTTCCAGCCCCTGTGGAGCCGTCCAGCTGCCAGATCTGTTAAGAGCAGCCAAGTGACTGGTACACACCTGCTGTTACTCCTTACCACGAGCTCCAAGGGAAGGGTGGGAGCACCTGGGAACAGTCCTGAGCCTCTCCTGAATTTTGGAGCTGATTACAGAGAGTCCCATTTCTCTGCAGGAGAGTGTGTCATCCTTGGTGTTCTGCCAGGTTCTGTTTAATTGCTCTTTATTAAGAGCAGCCCCAGGCAGGAAATAATCCTTACAGAGGCCGTGATCCATCCTGCCCAGCTGCATCCCATGGCTTGGGGGGAACCTGCTGCAAGGCTCAGCCAGGTAAGAGTCTCTCAAAGGTGCAGGAAAACCAAAAGCAAGGTGGGCTCCTCATGAGGATAGAGGAGCTCATGTATTTAATTTGCTGTTCATTAATTTCTTCTCTCATTCTGCCATGTGGTGCATCTCTCATCTCATTTGGAAGAGCTATGGAGAAATGGAAACACACCCAGAGATAACAGCACTGTTCTGACAGTGCTGGTGATGGGAAAATGATCACCCTCGCTTCTGCTCACTCATTTGGCTCTCATTTCAAGGTCAATGCTTTGAGTATCTCTGCAAACAGTGCACAGAGCTATGACCAAAGGAGGGGAAAAGTTCTAGACTAGGATCAAAATGTGGAACTCTTAAAAATCCTCTGCAAACCCTCAGAGTCTCCGTAGCTGTTGCTATACAAGCTGTGCTTGTAATTTGTGTAGCCTGGAAATGAGCTGTTGTTCCAGCTAGTGCAGACTGGAGGCATCTCAGGGGTGCATCCAGCTCCAGCTGACTTTAAACTGGTCACCTCCTGAAAATGCACTGGGCGTCCCAGCTTGACTGAGCTCAGGATTAACTCCCACTGAATCTGAAGGCATTGGGATTGTGTGGCCACTGCCCAATAATGGTGATGCTCAGAAATTAAAAAAATAAATTAAAAAAGAAATTTTTTTCCCTGTCTGCTTTCAGCTTTACAGCACCAGCACAGTCAGGGGATGTTGCATTTGTGCTCTTCATCTGGAATGTGCCATTGGATATTTTGGTTATCAGTATGAAAAAAAGGCAATTTGAAGTAATCTACTGACAGAATAATTTTGATGGTGTTTTTAATGTCTAGCTTTAAGAAAGAGAGAGACTGAATCCTGGATTCAGGTAGCAAATCCAATTTCCTGTCCTGAATGGCAATGCCAGTGTGGTAATTAGACTATGAAGGACAATACTAATTTTAAGGTGTATGTGGGTGGAGAAAAAAAGGGAGATTGAAATAATCAACATGTGAAATGTGAACATGTGATACCATAAGTGAATCCAGTTTCCTTGGCAACTTCTACTGTGCAGCCTGAGTGTCCCTGAGAATTTCACTTGGAAGCAAGTGGGCAGCAGGTGCCTACTGGAGATGGGAATTTTTGAGGGAGAGCAGTGGGAAACTCTAGTTCAAACCTGTTTTACATGTGGTTTTGTTCTTCCCAGCAGACTCTGTCATTGTTTGCATTTCCCAGTGAACTGTTGGTGATTTACCCTGCAGAGGTGGATATGGCACAGGAAGAGCAGTGAATACGTTTGTTGAAGTCTGTTTTCATTGGGAAAATGAATGTCATTAAATAGTGTTACATGAATAGTTACAGCAGAAGAGACTTTGGTTAGAGACAGACCAATACCAGTTGAACAAGCAGTAGAAAAGTATTTTGCTGTGGTGTTTCAGATACAGCAGTTCCTACAGCCAGGCTCTGGGCTGATGTCTTCATCAGTCTCTCTACTTCCAAGCATGAAATCATCACAACTGAAGCATCAGAGAGCTCACAAGGCTTTAAAAAAGAGGAAGAGTTGGGCTTTTTAACTTTTCCCATCGATCCTTCAATCTTTGCATGATATCTTCAAAGATTTTCTTTTTAATAAAAATGGAATTGCTCTGCAATCTCATGAGAGATCCTTTCAGGGAGAAAGCAAAATTGCAAGACCCTAAAAGTTACAAGGAATGATGATGGAGTTGGATTACAGACTTAATTGGCTTTAATTGGAAAACCAGCTCTTGGGGAAAAAACCTCAAATGTAGCTAAACAATACTGCAGGTCAAAGGGAGTTCCTGAGGAGAGGGATAACGGTTAAAG
>VRYO01001589.1:5495847-5651138 GCA_009812075.1 Sialia sialis
TTTGATTTCTTGTACAAAATACCATTATTGGGATAAAAAGTGTAACAATAATACTTAGCTTTTCCTGTGTGCTACCTGCAATAAAAGTGGAGCTAATTCTGTTCCATGTTAGGACACACATTTTGCTGTGACCACAGGGAAGTGCCACAGTGCTGTTGCTGGAGGGTGGTTTGGGATGAGTATCCCAGTGTACTCCCAGGGACAAAATTCCCTCTGGAACCCGATGCCAGCTCAGGCCAGAAGGGCAAACTTGGCACATGGGCTCCAAATCCTTTTTCTCTGGTGGTTGTTGACAGCAGCAAAGTCCCTACAGGAGCTGGGTGTGCTGAAAAGGACAGCTTATTGTGATGCCAGAGAACCGTGATCAGGATTTACAACTCCAGTGCATCCTTGATATAACCAGCACCAGATGTTAAATGAAGAAGTTTGTGAGGTATTTATTTAGTTTCTCAAGGTGCTGGTAGCAGATCTAATGCCAGCTGCTCATTTTAATATGAATACTTCCTGGTGTGTTAACTCAGCCTAATCCCCTAAAATAGTCACTTTTTTTACTGTAATTGATATGTGACCTTTGTGAGCAGAGTGTCTGAGAACACAGGGAGGTTAATGAATTCTGTCTTTTCTCACCAGTGTGAGGCACTGAAGTAATAATCTCTCGTTACAGAAGGGAGAAGAGGGCACATGTCATGTCCAATATTTTAGCCTGTGGCTGAGCTGTGATCTAAGTCCAGCTCTCCAGAGCCAGGCTCAGAGCTGAAGCAGATAGGTCACTCTTTTGCTCTCCCCATACCATCCATGGAATGAACTGCAATGCACATTTAAAAAGCACTGCAAGTGTTTGAATCCAGGATCCAAATTTTCCTCTGCTGGTTTGGCCTTCATTGCTCTTGCCACACTCCCGGGTGGTTGTGTTGTGCTGGAACCAGTGCCGAGCTCTGGGTTTGCTGAGGAGAGCAGCGCTTGGGGCACAGAGAGCAGAGGCTGCCGCTGTCCTCAGACCCTTCTGTGTGGCTCTCTCGTGACAGAACCAAGTGCTGGAACACTTTGTGCAACCTTCCCATTAGCACTAGGGCTTTGTTAATGAAATTAAACGTGAGAACATTTGCAGATCGGATTCAAACGATGCCTCCAGAAGCACAAACCCCTCCCAGGTGATGGCAGGACATCACACCAGCCTCACCCCTGCTGCCATCACTGCTGAGTGGGGCAGCACCTACAAGGCACAGGGGGTGACCCTTCCCTTCTTGTAGTTTGCACTTTCCCGTTTTCCTTCCTTCTTCTGCCCTTCCGTCTTTGTGTTCTTCCATCTTCCATTTGTCTTTACATCAGTTTTTATCCTTCCTTCCCTTCCATCTCTCTGTCCTTCCTCCTTCTGTTCCTCTAGCTTTCCATCTATTTTTCCTTCTGCCTTTGGCTGTACATGTTCTTCCTTCTACCCTTCCATCCTCTTTTCCATCCTTCTGTTCTTCATTCTGCTCTCCACTCCTTCCTTCCTCCTTTTGCCCATGGTTCCATCCCTGTGTTCCATCAATCTTATTTCCATCCGTCTCTCATTCTCTCTGTTTGTTTGCCCTATAGTGTCCTTTTCTGTCCTTTCGACCCATTCTTTCCTCCTTCCATTAATTCTTTATTCTATTTGTCCGTCCTTCCTTCCTTCCTTCCTTCCTTCCTTCCAGCTGACTCTCCCACTTTTTTCCTTCTGTCCATCCATTCCTAAGTCTGTTCTCCCTTCCATCCATTCTTACCTTTACTTACCCATTATATATTAAATCCATATCTTTATAGAGGGTAAAACTGGCCCTTTCCTGGCCAGCAGCAGCAGATGCTCATTCGTGCTCTGTTTGGGGGCTTCTGTGTGTCCATCTGTACTTGCCTCTGTCTTGTCCCTTGTCCCTGTGCTGCAGTGCATGGCCTTAGCTCAGCTCCCAGTTAATATCCCTGGCAGCACCCAGTGTCCCTCTCCACACTGCTGTGCAATGCAGCTCAGGTGAGCAGAGAGCAGCAGCAATAGTGTGCATTCAGGTAGTGTGTGCTTTTGGCAAGAGCCACAGCAAGTATTGCTGCCATCCATCTCCCATTACTGTGCTGACACCTTCCAATGGCAGCAGCCTTCCCAAGCTGTGTTGGGAATTATCCTGCAGCTGCTCGCTGCAATCACTGTACACGTGTTTATCCTTTCCTGCTCCCATCTTTGTACCACATTCATTTGGCAACAAGGAAAAAAAAAAGGCACTTATCAACACACCCCCACTTTGTGCAGCACTCCAGCAGTTCTGAATGGATTCTGTTTGGATCAGATACACAATATTGTTCATCCAAAAAAAAAAAAAAAGAAGAGCCCAGGGTTGATAATCCACCATAGTTCACTGCAACACACACACAAACACCCCCTCCTGCTTTTTCCCAGCCATGAATTGTAAATGACACTAGTGGGAGGAAAAGGTTTTCCCTCTCTCTAAAACAATTCTGAATACCTGTTCTGACTTACAGGACCTACATTGATCTGCCTGTCATCCTCCTCCATTTGGAGTGATAGAGCTGCAGAAAAAAGCTTTTGTTTAATTGAGATAATATTGTATTTTTCCTTTAGGAGAGAACTGAGCTATGAGGGATGTTCTTGCTGCAATAAAACAACACTGGCAGGTGCAGTCGTGACAGCAAAGCCCTAATTCAGCACTGGCTCAGTTCTGCTGACTAAAGAAGGTCCTGTGCTGAGCTGTGAGCACTGCTGCTGTCCCACAGTGGGACCCAGCACACTGAGCAGTTTTTGTGCCCAGACAGGTCCCTGGCATTAAGCTGAGCACTGGCTCAGAGGGGAGGTGGAGCTTCCCTTACAGCTAGAGTAGTGTCAGTCCCGTGGTTCTGGACTGCTCTCCCTTCTAGTCCAGGGCATTGCTGCCCCTGCCTCAGGCTGCAGCTGTGCAGTGCCCTGTCCATGTCTGTGCCCCTGGGCAGGGGCAGCCAGCTGGGAGGGAGCAGCTGCTGAGGACACTGCAGGCACAGGGACAAGCCCAGGGTGCCTGTGCCAGATGGGGCCAGTTTGGGGTGACAGTGTCCCCAGCATTCTGCTTTTCTTGCCCTGCCAGCAGCTGAATTCAGCACTTCAAGGGAGTGACATAAAACCAACCTATACTACCTGAAGGAGGGAGCTCCTGTGCATGACCCAGGGCCTGCACACCAGAAAAGACATTTCGTTATTAATTTTTGGAATGTCTGTGCTTGGGAGCTGTCCCAGTGCCTGGTAAGAGCTTTGGGAAATGTTTGTTCCTGACCTGAACTCTGTTCCCAGCTTGGAATTGCTGTTGGTCCTGAAGATGCCACTGGTGTCACTCTCGGGTTGCTCACCTGCTTCTGCAGACAGAAGGGGCTGACAAGCTAAATTTTTTTTTTTTTTTAAATAATTAACTTTAAAAAGGCACCAAAATCTGCTTCATTTGGAACTGTAGCCTATTTCTTTGGGAAATACTGTGCCTCAACCTGCACAAACCCATTGCTTAGATTCCACTGGATTTCCTCAGCAATAATCATGGCCTTTAAAATAAAGAGGTTTTTACAAGCACACATAACTGAGAGCCACAGAAAAAAGAAAGTTTTCTTGGAGAAAACTGAAATGACAAGGCACTACACATTTATATTAAAAGGGAAGGGGGAACATCTTTAAAAGAAAAAAGCCAGGCTGAGATGCTGCATTTCCTTTCTTTACCATCAGGAATGTTTCTGGCAGTGCCACTTTCTCCTAATGAAAGCCCTTGGTGGCAAAGGGAGGCCTGAAATCCTTTATTCCAGCCAGGGTTTAGTGTGGGTTAGTGAGGATCCCTTCAGGAGATGAACCAGTGCAGTCACCCCTGTGTCAAGGTGTGGGGAAAAGGATCAGTAATTAATGCCTTCTTGCACTCCTGTGGCAGCAGGAGGGCACCAGATCCGCCCCTTCAGGCCAGCCTGGGGCAGAGCTGCACAGGGGAGGGATGTGGGGAGAAGGAGTTTAAGCTCCAGAAATGTTTTATGTCAAGCTCTTTTTCAGAGTCTGCTTTTGTTTTAAACGGACATTTTCCTGCTTTCCTTGTTCTTTGTCTCTTGAAGAGATGAGGAAACAGTAACTGTCACTTCTTTTTAGGGCTGTCACCTCAGCACACAGCCCCAGGTTTGGTGGTCAACCCCACACACGTGGGATGGGATCCACACAGAACTGGGGAGACACTGTGACCTAAAGACATCAACTGGACTGGAGGGGAAAAGTCAGTAAGAGTTACAGATTTATAGAAGAGGAGCTTGCCTGGAATGTTTGGGTTGATAACTCCTTTATAAAATAAAAAAGGTTTAAAAATTGTGTCCAAAATTAGAGTGTGAATCTGGCTAGGGACAGGTGCCCACATTCTGTCCCTTGCACCCCATACACATGCCCAGCTATTTCTGCCTGATAGTTCACTGTATGAAATCATGAGATGGCCACAATAAACCATAAAATAAAATAAAATATTACAGCACTAATTCCTTCATTAGCTTGTCATTCAGATGATAATCCAGTTGTCGTAGTCAAATCCTGCCTGGCTTTCCCTGCCTCCTTAGCGATTGTGTCTGTTCAGATTCCCTAGAGCTGCTCTTCAAGAGACAGGTCAGGATTTTTCTCCCAGGATGTTGCAGGAACAACAAATTTCTGCTGTGTGCAAGGCAGTGGGACATGTTCAATAAATACATGGGACAGTAGACAAGAGATGTTAGACAGACAGATGTTAGACAGACAGACAGATAATAAATCTGTCTCTCATCTGCACCAGCCCAAGCTGCTGTTGCTCCACTGTCAGCACTCCAGCCCCTTGGCTGCAGAGCCCCAATCCAAGGCCAGGGGCAGCACAGTGAGGAGTGTGTGGCACTGCAGCCTCAGCTACCCTGCCTTAGACAATGTGGGGACAGCCCTCCAGCCTCATAAAAAAAAATTTTTAAATGTAAGAAAAATATTTTTGCATCCACACCTTCCAGTTCTGTTTAACAACCAGTACATTGCTTCCAGTGAGATAATGACTTCTTGATGGACTCTCATCAATGGCCTGTTTCCATATTATCTGAAATAATTGCTTCAGAGTGACCACAGAAGGAGCAGCAGGTAGGAAATGAGGCTGCAGATGCCAAAACATAATGGATCATTTAGTCCTTCTCGGAAGGCTCTCACACTCCTGTGCCTGATGATAAACCTGGCTGTGGGGATCAGGTCCTGTACATCAGCTGAGCACAATTCACATCTGCCATAGCAGAATAATAAACATTAAAAAATAGAAATATTCCAAGTGTACTCCTGGCTTGCAGCACTGTACCCTCTGATTGAGCTGATGAACATCTCAGTCAGGAAGGGATATCTCCTTCCTCTTTTTAGAGGGGAGTGTTGGTTTTTCCCTGTATTTTGCATCTTTTAATGTTCTTTCTTTTATTTTTCCCTCAATTTCATTTCCAGCCCCTCTTCCCCCTGCTACCAATAGGACAAACCCAGTCATACAACCACTTACAATACGCCAAAGCCTTGAAGAATTTTTATTTTTTTACCATTAAAACCCTTGTGTGAAGCACTGGCTCCATACATGTCCAGGGGACATCATAATCCTTTTTGGGGGTGACCTGCTTTATGAAAAGGAGCCAGTCAAGCCATTTACATAAATGTATATTTTAAAGTGTCCTATGATAGAAATTGTATTTGAGTTATATTTTTTATCTAGCATTTTCCAAGTGGTATTGTGGTATAAATTTGAAAACAATCTTAATTTTTTATGAGTGTTTTAGTGTACTTTTAGAAGAAGATGTAATTAAGACTGTGGTTTTCCACATGGTTTCTCAGCAAGCAGAGCTGCATCCACGGATGCACTCAAGGTGGTTTTTGTTGTGGCTCCATAATGAACCATGTTAGAAGGAGGAGCAGCAGCTTTGTAGGGAGCATTTGGACTGATTTGTGTACAGCAGCTGTTTCTGGGGTTGCAGTCTGGGTAATTATGCCCCTAAACAGCCAAACTCTGTGTAGAGCCTCCTCTACAAGTGTAATTCCTCTTGCATTTTGCACACCCAACTCAGCCTGCACTGAAACACAGTCAAATTTGGCTGCAAGCTTTTGGAACCATGAAAATGGAGATCCATTGGAGAAAGCAGAGCCACCCCTCACAAAGCAGGCTCTGAGTGCAGCAGCCCATAATAAATGCAGTGAGGGGATGCTGCATCCTGCTCCCAGAACAAGGGGCTGCAGAGAAGGAAAACTGCACTGTGCCAGGGTGATAACTGAATCCCATTGCAGGGAGAGGGGGAAATGTTACAGTCGAGGACCCTCAGCCCTCCAACAGGAATCCTTGAGAAGGAACAAGAGGAGAGGGAGTGGGGAACAGCCTCACCTCAAATTTACACATAGGGAGAACCCTCTACAGTGTGTTTAGAGCTGTGTGGAGCTCACAATTTGCAATTTATGAAAATAAATAAATCCAGACCTGTGAATTTCCAAAGTGCTGCAGAAAGAGCAGGCAGCTGATCCTTGGGATCAGTTGCACTTGCCTTCAGTCCCCTTGCATTTGCCTCACTGTCACTCCTCCCTGGGTAAAGGCAATGAGAAGGGACACATTTGTCCTGCTCAAATGTGTAGTTCAGAGATCAGGACAAGGGAGTCTGTTCTCTGTCACAGTGTGCTAAACAAATGTGTTTTCTTTTCCTTTGGTAATAAACATCCCCTGCACCAGAACCGAAAGCAGGACCCCCACAGCAGGTGAAAAATGAGGCCAGAACTCTCCTCCAGAGTTTCATCTGCTCAAATGAGACTCAGATAATCCCAGATATGTTGGAAGCACAATGTTCTCATTTTCAAACTGAGAGAATCAGGAAGTAACCAAAGTGTTGGTGTTAGAACCCATTTCAAATATAACTGGCCTAAATGTTTTAATGAATTCACCAGCACCACCAATGCCAGGCTGTCTTTAACAGAGAAAACCCTCCCCTGGTTTCTGTCACTCAGGCATGGTGCACCCAGTTTGTGCTGCAGCTTTTGCAGTTCAGTGTTTCCAATAATTACTGAACCTTCCTACCTGGACTCTTCAGTTCACCCACTCGTGATGAATCAATCTGTAATTATTCAGACTGTTTGTCTGGGCTTACCTCATTTTCTGTGCTGTTGCTGTTCTGCAAAGTAAAGAGCCAATACAATGTTTTGGGTATCACCAACACTCTTCCAAAACCCACACAAACAGAAATGCTCAGAAGGGAGATAGGTTTGTAAATACCATAGAAATTCCCTTGCCAAGAACCTCACATGCCTTCAGTTCAATCTTCCCAATAGAGAACACCAAAGGATGCAATCCTGCAAATTCCACCCAACAAACACTTGTGGAGAGTTGTTTGAAAAAAACAGGTTGGTGAAATCCTGCAATATTTTTTTTAAAATCTGAGATCTTTTGATTGCAAAATGCTCTTACTGCATTTTGCACTTGTTTGGCTGCTTCCTGCTCCTGGCTAAACTCCTTGGACAATGAGAATGAAGTACTGATGTCTCCCTTTCTTTGCCAACCTTGAGCAAGGTTTTAGGGTTTTTCCTGTTTAGGAAAAGCTTTTCCCTCCAGGCATGCCCACGGTGGGATGCTGGTCCCTGGAGAACATTGTTCAACCCAGGACTGGTACTGAGGCCTTCCCATGTGAGAGAGAGGGAATCATTCAACCAGTTCACTCCTTTTTAAAAGACTATGTCAGACTCTTACCCCATAAAAATAAATTACTCCATCAAAATGCATGTGTTCCAGGAAGGAGAAGCCAGTATTTTTATTCCAGCTCCCAGCTTGCCGTTAAGCCACAGCAGTAGCTGTAAAACTGAAGTTGGGCCATAGAAAACATTTTAAAGTCTATGTGATTTGGGTTTGGATCTCAACTGGAAGCCCAGAACAGGGGGGATTTTCCTCCCCAGAAGCCACTTGGAGGCTCCAGTCAGCTCCTCTCAATGAGGAATCACTGGGGGTGCTGCCAATTCCTGCCTTCCCCAGCACTGCCAGCACAGAGAAAACTCTGCTCCTTCCCCAGGGCTGAGTGTGGGGCAAGAGGAACTTCTGCAGTGCTGGAAAATCAACCAAACCCTGAGGGATACCAGTGCCTCAATTCCAACTTTACCATTTGCTATTACCACTGATGGCCCTAATGCTCTGTACAATGATCCACTTCAGTTGCTAAATTAGCTTTTTCAAGGAGCATTTCACCTGGGGAGAGCAAAACAAAACACCAGCTTAACAGAACTTGAGGGCTTAAACATTCTGATGATACAAAAATAAGCCTGAGTTATCATCACTCGATATGCACAGAGCTTCCAAAACAACTCCCAACAACTGGCAGCAGCTCTCAGATCAAAGGAGGCTCCTGGGCTGATGTCAAACTGCACAAACTGTTAAACACTGAGATGATAAATAGGGTTTGTCCTGCAGGGATGTGTGCATACCTGCACACAAACACATACCTATAGGATCTGTGCACACACACCACTCCAAACTCTACAGAATCTGTGTACCTGTACATCCACACAGACCTCTGTCTGTTTGTACACATACAGACTTCAAAGTTTCTTCAATTTGGGTTCAAATTCTACTCAACATCCAATTAGATTTTTGTTCCCCCCAGCAATCCTGTAAATATTCATGTGGTTTCTTTTTCCTAAAAGCCAAGACTGTCACCCGCTTCTAGAACCTGCTAAATAATTCCAAGGGAATGAAACGCAGCTTTTGGGATGTCAGTTGTTCATTCCCAGGTTTGCCAGCAGACAGGGAGTCACAGAATCACACAATCTTCTGAGTTAGAAGGGACCCACAAGGACTGAAAACCACTCATTCCCAAATCCTAAACCTGAATTTTCGGCACACGGATGTTCCTGTCAAGTCTGTGAGTTCAGAGTATTGATAGCACAAAAGTCTGTCACAGAACTGATCAAATTTCAGGCACCTTATCACAGTGAAATATCCACTACAAGTAATTGCCAATAGTCATGTGAATCAAGCCAAAATGGGTCTTAAGGGAAGGTTCATATGCAGCAGATATGAAAGAACTTCCTGATTATTCCAAATCCTGTTTTAATTAACACTTACTCCTAGTCTGCATTTATATCTTCCTTTTCACCTCCTGCCTGTCATTCATTTGACATCTCTACCATGATGAGAGTGATACTTACTGTGAATGGGAAACAAAAAAAACCCCAACCACATTTCCAATACTCTCTCTGCTTAAAGAGGTTGGTGATTCACACTGGCACCTTTGTCCTGTAACCCATTTTTTTTTCACTTCATTTCAGACCCATATCACAATTCTAACAGAAACCCTAACTCAGAACAGAATTTCAAAAGAACAACTCAGCTTCTCCTCTCCCCAGCATATTTCCCTATCAAACACCAATCCTTGGCTGCTAAGTGCCTCCAAAATCAGCCTGATGCTGAGGCTTTTCGATGATGATGAAACAGAAAAGTAGGGCAGACAAGGAGAGGAAATTCTTTGAATGTATTCATGATTGCCCTGAGTCCTGATCCACTGCAGTCAAATGAAAATGGGCATTGCTTCCAGTGGATGCAGTTGCATTTGCTCTCTTCATGATTGCCTCACATGCAGATTATTTTTTATTATGAAAAGCATATTGTTAAATGCTGAATTACAGGTGAGCTGACCGTCACTCACTCAGTTTGCTCAGGGTCTGCATTACAGGAGAGAGAGAATAAATTTGGCTCCAAGGCTCTTAGCTGGCCAAGTATACTCTGTGTTATGAAAAAAATCAAAGCTGCTGCTGCAAAATGGGAGATTTAAATTCCAGTTAATACAGAAGCAGATTTACTCACATCTTTCTCTTTCCATGAGCTTTCTGTCAGCACACAATTAGATTGTCAAATCTGTATGCAAAGAGACACGAGGTACCCAGAGCCTGGGCAGCACAATAGCTGCTCCACGGTTGCAGTCAAACTGGGGACAAATTATATTGGCCCCTACAGCCATCAATATTTTTTCCAATATAATTTCTGCCTTGTTTGATCCCAGCTAAGCACTAAAGTGCACTTGCCAAGTTCTGTCAAAGGGAAGGTTCCCTTTGCTCAGTATTTTGTCTCTTGTCCTCACAGCTGCATTGACCCTGCAATCCAGACAAGCTGCAGTAAGGAGCCACAGCTTGGCACAGTCAGAGCTGTCAGTTTTCCAATCTAAAGGTGGGGAAAGCTCCTATCCACACAGGATTGTGGGGATGAAAGGGACACAGTGCTTTGAGCTCCCCCCTGCTGACCTCACACCCAGGGAGGGAGGAACCCAACCATCCCAACGACAGTGTTTCCCCCAGGCCTGACCCTCCCAAACCACTGCTAAGGAAGGGAGGACCCTGGAGGAGTTGCAAGTGAGTGTAACAGTGAGGTAACAGGCCTGAGACCTTTGGAGTTTTACACTTTCTTGAGACTAATGAGATTTTTTCCCTGGCATAACACTATGAAAGTCACCCCAGGGAAGAGTTTGGACTGTTGGACATTTTTAATATTAAATTATAATTTTGCCTTTGAAATTGCCATTAGAGACACCACAGTAAAGGGTGAAGGCTGAAAATGTGTCAAGACAGCAAGTCTTAAACAGTGTCTTGTTTCCCTACCCCAAGTTCTGTTAATGATAAAGCTATCACGAGTAAGATTTGAAAATTTGTGATCTGTATGAATGCTGGGGGTTTTTTTTTCAGTTTTGCTGCAAGGTGTTACCATTGAGTGGCTTGACAGATCTTCCCCTCACTGAATCAGGGGAGAGCAGGATGAACCTGGAGCTCCAAACCCATTGACTTCCTACTCCACATTGCTAGGGGAAAAAGCCTTCTGAGTGGTGGCCACATTCAGTAACTTCCCATGCCAAACACACAGCACTCTGATACAGCTACCAAAAAATCACTCTTTTCCTGATGGCTGCTTTGTGTGGCTCCTGGGATAGCTGTACTTCTGTAATGATCAAAATAATGATAAAAATAATACTGAAAGCACATGTGTGTGTTTGGGAATGTGTGTAGCAGGAGATCACCACTGGGTCCAGCACTGGGGACTGTTTCTCATCCCACAATCCAAGATAATGCACATTTCAGAGCCCCTGTTTTGAGCAAGTATTTAAAGACTAACATTAAAGGAAAATAAACCTTTCCAATCAATTGTGAAAGTAAAACCAGCAGTGAAATTGCTACAGAAATGGAAGCACAGCTAGAAGAAAATTAAAAACAGCAACCCCAGAATACCTGTCCTAATTAAACATTAGCTGAGATTATGTGAATTAAAATAGGAATGACATCTGAATTAATAAAAGAGCAATAAAATGTTTCAAGAACTGGTTTTCCTTGACTGATGGTGTGATTTCCTGAGTTCCAAGACATGTTGGCTGTCTGCCCAGCTGTACATGGACACTGATTGACCTTGTCTATCCACAGTGTCCAACCAAGCCACCTCTATGGCTTGAGTAGTCAAAAAAGGGTCCATGGAATTTTTTTAGGCTGTAAGTAAATGTACAAAATGAATTTCAAGAAAGCCAAAAGGTGGTGAAAAGCACACAGTACTCAGGAGAGAAAGAGAACCTTGAAATGCATCCAGAACTTCCCTGTGCTGGGCACATTTTGCAACACTTCCCTTTGTTCCCAGCAGAGATGGAAACTGAACACACCACAAAGCCCCACAATACAGCAAGATATGGTGAGATTAAACATAATGTAAGAGCTATTTGAGGTTCTTAGAAAAACTAAAATTAAAGATAAGGCTTTAAAATCACAGGACCATGTTTACATCACCCATGTATTTCCAGATTTGTAAGGCCATTTTTCTATAAGGTAAACATTTGACTAGGAAAGTGTTGTAAATATTGAACTGAATGGTTTATACTGCCACAGCACTCAAGATTTTTGGCTGCAAGGTGATAAACAGGCTCAGTATTTTTTGAAAATACAGATTTATGAGAAGCCCCTCCCTGCTAAGGAGGCTCCAGCACATAGAAAGCTTCGTTTGGAGCCCCCAGTTTGCACCCCTGCAAGCTCCTTTCTGAATGCACAGCAGGGGCTTCACACACCAGTTTTTTCTTTCTTCCCTACTTTGCTCCATTCCCTGGTACCACAAACCCATTTTTGTAAATGGATGTTTTGGATCCTGAGTGCCCCCTGGGCAAGCCCTTGTTTGAGCAGCCCTGCAAGAGGAGAAATGCAGCCTGATACTCATTAAAAGTCTGTTGATGGGCTCAGCCTCTCCTGCTATTGAAGATTCATCAGTTTCTTTTTCCACAAGAATGTATTCAACTGCAGTATTTGGAAAGTAGAGCAATAGCACCAATTATATCCCAGCAAAGCGTGTGTCTGCATACAAAATTTCTGTTGTGGTGGGATGGTGTTAAATTCCCTGGTAGATTGCTAGAGTTTGGAGATATTAACTGGATTCTGACATGGTGACAAAGCCGTGGTGCTGCGGTTCTGGCACCTGGGGGAGGATGCTTGCACAGGGACAGGGACAGCACCCCACAAATCTGGGAGTCCCTGTGCTGCCTGCTCAGGATGTGAAGCAGCCCAAAGGTAAAACTCAGCTCCCCCAAACATGGACCATGACCCTCAGGTCTTGTGTTGTTTTTAGGAATAACCAAGTACAACCAACAAAACCACAGAAATTATACAAAGAGTGAAATCAGGAGACTGGCTTCCAAATGCTTTTGGACAGAGCTGGTTATTAAGTCACACAGACACTTTAAAAAGTCTTGGTCATCTTGTTGTTGTACAAAGATGCCCTTGATATTCTGCTGCCTTAACAACAGCCACCAATATCCCACTGCCTTCCATGAGGAACAGCTGCCCCAGCAGCTGCAGCTCAGGAGCAGGAGAGGAATGACCCCGGGGTAACACCACTCAGAGCAATAAACTGGGAGCAGGAGATACCTGGGTGGGTGTGCAGGACACCAGAACACCAAAATAACAGGACTTGAGGAGATAACTCAGTGCTGCTTTGCAGAGCAGCTTCCAACTTCTACGTGGAGATGTGTGAAATGAATTACCTGGGGGAGCAGGCTATGGGGAGGGGAGGGAATGGCAGCTCAAGGCATAGAGTGAGACAGAACCTTCCTTTATTCACTCTGGAGCCTGCAGCCAGCAGGTCTCAACTCAGAAAAAAGCAGTGTAATGGAGGGTGTGGGGGGAAATAAAATTACTCTGTCAGAGAGCCACCAAAGAAACATTAATTAGGGGTGAATATTAAATGAAGGCAAGAGAAGTTGGAAAGGATAAATGCAGCCCAAAAGGTTTGTAAGAAAGAGGCATTCTGTGGCCTGGTGAGAAACCAGGAGAGCAAGACCATGCTACTGCTTTTTCTACATTCCCCATACAGGAAAAAAATACAAGCAAGCCTGAAGGAGAATATACAGCAAACAAAAAAACTGCTCTGCATTTAGCTCATTTCAGCATGACACAGACCTTTCCCTATAGAGCACACATCCTTCACACACTGAATACGGAGTGCACTGAACACTGGACTTGTGAAAATGATGCCCCTTTCAGTACCAGCACCAGAAACTGCTTCATAACTGTCCCCCCTGTTCTCAGCCCCACCTGACACCCACCAATTGGAGAGCTCTCATAGGTTGTTTTTCTAGGCAACTTTAGAGATAAGGTCATGACTGGAGAGCAGAGTACATTGCCCAGGGAAAAAAAAAAAAAAAGAAAAAAAAAGTTCGTTATGGCAATTTCAAAGAGCAATATTCAAAGCTCCTGCATATAAAAAATTAATTAGCTGACCAAACATTTGAATGCTGAATAAATAACTTTTCCCTGGCAAAAATAGAGCTGAATGATCTGAAACAAAGTAAGAGCATCCATCCAGCAAGGAGAAGGAAAAGATAAGCTGTTTTCCTCTCTAAACTTCCCCAGCTTTCATTAGAGGTCATACAGCTCGAAGAGGATTGAGTTCAAACAGGACTCCAGCGTTTGAGCCCAGCCTTGATCACAGTGCAGGGTTCCTGGGAAGCACAAAGGAGGAAATGATCAGCCCTCTCCCAAGATAAGGTGACACATTAAACAGCACAGGCCTCTCCTGGTGCAGGAGCTTTGAGTTCCCAGCCACCTCCATCATCTCCTGACTGGCCAGGAGACCACACAGAATCCCTACCCAGCAATGGGAAATTTGTGAAATTTCACCCATTACAGAACTGGGTCTGCACCTCCCAGTTTCTTGGTCACTCTCGAGTAAATCCCATTAACCTCCAAGGGAAGGAGCTTCCCCGTCCTTCCGTCCTTCCACAAGGCCCCACTGATGTCTGCTTTAAATAAAGCAAACCGATGTTCTGTGTCCCAGGGATGTTTGCTATGAGAGGTTTTCCACTCAGAGAGGAAACACAATGCCCAGAGGAGATGAGAGGGTACATTCCACACAGAGATACAGGCAGCTGTAAGTCCTGCCTTAGTGCTTGATCAGGTTGCAGCTTTGGAGTTATTTATCCCAATTATTCTTTTAATTTGAATCACAATTGAATGCTTCAAGTAGCTCAACCTGTGCTTTTAAGGCTCGAACATCCACGCTGAGCCAGGCCTGTCTACAAAAGCAGTGAACTGAATATTTTTATTAGATTCTTGCCATGCTTTTTCTCCTGAGTTCCAACACTGGCAATGTATTGTGCCGAGGCAGGGGAAGAACCAGCCTTTTGTCACTACAGGGAACCACCAGCACACTAATTTTCCCCACAAAACCCCCTCGTTGGAAAACATCAGGCTGACTCAGAGCGGCGGGGTCGGGAAGCAGCTTGTAGGGGAGTGTAAGGAATACACAATGTATGCACAGGAACGAACAGCCGGTGAGTCATCCCAAATTTGTCCTACATTAACTTCACAGCCAGTCCCTGCTGGGGAGCAGAGGTGCTGCTTTAAAAGAGCTGGAGAAGAACTCCGGGGACATGCTGAACTCTCAGCTTGTTCACCAAAACGTGTGATTTGACAGTATCAACAATACACACAAAACATCAGGGCAGTGTATTTACTTTCTCGAGGATTTCTCTGCTGCAGGCAGGAAATGCACAGTTCGGCCCAGCCATGCCAGTCACATAGTAGCCCAATGCATTTATATAAATGTCTGCAAAATTACCACAAAAATGGAATAATCCTGCAGGAGAATTTCCCAGCTTTACTGCCATGTCTGACAGCAAGAGTCCACTGTGTCTTCTTATCCTTTCAGTTAAAGGAAGCCCTTCAGCATTTGGTTGGGGATGTTTGCAATTATTTGGGCCATATTGCAAGAAAGAAAAGCCTTCCCTTGCCCAAACACAGAGAACTGATAATGGCAATGAATGCAAAGCAGAGTTAATGTTTTTCCTCATGGAAACTCACCCAGTGCACACCCTGATGTTCACCTACAGGTGCACAGGGATGTCCAAACCCACAAAGCCAGCCCAGAGATGCTCCTGTGCTGAGCTCTGCTGCTCTCTCAGACCAGGCCTGGCAAAAACTCCACTTGTGCCTTCAGCCAGGGGTCTGACCTCGTGAGCTGGTGTCACAAAATATGACACAGACCCTTCTCCTGTTCCCTGTCCCTCACAGGCTTGCTTTAGTGCCCTGCAGTGAAATCTGCTCTATAATGGCTTTCCTTCTGGGATAATTCAAATTAAGATCTCTGTTGGAGCATGCAATTATCCTCTGTGTGTCTGAAATCAAGGAGAGCCAGTCAGAGGCGGATCTGGAACTGGGGATTATTTTCACAGCATATAATTTTCAGATCACGCACATCAATGTTATAATTGGGCTGTGGCAGCAGAGGGTATCTTTATTTACACACAGTTCCTTTAACTCAGCAAAGTGCTGTCATTTCCCTTCTCCTTAGTAAATATTTTTCTCTCCAAATCTGCATCACAGGGATGGCCCATGACTGGGAAAGCCCTGCTTGCTCCAGAGGTCACTGCATTGGGTAAAGTAATCCTAATTGCAGGCATAGTTCCTGTGAAGCTTGCTCAAGTTGGCAGACTGAAATAGGTTTGTGATTTTTATCAGGAAACATTCCAAACCTAAAAACTTGCAATTCTCCAAAATATAATGGGAACACCTACTAAAAATAAAAGGAGAAATGCCCGTGAGACTTGAAAAACAGCAACAGACACCTTTAAGACCCTTTAAAGCTGTTTCATGACCCAATAATATCTTGTTTATACTGATTTGGCAGACACATCAGTGGAGTCTTTTCCCAGACTACATTGGTCAATTTTGCCAAAATAAAATTTTTCATGTCTAGTAAAAACATTCCTTACTGGAGTCTTGTATGTGGGTTGGACTTGGAGCAGGTTACTTACTTCCATCTTCTTCCTTTCATGGAATTTTTAACAACCTAATAATTTGTGAGACTTCTGCTTGTTTTCCTTGCAAAGTCTGGTTGGATTTGCCCAATGAGTTTAAAAATTTTAAATCCATGGAAGAGCACAGGAGAGAAAATAGTTTTGGTTAGGGAGCAGGTGAGTGAGGAACAGACACTATGATTTCTTTGTCCTCTGATTTCAGTCATTAGGAAGTACTCGGGTCATGATACCAATTTGTTTTCACCAGGAAGACTTTTTTTCCCAATTCTAAAAAAAACCCCAGACATGCTAGAGTCAAGAGCTTTTGGAGAACGTTTCAAGGAAATCACACAAATAGCTACAAACTGTTTGAGCTCATTATTAACTCCAAAATCACCATCACACCGTCAGCAGCTGCACACACCTAATGCAGTGGCCACAGGCTTGCCCAGCTAAGAGCAAGTTTTTATTTCTGATTTACTTCATGTGCTGTGGAGCCAGAGCCTAGCAGTGCCAGCTGAAATCAGTGCAGTTCTGGTGTCATGAATAGTCATTTATTGGGAGTTCAAAGACAGAATCTGCTCAAGAAAGCAAAAGTAACACAAAAAAGCGCAAAAAGTAAAGATGAGCAGAATGTGATTTATCTTTTTCTTGGCAAGCCAGCTATTTGGAGAATTCTGTGTCATTGATTTTAAATATAGAGGAGTTTATAGGCTTGTCGTCATGTTTTCATTCCAGCACCTATGAAAACCACATGTGCAAAAGAAAATACAATAAATTTGAAGTTGAGGTTTCTTTCATTGAGTACCAGAACGATGCATTAGTCACAATTCCAGATGAATCCGTTATGGAAGATTTCATAACTGTGTTTTTTGTTTTCAGCTGTTCTGCTGGTATTTCATTGAAGTTTGTCCCTGCCTTTCTGCAATGTGTTCCTTGCCTGCAGAGCTTTCAGTTCAGAGTTCTCTGGGCTGACCTCCCTGCTGTCCTTGGCACAATGTGTCTCCCTCATGGGGTCCCAATGCTCTGACAATGTCACTAAGCTGGGCTCTGGGCTCAGGAAATCTCGTGCACTGGAATAACTCTGGAAACTTTGCCTAAGTAGAGCCCTGAAAATTCAACCTATAGAGAGCATCAATCCATTCAAAATGAAGCTGTGTACTTTAGAGAAAGAATGACTAATACTCAGAAACTGAACCAAACCAGCATATTTTGGCAGATTGTCTGATTTGTGAAGGATAAAGATACTTCAGGTCATGTCACAGGACTGTGCCTACAGTGCTAAATCCAGCATTGAAAATAAAAGCAAAAATCTCTTTTGAGTAGCTTCAAAACCTGCACCAGTGATCTTAAATAAAGACTGTGATTTGTCTTTCAATTAGAAATATCACAGTTTTGGGTGGGATGCACCTCAAAGCTCACCCCATTCCATGACCTGCAGGGACACCTCCCACTATCCTAGGTTGCTCCAAGCCCTGTCCAACCTGCCTCTGGACACTTCCAGGGATGGGGCAGCCACAGCTTCTCTGGGCACCCTGTGCCTCTCCACCTTCACAGGGAACAATTCCTTCCTGATATTGAATCTAAACCCACCCTGTGTCAGTTTGAACCATTCCCCCTTGGCTCTGATGTGTCAGGGTTTTCTGCTGCGAGTCTGTGATCATCAGAACGAGATCAATTGCTCTAATTTAGCTTTTAAACGGAACTGAATTAAGATTCTCTATGATGTCCTTGTTCTGAGCTTTTCAAAACACAGCCTCTCAGAAGAGAAGAGGAAAGGTACTTGTAATAAGAGGTGGCTACAACAGAGCAGGCCAATTTCCTGCCATTTAACATCACAATGCTAATAACAAATTCAATTTGTAAATCTGTTAAAACAACAAAACAGCCCGATTTGCTGTATAAAAACGAATGGCTTTGTCCTAGAAGAAAAGAGGTTTTAACAGGACAGGGAAGAGAGTTGTTCTTGTGATTGCTGTCCTTTTTGCCCCCTCTGCTTACACAGCAAGATCTGAAAATGTTCTTACTTCCAGTCTCTCCCTTCAGCTGTTCTCATGAAAATCTGCTTAAAGCCAGAGCTGAACCAACATCCAAATGAGGACAGAAGCTGACCCAGATGTGTTCAAGCAAAAAGACTCGGGGGCTCAGCAGGAATTGAAGCAAAAATGGGAATAAGGAGCAAAGGAAGGCTCCCACATTGTCCAAACTGGAGGAGTTTTGCCTTGGCTGAGCTGCCAATGCCGCAGGCTCCATCCAGCTCCAGCAGGAAGCTCCTCTGGATGGAACTGACGGTGCCCACCACAGGATTCCCCCTGGGCAGGGCACATAAATGGCTCTGGAATGCTGGCAGTACTCTCAGTGTCCCTCACAGCTGTTGACTGGAGATTCTCAAAACATCACCACAAACATTCTGAAGGCAGATATCAAAAACCTGACTCATTTTACACATCTTTCAGCAGAAATCTTTGAGCTCTGCAAACCCAATTACCGGAATGAATGATGAGACATCTGATAGGGCAATTACTCATAATTCGATTTTGACAATCTTTGTGAGACAGGCATTTGAGTCGTGGAGAGAGAGGTTCTCATCTCAGAATTCACCAGAATGTAGTTACTGTGTTGAAAAGTCAAGCAGAGCAGTGGAGTGCTAAAAGAGAGGAATTCAGACAAGCAAGAGTCAGGGAGCCCTGAAGCCCCTCAGCTGCTCCATGCCTGGAAAGCCCCTGGCTCCAAGGGCTGTGTGCCCAGGGCTCTCCTGCAATCTCCTTCTCCCATCCCTCAGCTAAACCTCCCGTGGATGTGTCAGGCTCACATTCCCATTTTTCTCACATTCCCATTTCCTGCTATGGGCCCTCCTCACCACAGTTTTTGTGGCAGTCTGTGACTTGCCCCACCTCAAACTCAGCACTTCCCAACACCTGCAATAAACCAGCTCAAGCACTCAATAATGAGAGGGAGAGGGAATGAACTCCCCAGTTATTCCAGATGGGTGAATTGACTCAAGGAGCGCCATCTCCATCTCCTCAGAAACAGCAGAAACATCACCACTGGCATATGACAAAAATAGCAGGTAATTTTATCTTAGGCTGGACTGAACAAACAGAAATGGGGAAAAAGAAAGTCTTTTAGCAGATTTTAGTCAGATAGTGAGAAGTAAGAGAGAAGGGTTCAAGTTTTCTTTCATCCTTGCCTGATGGCAAAGAGGAATTTACCCCATTTTCCTTCACTAAATAGAACCATAACTTCATGAAAACTAAAAATAGCACTGACCTGGTCATTGCTCTTTACAACTGCATTCTCATTTCCAGTTTCCTTCCTTTCTGCCTTTTGCCTGACTCAATTGCAGATTGGTTTAATGTTTCCCCTTCTTCATGAGCATCCCTCCCGAGGGGGCACAGCCTCCTCATCTCTTACCTTTTTGGCTTTGAATAGCTGAGAGCCACATCAGCATCCCCTGACTGGGGCAGACCAGGGCCTTGCTCTGCCTTTCTTCCCTCAGCCTTCAGTAACCCTTCTAGTCAAAACTTCCTTTTCAAGTGCCTGGATTTCCCTTTAGCCCATTTACACTCTCTGGGGAGTATCAGCACTAAGGAATCAGCCCCATTCACTCTCCCTTTGGTCCTGTCTCCTACCCTCATTCCTGAGCCTTAAATACAGAGCATTGGCCTTTAACTTCAGCGTATCCCAGTGGTGTCCATCAGTTACTCCTTCCACTTGCTACACTGAGGAGCTGACAGGCACATCATAAAACAGGACTTGTGGTTTTTATTCCAGTAGAAGTACCTTGAGCAGGCCAGAAGCATCACAGTATAACCTGTACTGAAGGCAGCTCTAATTGAAAGGCTCTTTCATGCTGGAGAACTGCAGGCAAAGCTCCTACCCAAAGCTGGGATTCCCCAGGTCCAAAAGCAAAAGAGGATGCACATTTGGAAACAACTGAAGTCAGTAATGTGCAGTTACTTGGTCCTTCTCCATTTAATGAGAATCTGTGTCTATGTGTGTGCCCATATATTTGTTACCTAATAATCGCAAACACAGAGGAATGGGGAAGACAAAAGCAGGTCCCTTTGCTCTGGCACTTGGCATGTGACCAAGCAAGGAAAACTGAAATATTTGGAAATCCAGGCCTTCACCAAGGCCTCCTCTGGCTCCACACTGGACATGGCCCTTTTCCTGAACCACCCTCGAGTCTCTGCCCTGCAGCCAGTCCAGGTATTCTGCTTGCAGGAAGCATCTGGACCATGCACTTAACCTGAAAAAATGAGCCAGTAATCTTCCCATGTCCTCTAGAGAAATAGGACACATTTTATCTCCTGGGATTAAATTAGTGCTTGGCCTGCAAGGAAGTTGTAGCATGATTTCCCTGGATTACTTCTGTGAAAAGCACTTTCCCTGTTTTCTCTCTGATCCCTTGCTTGCAGTCAGACTCCCACTTTGGGAGAGGACCATTTACTCCCAACACCACTTCCAGGAGTTTTTCCTTCCTTTCATCCCTTCCTTGCACTTCTGTTTTCTCATACATTTTGCTGCTGCTGCTGCTGCCCTAACATATGAGGAGGCAAATATCTAAGTAGCAGAGGGGAGAGATTCAGGGATGTGAATTTACTCAGATTTCTTCATTTCACAGTAGGTCCAGGAGAAATGCACATACATTTTTCAAGAGATCAGTCAATAATCCTGTTTTGTTTGCTTGCATCCTCAGTGCAGCATTTCCATCTTATTCCCACAGCATACGAAAAGCTCAATTCTTATTTACCGGCTAAGGAGCAACCGGTGAATGTTTATGCACAGGCTTCAAGGAAGTTTAAAATAAGACAAAACAAACCCTTCTCTGACAGCAAACATGGAAATAATAAATTGCCTTAACACACAACAGTGGTCATGGCCAGTGAAAAATAATGAGCACCCTGTCTGGTTTTGAGGGATTCCCTAGGGATGTGTGGGACCAGCAAACATGAAACCAAGAAAAATCCAAGTGCAGCCCTGTCAGCCTTTCTTGTAAAAGCCCGTTCCCTGGATGGCTTTGGATGCACAAACTGCCATAGCTGCTCCTGCATGGAGCACACAGGAGGATAATGTCCATAGAGGCATCCTAAACTGCACCTACACTGCTGCAAATGCAGCCTGTCCAGCCGAGGAGCTGGGCTTGCAGGATCCGTGTGGGTCCCTTCTGGTTCTGTGTCCCCCACTCAAGCCTGCAGCTGACAATCTGGACCTTGGCAATAATGGAATTACACAGAAGTCTCCCTGCTGTGCCCCAGAGAAAAATGCCCTATTTCTCAGCCAGGAAAAACAATGAGTTAAGTGGAGAACTAGAAAATTAGTGGCATTATTGAGTATTATCTTGGAAACACTGAAGAAACTGCACCTGATTCTGAGTTAAAAAATTTGTAGAGGACTTCCAAAGGAGATGGGATAAGTGGCTGCAACTCCTCATTTCTGTGTCCCAAAACTTTGAGCAAAGTCTTCCTGCCTGTGCTGGCACAGCCCGGCCTGGCACTCGATGCCAGTAGCTGCTCTTTGCTGCAGAATTGGCAGCTCAAAGGTGGAAAGCTCTATTTCTGCACTAACCTGATTTGGGGCTGGAATGGATTATGTAAGGTTTGCAGAGAGGTACTCATCAGCACAGGCTGACAACATTTCATCTTGCACAACTCCACAGCAGAAACTAATGAGACATTTAAGAAGGAAGATGAAAAGGAAGAAAGAGGGGAAGATAAAAGAAACACCTTGTTTCTTTAAAAAAAACACAAAAACAAACCCAACACCAAAACAACAAATAATAAGCAGAATAACTAGAAAGTAAAGAACATTTTCCTGAAACCTTTGTCTTTTTTGTTCCTGAGATGTGTTGGTGTTTGTCTCCCTTGAGTTTTCCTACCCTTCTCACTAACTGTGCATGATCAATTTCTGTAACTGCAAAGAGCACAAGCTCAAAGAACATTAAATGTGATTTCTGCTTTTAGGCCATTTTCCCAGCATAACTTTGCAGGCTGTATTATTTACCATTAAACAATTTTACATTCAACACTTCAGGAGACATTTTCCTCAGTAGCAGTTTTGCTTGTCACTCTGAGATGAAGCTGCTGACTTTAGAGTGGAGAGGATTTTAACAGCAGCCAGCAGAAATGTCACTGGGTGTAAGTAACTCTTCCATAATAAATCCAGAAAAGTCTCTTTAATTGGCACAGCTCTGGAGAACCGGAGAGGTGGCAGTTAAGGTCTGTCCTCTCTGTGTAATACAGGGACAGAGGGACACATGGCTGCCCGGGGGAAGAGAAAGGAGGCTCTAAGAAAATACTGAGTTGCTAATCTGTTACCCATTGCACCTGGGACAGAGATGGGGCAGAAGGGGCTGAGGTTATTTTTCTTACATGTTCTTAGGCCATTTTTCACCAGGGAAGAGGAGGACGCCATGAAGTTGCTCAGGTACGTTTTTATGATTAAAAGCACAAGTTAATGATGTCAAGTAATACTTCAGCGCCTTCTGCAAACTCCTGTCACATACTTTTGGATGAATTTGCTTTCCATTCAGTGACCTTCTCTCAGGCTGACCCTGAGATACAAAACTCTGCACAGTTTTGGGTCCCAGAGGATTGAAACAGGAACAGGATCACAGACAACAGAGTAGGGAAAGTTCCTCCCAGGTCAGTTACACTTTCTCTTCCTCAGGGCACAATCAGCTCTGCAGAATAACTCCTGATTTTGTCTAAAGTGATCTGAGGAGCCCAAGGACAGCCCTCAAACGTGCAATGGCAGAGCCTGCTCTGCCCTACCCCTCCCAAGAGCTGTCCCACTGTCATGTGGCACCTCCACAGCAGGAATTTTCAGGTGTTTGCCTCTCCCCAGCAGGACAATGACTAGATTCCTCTAAATGCAGGTTAGAAATGAGGCTGGACATTCAGGATTTACAATTTGCATTCTGTAATTGTATTCCCACATACTCAGAATGATTTGATCATTTCTCTTCTAAACAAGGAGATGTATAATACTCTCCTTTTGATATTCCAGGATTTTCATTTATTTGGGTCCCACAGACAACAGTGAATGAAAGCCCCATGGAACAAACTTAATGAAAGGGTAATAAATTTAAAGCAGCCTCCATCCTACAAATGAAACACAACCCACAGGATTCATTGCCAGCACCACCAAGCACATTCATACAACAAATTTGCTTCTTGCAACACTTTCCTATGACCACACAAAGTGTTCAAAGAGCTGAAGGTAGGGCTGGCATGGTGCAGTTGGAGAGGGAGAAGAGCCCCTTTTCTCTCTTTTTGGTTGGGGATTGGAGAGAACTGAAAAGCTCATCCCTAGACCAGGGCAACCTGTGCCAGCACGCACTGGCTGCTCCCAGGGACTGCACACAGGGAAGGTTTTCAGAGATCCTTAAATCCCAAGACACACAGTGACAGTAAAAACAAACAGAGAGAAGGGTTCAAGGAGAGTCACATTATTCCACTGCTGTGTTACACCAGTAATAGCTGTATGTCTGCAGGGCTGCTAAAGCAACAGCAATTCTTTCTCCTAAAAAAGAGTAGTGTTGAAATTTCATTTAAGGGCACCCAAAACACACACACAGCTAGAGGTGATAAGAAGGTTAAAAAGTTAAAGCAGTAAGAAAAGAAACTGAGGAAAAGTGGAAAAGTCAGCTAGCTGTTGATAAAACAAATCAGTCATGGTGTATCCACAGACTGAAGGGAAATTTTGGGCACCTCTGAGAGAAATCAGTGTCAGGACATTTGTGAACCATCCCAGGGCTTTGCACTGCCCCCTTTCAAAGTGACTCTGAAGGACAGGATCAAACACGCTCCTTGTGTCCCCAGGAAAGAAGAGCCAGCTCCAAACAGATTTGTTCTCCCAAGTGCTTATGCACAGAGCTCTTCAGTCACCTGGACATCCACGAATATGTTATCCCACTGTGCTGCAACGAGATCTGCTAAATTATCCTGCCTGTCCCTGGACAGGATAGAGCTTGGAGAGAGGCCAGCCACCAGCTGAGAGCTCTCTTTGCCAAATCTGTCAAGCAAATTGATTTTCCTCCAAGACCTTTGGGCCCCTCTGAGCAAAAAGAAACCATATTTCATCTCCTTTTTGCTCAAAGGGCTCAGAGCAAAAATCTCCAATCTGGACTAGAGGATGCAAAGTGCCACCCCAGTCACCTACAGAAATTTTGGATGTGGCCCGAGACAGCAATGCTGTACCAGTGGCAGCTGATGAAGGATCAGCTCTGACAGGTCTCATTCCTCTGATATCAATGTGTTGGTCTGTCTGCTTGCTCACTGGAGATATTTGGCAGGTTCTGTGCTTGGGGTGGGGGGTTTATATTCCTTTCCATCATACAGCTGTCCATCAGCTCCTAAACAGTTCAGAAATCCATGACAATTAGCAGGCTCATAAAAAAGCAAATTGAGGATATTTGTTGCACTGGGGAAGCTTTAACACATCACTCTGGTGCATCATTGCCTCACGTGAAAATAACCAGGGCAGATTTATTGTATGCCCTCAACAACAGTGGCAAAAGTAAAATCTGAATCCAAAGGTTTTCCACTCAAAATATCCCCATTTCAGCCTTTGTCTGTGCAGCTCTTATGACTTCTCCTGAGTTCTGAGGAAAGCATTAACAAAACCAGCACTCTTCCTAACCACAGAGATGGCACATTTCTGGTTCAGGGACATATTCCACACCAGCCCTCCCATGTGGCTGTGGGAGCTAATTATGGCACTCCTTCCATGCAGTGGCCATCACCATTCCTGCTGGCTAGGGAGCAGCTCCATCCCAGCTCCAGCAGAATCCTCACTGCAGCACAGCCTTTGCTCAGCAGCCCCAAATGGGGAATGAGGGGAATGAAGGAGCCTTGTAGCAATCCCCAGTTCTTCCCATTTCCAAAGGGGATGTGTGCCTCGTGCTGACACTGCTCAAACACTGAAATAACCATTTTGTCCTGATATGTCACACACAGGTGTAACAAAACTCTTGCCCACAGTCTTAATGTGGTTTTAATGGAAGTAATGCTAAACACATAATGGTTTATCAGAAACACATGTGCAGTGTCAGAAAGGAAGAGAACCAAGAATGCCAAGCTTTGGTCAAATCTAAATGACTCTCTAAATGACTCTGTTTCAAACCTAAACACTTTTGGTTTAATTACAATTATTGTTGCCAATTTCATTAGAACAATCCCTCTGTCTTCCCTGTCTTTCATCTGGATTTCCAGGACTTGAATAAATAAATACACATTCTAGTGAACAGCAGCATTTCCATGGAGCTTTTTTCACTGTATACAGATGTCTGCCTGAGAATTTCACTCCACCTCTGCCAGAAAGAAGAATAAACTATGATATCATTTACTTTGAACACTTGCAAGCTTTGGATCCAAGATTTTGGTTTAGTCTACCCTAAGAAAACCAGCCGTGAAATCTAAGTTTTCATCTGGGCCTAAATGTAAATCATCTGTAGAGAGAAAAGAGGGGAAGGTCATTTCATCTCACATTTCATCTTTCATTTCCTATGCCCTCAGCTGGAACAGCAACATGCTAGGTGGGATCAAAACCTTGTTTGGAAGCACTCAGATAGGAACAACACATCACTGCTTATGTTACAGGCTGAAATGATGATGAAGTATATCATACCTCAACTCTCTACTGCTTGGTGTAAGTTCTAATATTTCCCTTACTGACTGCAAATCCAATCCCTCAGATTTTGCCTTGCCAGGGCTGAGTGCTCCAGGTTAAACAGAGGAATTGACCTCAGTGACAGGGTTGCTCCTGAACTCCAGCAAGTCCCTCAAAAGTGGCATTGGACAGGGCCAGGAGGATTAAGGACCTTGCACAAGTGCTGGCCAAGCTTTGTTCATGTGAAATTTAGTGCATCAGCCCCTCAGGATGCTCCCACTAAATCCAGTCTCATACAGATTTCAGCTTTTCCATATATAAGCCAAGCTGATTCCTTATCCCATCAAATTTACATGTTTGCCTATGGCAGGTGCTGAGGAGAGGAGTAATTAGGAATAGTGAGGAATGGAGATATTTCAACCATAGAAGAGAAAGATTTAACTGTTCAGTTGTTAACAAGATGGTTCCCAATGGTAACAGAGTTGGATACTATTGATACAGCACATTGCCAGTATTTCTCCAAGGTAAAAAGATTTAAATAAAAGCAGCAGAGTGCCAGAGATTTCACCTGTCAGAGCAAGAGGCAATACAAATGTAGTGCATTCTAGAGGGAAGAGGAGCTAAAAACACAAGCACCACTTCCCCAAACCCACCACTCTGACTGGGATACAATCCAGATACAAAATGTACTTTTTATTTTTTTCTGTTACATAGTGCCCCAAAGCACTGACCAGTTCAGAAACTCTCGAAAACTTGTGTGTGGAGGGAGTTGACTCTGCCCTCCCACAAAATTGCCCAAATCACCTCTAATCTCACTTTTCTGTTGTATTGGTTGCATTTACCTGAGCAAGCAGATTTATTTAAATGCAAGGCTCATGGCATTGGTTTGCTTTAAAAAAGAGAAGCTCTGTAACAAATCTTAAAAAATCAGCCAGCTGAACTGTGAAACAAAATTGGCAGAGATGTGGAAGGCTTGGCAGAGGCCATTTGCACTCCTCCCAGTTGGAGACAGGATTGCTGCTAACCCCAGCTCCCCTGGGAGCACAGGTCAGAGCTCTGCAGAGATTTCTTTGAGACATCCTCTTCTCGCTTGCAGAGGGAGAACATTTCTGCTGAGAAACAGGAGTGATATAATCCAGCAGGTCAGGGATGAGCAGCGTCCCTCTCCTGCTGCCCTTCACAGACACACATCCCAGCAGACAGCTGGGTTTTATTTTCAAAGATCATTTCCTTGGCAAAAAAGTGTGCAGGCAGATAATAACACCTGGGTACAAAGACCCCCCCCTTGCATGCCCAGCCCTGGTACTGCTGACTGTTCAACAGGGAATCCACATCTGATTTGATGCTGTTCATGGTTCATTACTAAATATGAATACAAAGCAATGTTCTTTATTTTCTGTTGGATAACAGCCTCTCTGCAGATGATCTTCCCTAGATCAGGGTGCAGTTTACCACACCTGACACCTCACTAGGGAATTCCATGGTTGTCCCAGCTGATGGCTCTGTGTTTGCTGGCAGAAGCCAACCAAACCCAACCCATTCCCACCTGGCAATGCTACATCCCCGACAAAAACTCATTATCCAAGATGTTATTCAAGGGACAGCCTTGAACACAGAGAGGGGCTGTGCCAGAAGGGCACTACAGTACAGGCTGGGGGAAATCAAGAAAATTCCTGTGCCTCACAAATCGTGACAAAATTCATATTCAAATTATCTTGCAAAAATAGGAGGGGAAAGAAAATTGCTGACAAAAGTATGGAGCCCAGGCACTGCAGATTTGAGGTTTGTGGGGGAAAAAAAAAAAAAAAGGAATCATTGTACTGTGTTTTCCTTTTTGTCTCTCAAGTGTCATGATGTTTTTCCCCCAAAGTATTCTCCAAGAGATTTATTGTTTCCAAAAGAAGACAAAGATTTCCACAGACAATTCTGTATGAAGGTCATCATTGTCTCACCAGCAGAACTGATTGCATATATAATTACTATTTTTTCCTTTCTTTACTGACTGCAAACTGACTTTCTTTAAAAGCTCTTGCCCTACTAATTGCTGTCCTGCAGGAAAGCCTTTGCCAAAGCCCAATTAATTATGAGGTATAAATCCATGAACGATCAGGCTCTGTTACATCCCAGCTTTTAGCTACCAAGATAAAGCTCAGCACTGTGGGGAAAATCAACTCCATCTCAGTAAGACCCAGAAACTCAGCAATTTTTTAAGAGGTATACATTTGGCTCAAAATAATTTATTGTTTTCATCATGCATTTAATTTTACACATCCGTGCATGTCTAGTGCATGCAACCTCTCATTTTGAACAGTAAGAAAATCAAGTATAATATCCCAAGCTTTGTGAATGCACTTGAAAAAAAACCAAGTAGACTGTCCAAACTCTGCTCTTAGAGAAAGGTTTATTTTCATGCTCTGTCATCAAAATCAGATGAGTATGTGCAGCAGCAGTCACGACAGCACCCAGTGAGAGACACCAAAGCCACCTCTTGGTGTAGCACAGAGCCCAGCCCCAGCACTGGGCTGTGCCAACTGCTCCAACTTCCAACAAACTTCCCCAGGACTCCGCGTGAAGGACACACAGGGCTACTGAGGGACACACATGGGCTTTAAAACCTGAGCTGCATCCCAAAGCCCAAATCCCTGCCTCTGGTGGGTTTAGAGCACTGGTGTCATCTTAATGCCCTTAATGGTCTGGAAGCCTGTGGGAAGCCTGTGCTGAGTGGTGCAATCCCTGAATCTCCCTCAGGTGGGATGTGCCCAGTCCTTCCCTTTGGAACCTGCTGGCTTCCCATGGCTGATAATGTGCCAGCCTAAAGCACCACAATACAAGGATCTGCAAGGATACAAGGAAATCAGCACAAATGAATTCTGCTCGTGTTGCCATGCATGGCACCTCAGTGAGGATTGCAGTGAAGGCAATGCCAGGGAAAGGGCACTGACACCCACTCAGGCACGAGTGTGTATTGAAACAGGCCCCAAAGTGATGGCTGCAGGCACATTTCAGGGGGGTTCTATAACCTCAGACCTCTCAGACAATGACAGACAAAGGTGAAAAAACATTTTTTTGCTTGCCCTAAAATGGTTGACCTCTAACAAAGACACCAGAAATAAACACATCCACATTAGTCCCTTAAAAGTTGTGAGCTTCATCTCCTCTTTGCTTCCAAAAGCTTAATCAAGGCAATTGGCTTCCCAGGAGCAACACAAAATCATTTTGCTGGAAAGGGTGACACCAAAACATTCTTTTCAATCTCTCCCCAGGTAAACTTTAAGAGACAGGCTCAAGTATGGCAGTGAAGACAAAGCTGCAGCAGACTCTCCATGGCAGATCTGCCAGTGAAACCTTTGGTCAAAGGCTCGAGTGTCCATCAGCTGCAGCAGTGCAAAATGGGCAAGGTCAGATTCCATTTAATAAACAGCAAACATCCTTGGAGAGGGAGAAGAGAAGAGGCCACCTCTTTGCTCAGTGCTCAGTTTCACTTATGGAAGCTCTTGAAAGAGCCATTTCTGTGCCCTTCCCTCATACATGGATTCTCTGCTGCCTTCTGGGACAGCCAGGGCACCCAGCATCAGCTCATTACACCTTGGGGCAGCTGCAGCACGAGTCAAGGGCTGCCTGAGCACTTATTTCCTTCTTCCGATGAGGACTTCCCAAGAGGACGAAATCACAAGTAGCCTCTTGGCTTCCTTATGAGCCCTCCCACCACTGCAGTAGCCACTGGCATGCAGCCATGCCCACAGCACACCTGGGGGTGAAATCCCTAAGGACAAGCCTGGAGCCAAGAAGGAGTGTAGCCCAAAGGGAGAGAGAATCCTCCTGTCTAGGAGTGCCCTTCCTGCCTGTAGGAGTCTGTGTATTCCAGCAAGGTCTGTCCTTATTTTTCAAAGTGCAGCAGAAGAATCAGGACTACTGCTCACACTTTGTCACTTCTCTTTAACTCTCTGTAAGAGGCTTTCTAGAGGAAGGAGCATCTTCTTTTAACAAAGGCAATTCTTTAACAGAGCATTCCTCTGATCCATCTTTTTCATCCCCTGTGTGTTTACAGAACTCATGCCACCCTTCAAACAATCCTTTTGCCACCAAATCCTGAGAGTCTCAATCAATATTTTACCCAGTCCCTTCTACAGTTGTTTTTTTGAAGTGTAAACCTCCAGAAAGGATTTTAGCTTAATGCCAGAATGGCTTGAGCTTTTCTCCAGCCCAGACCAGCTGATTTCCAGTGGCAGCAGGGGGAACGGAGGGTGTGGTCAGCTATCCCTGCTCTGTAAGGAAGCTCAGAGGTGCAACTTTCACTTAATCCAGCCTCCTTCTCATCACAGGCATTAAGGATTCATCTTCAAGCACTTATGCTCTTCTGTTTAATCTTCCCTTATCTCCTGAGTGGCCTCTTGGAATTAAGAGGCTCAGTGCTAATAAGCTCAGGAACAGCTCTGGAGCGCTCTGGTTTGAAATGCCATGGAAGACATGCCTCAGCCTCTCCCAAAGCACTCCTGGAATCCTTCCCTTGGCAGGGTAATATCCACACATCTCGTGCTCCACACCCAGCCCATCACATGAAGGCAGAGAACAAGCAAAATTCCCAAGGATGCAAGTCAGGGAATGCTGGTGCCACGTTGGCTGCTGCCCTGGATGGCAGCCAGGGCTCACAGAGAGTGAAGTGCTCACCCAAAGCTGCTGCCTTCAATGAAACAGCTGTGGGAGACTTTGGTGCTTTTACCCTCCTCTTGTGGGGGAGCTGGGCTGGCCGGTGCTTTGCTGGGCTGCAACGTTCCTGTGCTCACATGGGCTCAGGAAGAGATTTCCTGCACACAAATCCTAGTCAAACCAGGAAATCTCTTGTGCTGGTTTTGTGCCTCTGTTATTACAAGCTGCCTGTCTGGCAGCCTGAGCAGGAGATCCTTTCGGTATTACTAAAGCCATAAAGAGTAGGAAAGGAAAGATGAGAAAGGACAATGTGGATTTTTGCAAGGGGAGAGAGCAGGAAGGCCCAGGAGAGTCAGAGAGGGACATTTTGCCTATATTCTCACTGTGCAGTTATCCCAGGCTGTGATCCTTGTTTTACCCCACTCCTCACACCCATCTGGACACTCTTTACTGTGGTTCTGGAAGAGACAGGTCTGAAACTCTCCTTTTGCTCACAGAGGGAGAACCTTTGGCAAATTAACACAGCTGAGTCAGGGAGGGTCACGGATCCTTCCATCAGTGCATGTGACCAAAACCAATTGTAGACCACAAACAAGCACAGTATTTACCAAAAACCTCTCAGACCCCAGAAAAAGTGAGGACATGTTAATTTAGGCAGGGTGTCAGTACATCTGCACTCTCACACAGGCTGCCTTCAGCAATTTGATCAGAGAACAACACAAAACTGGAGCAGAGCCCTACTGTAAGCAGTAAAACATATTTATTCTTGGCTCATGCTCCCACAAATCCTAGCACAAGAGTTGGGTTTCATGGTGACAGCCATTCTGCACTTATCGCAAAAGAAGCACCCTAAAATAGATTTAAAACTCTCTACCTACAAATCAAAGGTGTGCCAAATGTGTGCAGACTGAGATTCCCAAGAAACGTGGCCTTGCGCTCATAGAAAGCCCTATCACGCCCCTGAATATAAATGATAAAGACATCACATAACACGGAAAGGAATGACAAAATCCCTTCACAACACCAAAAAACTCTTCTAGTGACTTTCTGGCAAGCTCAAGAGATAAGAAAGAGAACATAAGTGAAGGCGAGCACCCCAAGAGCATTTCAAACACCAGCCCCAGTCTAAAAGAAGAAAATCTATTACTCTTCTCAGGAGAAGGAATCAGCCTCTCTATTGTCTCCAAGCATGGCAAAAAAGAACAATATCTCAAGACAGGGTTTGTACTTCTTGGGAGACAGATGGGAAAGAGGTTTTGTCTTTTTTTTGTTGAACTTTTCTCAGAAAAATCACTGTTTTACCAATAAATCACATTTTTCATAGCATTTGTGCTCTGATCTGATACAGAAAGAGGATTTGTATGGAAGATGTGAGAACAGAGGTTTTCAGAAGTGATCCCACATCATTTGACTGGGTGTTACATCTATGCAAAGATTGCAGAAATCACAAAAATAATCACACCCAAGGCTTTCTTCAGAGCCTCCCCAATGTGCTCCTATACTAATTCTCACTACAAAAACTCTCCATTTAAGACCAATAAATGAGTCCTGTGGCAGAAATCCATAGGCTAGGAGGGAGCAGCCTGTGAACACACAACAAAAATACAGTTTAGCCCATCTAAACCTCCAGAATCATGCTATGCTCCATGTCAGGCTGCTTTGCTTAAGCAGCAATGGAAATAAGCAGTTTTTGTACAGCTCTAGCGAGGCTGATCAGCCAAATTCCAGGGAAAGGGACCCTGAATCAAATGCCAGAGAAAGCAATGGAAAAATTCCCATTGCACTGAAAGGTCTTTAGATGTGAGCCATCTACCATGATGTCTAGGCAGAGCTATTCATACTTACACCAGTAAAAATACTGGGAAACCCCCTTTTTCTGTCTGTTAATTACCTTATCCAAAACACACTCTAGAAATACCCCACACTGATTACAGATACTGAACTGTCTATACATTCCATTTGAAGTATGGAGGTAACCCACTATAAATCAGCCTCATGTCCAGTTAAGGCCACATATGCAGCATCCATTTATTTAGGAACAATGTGGCTGTTCAATTTCAGATCTGAAGATGTTGTCCTTAATGTTTACTACTAGAATGCATAAAACACTTTTTTTCCCCTTTTCCCTAAAGAGCTTAAATGCATTTACTAGTGGAACCTGTCCTACTTCTCTACTGAACTGTTACAGGAGACAACTTTTTTACTAGGCTTAATTAAAACCCACATTAATAAGATAAAGTGTAGTAAACTAAAGATAGCCAATATTTTATTGCAAGAAAAAATGCTATATATTTATTATATTGGCTATAGAATGTGCTCACTGTATGCTTCAAGTATTTAACGTAAACCAGAATGTCTGGTTAATAAATACAAATATATAACATGGATATGCTTAAATGTAAGGTGAACATCAGTATTTTCTGTAGTACACTGCTTTCCCTTATGGTACGTAAGAAATGACTGATTTATCACAAAAGCTTCTTCCTGAGTTCCCTGTGCTAGCACTGGTGTACCAGTGCAGCCTGTGCTGAGCTCTGCCCAACCACTGACTTCCTCGCAGCTCTTTGAAGGCAATTCAGTCAGATTTATTTGATTCCCCTGAGATGTAAGGCCATACATGTCCAGCAGATTATGAAAAACGCTGGTTACCACCGAAAGCACAGCTGGTTTGATGCAGCAGGACATGCACAGGATCACCCCCTTCTCGAGGTTTGGCCCGCTCTTCACCATGTGTACCGCAAACACACTGCCAGCTGCCAAGCCTGCCTGGTTGCAGCCATCCCAGCTGTGACACCTGCACCTCACCCAGACCCCATCTGCTCTGCAGCACACTACAGGCAGGCCTGGGGGAGCAGCCAAGCTGTGCCTTCAACTACTCCAGGGAGAAACACTGTCCTTGGTTTGAAACCCCCTGGTCTGGGGCCAGAGGAACAGCCACTCCTGGGTCTGGTGTCTCACCCTCCCCTTCCCTCCCATGACTCTTCTTTATTTGCATTTATCCTCCTCGTGTTTATAAGGCTCCCTCTCTACAACATCAAGCTGCAATTTTCTCCACAGTAAAGGATAAAAAATACATCAACTCAATTTGTAGCACAGATCTGCTTTCCTGGTCAGGCACAACCACAGGAGGCCAGGCCTGCTCTAGAGCCCAGTCCATGCAGGAGAACGTGGATTACAGGGCCTTGTCACCATTTTGCTGCTTTGAAACACTACCCATCAGGTTCTTAAAGCTCATTCCAACTTGTGCTCAGTACAACAGGCTAAAGCAAGCACAGCCCCGTGGTCCCCTGGCTGGAGGGAATGAATACATTTCAGGTACGGAGCACATGCTGTGACAGAGGTGTATGGTCAAGAACATCTACAGTGTTTTATAGGACATAAAGGAGAAAATGTTCTCTAATAAATTGTAAAAGTTATGCCTTTTAGCATCTGGATGGGCACTTTAGAAATTTAAGACCTCACCTTTAAAAAGTTAAACAACTGAGCTATAATTCATTTTTATTTTACTTCCCCATCAAAGATTTTCACTCCACATATACCACCTTTTCTTTCAAAAGCTGTCAGAGTATAAGAATTTTTGCCTTGAAGAAAAACATGGCTGTTTCTTTCCGCTCTACAACATTGTGTGTTTCAATCCAGACAGGGTTGCAGCAGCTCCATTTATGCAGATTATATTTCAGGAGAATCCATCAAAGCAGGGAATGATTGTTTCACATGAGAACAGCTAATGCTCCAGAAAGGATTCTGGAAGGAAAATATTCCAGGAAGGACTCAGAGAGCCATCCTGCACTGCAGGATCACCTCCTGCACGAGGCTGAAACAGCTTCAGGACTGAGCTTATCTACTTCAGCCTTTCCTGAAGCTGATTTCATGGTCACAGAGTGTCTTCTTCACCCAATTTCTGAGCACATGGCACTTTGGTTCAATGTTGAGGTAATTTTGCCATTTCAGTCCTTACATTTTCAGCTCTCCAGGCAGAGCAGCACCTGAACCACAGATACCTTGAAGAAGCAGCCACATCTCTCCAGGATCATCCCCAGTGTTCTGCATTTCTTCAACAGCCCTTGAGTGAAAGATGTTTGTGCAACAACCCCTAAGTGCCTCCATTTCTACACAAAGCTTCTACACAGACTTCTACTAATCCAAAGCAAAGCCAAAGTACAGGTTCTTCACTCTTCCTTTTGTTTGGAACAACTTTGCAGCTCCTTCACCCTGGTGATGCAATGAAAGTTCCCCCTGTTTCACCCAGTTTAACCTCTGGGTTGTTTATTGTGGTGTGTAGCCTGCACATTCCCATGAACACTGAGTGGAACCTATTTCTCCTGACTTTGGATTAATCCAAGGTCACATACACATCTTTATAATTACAGTAATTTCACAATTATAAGCTGCACCTGATTATAAGCTGCACATACGGATAGCCGGGGACACCACGGAAATTGTCCATATATAACCTGCACCCTGAATATAAGCCGCCCCTTTTTTTTTTTTTTTAACTCCGCACAGCAGAGGGGGCGGGGTGCTCCCCGTCTTGCCTGCTCGCTCCGCCCGGCCCAGCCCCACGCAGCCCCTCTTCCCAGCAGCAGGGGCAGGGCCGCCCCTGCGCACTCCCCGTTCCTGGCGGTACCCCCACTCCCAACGGCTCCTGGCGGATCCCTGGCCCGCCAACGGCGGCCCCCAGCCCCACCCGGGACTGCCGCAGGGGGCGGCCCCAATCCCGGCTCAGCTCAGGGCTGCTGCAGGCTAGCTCTTCTGGGTTGGCATTTTGCCGGAATTTGTCCATATATAAGCCACACCAGATGAAAAGCCGCACTTCTGGGGTTGGGACGAAAACTCAGTCAAAATGGTGCGGCTTATAAACATGTAATTACTGTAATACATTTTAGGACCCCAGCCCTTTGGGTCCCATTTTGCCTTGGGTAATGGAAGCTTCCCAAGAGACTGGGTTTTGGCAGTATTTGATGCTTCCTTTACCAATCAATACACCATAAAACAGGCTGAGGTCCCTCTCCCAGCTCCAAGGAGCCTCCCAGCATGGAAGCAGAGCTGCCAGGAGCACTTGATCTTCCTTCGTGCCTTTGCCTGCAGAGTGGCCTCCCGCGGTGCCCTTAGCTGGAGGACAAAGCTGTGTCATTGCAGAGGGCTGCAAACGAGCCGCTGATTACAGAGCTCAACTAAGAGACACCGTTCGGGTCCCTGCAGGCTGGTGCATCGCAACCTTCGTGCTCCAAAGGTCAGACGAAGTGAGCACAGTGGGAAGTTGGATCCCTGTCACCGGGAAGCTCATTGCAAGCAGGTTCTTGTCTTCTGGGGAAGGCACGTACAAACATTTGGATTTAATTGCAAGCGGCAAACCAGAATGCCAACGAGATGACAGCAAGCTGGTCCTCTGCAAGCACATGAGCTTCAGTCACCAGCTCAAGCCAGGAAAAAAAAAATGAACTTTATGAGCTTGGGAAGGTGATAAACTTCTGTACAAGGATGTAAGGCTGCAAGTGTGACTTGCATATATTCGTTGTCTTTGAGACATCTGTCTCAAGCTCAGGCTTTACACCACGAGTCTAACGTGGCTTTCACTTACTCCACATTTATAGCACTTTTCTGCTGAGTTTGACGACATTGGAGTTGGGAGAAGCAAAGCTCCACATGAGTTTTCAGATTCCCGCAATTTAGGCGTGTCCTTCCGTATTTCAGATTCCTATGTGAAGCAGGGAATTACAAGATTGCAGCCCCCGTGAGCAAACACAAAGGGAATAACAGCAAACCCCGTGTGCACACACAGCTCTCCCTCACAGAGCCCAAGTCCTCTCCCACCCCTGCTCCCACCACAGGGATAAAGGCAGGCTGATGTTACACACGGGCTAGGATTTGTCTCTGTAAATAAAACCCGTGCTGTTTTCTCTTTGAACAACCTTTAGCAGCTTGGTCCTGCCTCTGGGAATGATCTTTCCTTTACAGAAACATTTGAAGGATAATTCACACAGACGCACTCAGAGCTGAGCAGAACCTGCAGAGAGAGCAGACCCCGAGCCTGCCCCAGGAGATGAGTGCCACTCACCTTGATCTGCAAGCCCTCACATTTTTGCTCCATTCCTGCAAACTTCAAAAAATACAAAGTTTCTGCAAACTTCTTATGACAGGATGGAGCCTTGCTAAATTTGTTGAATGTGGACTATTCAAGGAATAAACTCATTTAAATAAATTTCTCCTTTTCTCTATGTCTTCAAGGGGTTTGACAGAGTATCTGCTGATTATTTGGGCCAACTGTTGCCAGAGGCTTCCAGCTGCAGAGGAACCCCCAAACCAAATTAAAAGTGCTGATTTTGCACAGTCTGATCAGAGAGACAAACTGACACTTAAAAATATTTCTGCTCTGACTTTCCCTTCTGTCTCAGAGGAATAAAATATTTTCCAGTGAGGCTAAATTTCCCTTTCTCTGATGCCTTCGCTAGAGAGGCACCATTCTCTCAGGCTCCAGAGACAAAAGATAAAAAAATCTTCCATGTCTAATTTCAGTTTAACTTCTGTTATGACTCCCTGTCTCTGGCTCTATACCAGGATTTCCTTTGCCTTCTGAAGCAAGAGTAAACTCAAGTGTTAAACAAAAGTCTCTATTTAAAAAGAAAACAATTGAACTTCTCATGTGTAAATCTACACATTTGTTCTAGAAACTTAAACTTGATTATCACCTCTAATACCTCTACCAAAAAAACCCATGCTGAATAAAACTGAGGGCTTTCCCCCTTTTGTTAACAATACAACAAATTCAAAACAAGAGCCAACTGTGCACAGACAAGATGAAGAGTTAATGTAGAAAAGCTGATTTCTTGTTCATTTTCCATGCCTGAGTTCACCTCTCACATTTCAATATCTACATTGTACTATGATTTCACAGAGATCAGAAAGCCCTTGCAGACTCTGGCCCCTGTGTCACAAGCAGGATCTGCTGAGACACCCTCTGCCCCCAACAGCACAGAGTGTGACAAAGTCAACCCTCAGATCTAACAGGGAGAAGAGAGGACACAAAACAAAAAGGGAGAAAATTGAGATGGAAAGGATAAGCTGAGGACACAGCACAGCCTTGATGTCCAGCTGATCTCATGCCCTCAGCACTGCTGGAAGCTCTGGCTGGAGCACAGCAGACTTAGAGAGACCAGTCCCAGTTTCATTTGCTTAGAAACGAAAGCACTGCTGGCAGAGGCTTAGCAGAGCCAAGAGCTCAGGAGCAAGTTAAAGGCAGCTGAGGTGCCTCACACACACTCGGGACTTGAAGGCTGAGCTCCTCCCAGCCATGCCGAGAGCTCTCCCTGCCTTGGCAGGGACTGGGGCACAAAAGCAGATCAGGGAAGGAGGGATCTGCGAGATCCGCAGCCACCATCACACACTGTAGCTGCCAAGTCTTTGAAAGGAGGCATGAAATCATACCAAATTCATTCATTCTGAAAGTTGCAAATATCACTATTTCTGCAAGAATCATCACAATACACTCCTGCTACAATATTTTTAAAAATAATGTATTATGTACCTAGATTCAGAAGCATGCAGAAAGAAGTTTAAAGTGCTGGAGCAGAAGACTGGAGAAACTTGTCCTCTTTGTTCCTGCCAAAACGATGCTCCAAATTCCCCAGCAAATACATTGCCTTGTAAAGCACAAGTGCTATTTTCCAAAGAGCTTAAAACCCCACCAGGGCACACCAGACACATGTATGCTCCCAGACACAGAGCAACAGAACACCAGGAGAAACTTCTCAAAGATTTCCAGCATCATTTTCCCTCACAGGGCTGTATGCAAAGCCCAGAGCCCATTTCTGACAGCACCTGTGCAAGTGTGGAGCCCCATTCTCACTTCCTCACCCACAATGTGGCAATCCTTTGACAGGATGCTGAAATCCAGCAGAGTCCACAGGACAACAGCCCAACATGTCCTCCTCCAAGGCATAAATGTGGTGGTGTTCCATAAGTCACCCTTTTGGTTTAGGTAACAATCCAGAGCCAAGGCCCCAGCACCAAGGGCATTCCAGCTGCTGGATATGGGGATATGGCACAAAAGAGAAGTAACTTCTGGCTGTATAATTATAACCTGCATCATTATGCATGTGCACGACCAAAGGAGAGGACAAACTGAGGTCACCCAGGAAACTTTGATGCTGGCATTTCTTCACCTCCAAGTGTCTGACTTTGCAGCTTTAATAATATTCTTGTCAGGAAGGGGTTTTGTTTAATTTATATATAGATTATGGGTTGCTGTCTATTGGCAGACACCCACAGTATTGGCTGGATGCAGTTTAAGCAGCAAACCTTCCCTCTGTTGGAAACACCTGTTTTAGCCAGAACAGCATTTCAGTGCAGGTGTTACACTCTGAATGAAATAGGAACCTATTTTGATTCTGTGATCTGCCCAGGGATGACAGCATCATTTCATGTACCCATCAAAAGTTACTAACTTGATCATTATGGAATGGGGAATGGTGCATATGACCTTTCTTTTAAATTACCACCACAGACTTTTAATGGATTTTTCAAAAGTTATTAACAGGAATATTACAGGAATAACAGCAACCCCTTTACAGTCAGTTATCACAGGGCTTAAACAAAGCTGATATCTGCAAACAGCCTGCTGAGGTATCAAGAACTCTGCTGATCCTAAAGGAAGAGTTGGAAGACAATACACAGAGAAGGGATCAGAGCTTTCCTTTCCAAAGGCCCGGCCCCAGGTTCCAGACAAGTGTTTGTGCTTTGGCCATTTCTGGGAAGAAAGGGCTGAGTTTTGAGGGTGCGCAGAATTTTTTTTATAACAGTCTCCCACTTCTCATGGTCCCAGTGAAGAGTTGTCAGAGCCCTGAATGCCCTCTACTCTTCTTTATTGCATTTAATGTGCTAAATGCCACCCTGAGTTACAGTACCATTTACAGAAATCAATATAAATCCAAGTTAGTAGCATGTGAAATTGGCTACAAATAGCAAAGGCATTCTTCCAGGGTGGATTCACATTTTTTCTATCAGGCCATAGTTTCCAGATATTATTGTTATTTCTTAAGTATAATTATATATAGTTGGTGCTAAACTGAGTTTAGAACCTTTTGTAATTCCATGCTCTCATCTATTTTTCTGCCCCAGCAAGCCTAACTGCCAATAACAGGAAAAAAACACCCTATTTACAAAGAGAAAATCATTATATTTGATTCTACACATACAGCAACTTAAATACCATAAATTTTAATACTGGTCATTGCAAAAGGCACTTGGCTATGTACTATGCTGCCTCCACCGATTCAGGATATGCAATAATTGTGCAATACAAGTCACTAAAGACTCCAAAAGCTACTGGAAATGGAGCATGTCTGGACCTGGGGAGCCCCATGCCAATATTGTGTTATCCAACTTTTCACCTGGCAGCTGGCCAAACCCAATAAAACTAATTAGCATGAGATGCTTTTTCACAAATGGGAAGGCTGCACTTAGAGGCAATCCAACTGCTGGGCTCCGTACAACAGGCAAACACCACTGCCAGGTTTTCTTTCCTTGTGGAGAAAGGGGAAATTTGCTCCTGCTCACTCCAACAAAGTCACAGTCTGTTCTCTGGATCTGCTGTTCCTGAGAGACAGCAGCAGAGAGGACCTGACTGCCACTGCTGAGATAAAGATGATTCTCTTGGTGCACTGTACTGAAACACTTACTTGCAGATCCTCTTTCATTACATGCAATTTTTAGTTGCTTTTAGCAGATTTTCTTTTTTTTTCACACATCCTTCAATCTGCCACTGCCACAGGTTTTCATCCAGCCAGGCCCAATATGCAGAGACACAATTTCCTGTTATGGAGAATCCCACAGACTCCTCCAACCCAGCTCTGGTGTAGCAGCTTTCTGAAAATCCTCTGCTCCCTGCCAGAGCTTTTGGGTTTCACACCAGAGGAGATCATATGGCTCATGGTCTCACTGCCACTTGCTTTTGGCACATGGCAGGAGCCCATTGGTGTGACTCAGAGCTCCTGACATGGGAGCAGAGACACAAAAAAAGCTGCTGAAGCCATCACAACCAGAACTGGTTGCCACCAGTTCCACAGCACATCCCATCTCACATCCAGGGTTCTGCTGGCACCACAAAGCACTGTTGATATTTACCCTGATCCTCTGGAAAACTAGTGGGAAATGAAAAACCAGTAAAAAACAGGAGTCTGCTCAAGATAGCAAAACCAGGAAGATTAAATCAGGAGCATAAATCTGTCTCCTTCCTAGGCAGTGATGTTTGGGATGGCACTGAGAAGCCATTTTCCCAGTGCCAGAAATTCTCTTTCTGGCCTGTGCCTACAGACAGCACCATCACTGCTGGATACTCCCATCCCATCTCCAGGTTCACCCCGACTCACCTTTTCACCACCAGACTGTACACACAACAGCAAAGTGATTCCCTCACCCTGTGCCTGAATCCAGTCTTGAGCTCCAGAGCCTCCTAGCTTGGGCTGGGGCTGCCCACTGCTCTCCTCACATATCCATGGCTATGGCTTTTGGGGCAGAACACAGCATTTGTTGCTGCAAGGCATGGTGCACTGAGTCTATTGAGTTCTTTAAATTATTTGAGAATATTTACTGCCAGCACAAGGCAGTTTTCCGCTCCTTTTCCTCTGCTGTTGATCCCATCCTAATGGAGCCTTCCCAGAGCCCTCCTGGGAATCCATCAGAGACCTATCTCCTCTCCTGCCAAGACTAGCCCAGGAAACAGTGGCTGATGGAAGGCAGGAGGCATCACACCAAGCAAATGGCTCATTAATGTTTAGCACAAGACACACCAAAGGTCCTTCTCTAATAATGGGATCTGTGTCTGACAATGTCCATCTGACTGCAGGGAGACAAAAAATAGCATGGTACAAGGAAGTACTCACAGTCAGGCTCCCAGGGATGCTCCTGCCCAAGAAGGAATCTTTCCCTGGGAGTCTACAGTATTTGTCTCACTGCTGCCCCATTTACTGTGCTCTGTACAGGTCACAAGAGTCAGCTCAGAATGTTCAGGTTGAATGGAAAACCACTTTCAATCCCCAGCTTCCAAAGCAAGGCAGGCACCACCGTGCCATGGACACTCAGATCAGGATCTGTCACTTCTGGGAAGTTTCAAGGACATTCCCTCCCTCCCAAAGAAGGTTGCCTGAGCAGATGACTGCACCATTTTGGAGCACTTCTCCCAGTGCTATGGGCACCTCTGCAGGCTGTGAGCACTTAGTCCAGAGCTTCCACCAAAGTCATATGCATTTTGAAACACAGTGACTCTGCACCTTGGCCGAGGACTTCAGCTGCATTCCCCAAGCGTTATGCTCACTGTGCTAAAAAGCACCTGCAAAGCAGCTCTTCCTGATATTTACTTTGTAAAATTAAAGTGCAGGGAGGGGAAAAAAAATAGAAATCAGTATCTTTCTGCTACCCCTAGTTTGCATAAGCAGTCAATGGTAAATGTCAAATGCCAGCAGTGCATTAGAAAAGGATCACACTGAAAAATTCTGTCTGCAAGGCCAGAGCCCAAACCCCTCTCCAGCCCCAAAACTACTCCAGTTTCACACACAACATCCCACATTAGCAGCATGTATACCAATGCCTGATTTAGCCATCACAGCTCCAGGAGTGTGGTAGTCACAGAGACTCAACAGCACATATGCAGAGAGTTCTCTCTGTGTTGGATTTTAGGAAAAGCTCCCCTGCTTCAGACAGCTCTGCCCAGGTTCAAAGGAAGGAACATGGAATATTGTGAGATCTGAGCTCATTAGAGGAGCAAGTGGGGACGTCTGCAGCTGAATAAGCAGGATGCTTTGGGAATAACATGAAACAGATGTCCTGTCTTTGCACTCCCTGAACATTTTCTGCAAATAAATTGCAAGTTCAGGGTTTAAGGCTGAGTCTGTCATTTTTCTCTTTAGCAGCCCCTCTTTTGTTTTCTTCTGCCTGTTTTCTTTCAGGGCAGAAAAATCTCTTCTGTAATAAGATGACTTTAGAAGCTAGAGAGCAAAATCTGCTTTTTGATTGAGCAAGGGAAATGAAGGACTCCCTGCTAGATGAGCTTATTGATATTTCAGGTAGAGAATACTGGGAGATGCTCTGCACATGGTCCAGGACAGACACACATTCAAACAACGTCAAAGCTCACTGAAGAAAACCAACCAGGCTTTATTAAGGGGACTTCCCTTCAAGATATTTTCCCAAAACCATTTCTTGTTCAGGCAGGGGAGGAAGTTGGGTTTTTACCTACATTCAGTACAGCCTGCAAACTGTTATTTCAGCACAGCAATGCATTTACCCATCTCTAATGTCTGAAAGAGATGAGGGACACTGGTTCTGACCCCATGCCCAAGTCCTGGGCTAGAGCCATATTTGCCAAGAGATTACTTTCAGTGCATGTTGAGGAGGCTTGATTCCCCTTCTTTCAGGAAGATTTTGCTTTGAAAGACCAAAGCACCCAGCATTTCACACACAGGCAGTGTTTGGAATGGAGCTGTCTGCAGATACCCCCAGCCTGTACCAGAAAGCAGCTATTGATCACCAGGTCCCTGGCACTTCCCCTCCAAGTCTCATTGAGATCCATCCAGGTTTGGCAGCCAGCCCCATTGATCAAGGCCAGGACACATTTTAATAACATTGCACAGATAGTACACAAGGGACTAAAACAGGCAACAAACTGCAAAGTCTTACTAGCACAAAAAATGGGACCTAGACGTCTACTGCCTTAACCTACAGTGATGTGTCTCTTCTGCCTGTGCTGTGGGATAATCTCTCCTGGGTGCAACTCTCTTCATAATGTCCCTAACTCACAACTGTGCAAAAGAAACTTCCAAAAATCTGCACAGAGGATTAGCTCAAGTCTCAAGACAAAGAGACAATAATTAATCTGCTCCATCAGCACTACCAGAAGCTAATGTAAAATAAATTCCATGGGAGTTTCCAAAAATGTCAGATGACAATAACACCTTAGTGAGGCAGAGCATCTTTTATGCATCCTGTTCATTAGCTGAAAAGCCTGTCTGCATGACTGTTTTTTCTCATTTGAATTAATCACACTGTATATTAAGAAGAAACCCGCTGAGCTCTTTAATACATAAAGCATGTAAAAGATGTTATTAAAAAAGTTATTTTGGAGAATTGCAATTACACATCTATATGTACACTTGCACTTACTGCTTCTCTTCCTGTCAGCCCGTGTCAATCATGAGCATCTCCACAGCTAGAGGTCTGGAGCCATGACAGGGATGTTTCCAGGGAAGTAACAGCATTACAGTATTGTCCTTGTGAAAGGCTACACATCCTCCAGCACAAATTTGGCACAAGTAGATTTGGGAAAATATTTCATGCTAAGTTTATAGAGTAGCTCAGCTTCGATCCACACCCCAATTCCAAACCCAGGAACCCAGAAAACCCAAGCTCAGCCCAGCCCCTCAGTAGTGTCAACAACCTCCAACTGATGCTGGCCACGGAAACTCCTCTGTGAGCAGCATCTCAGTCTGGAGCCTTAAATATTTTTAGAAGCCCTTTGCAAGGTAACAAACTCATCTGTCCACCAATGTACATCCCCTTATGTGAATTAATGCCACACCTGAAAGGAACTTCAACTTTTTGCTTTGGCCCTGAGATTCTCTTCCAATTGATACAATAAAGGCAGCCACTGCCAGTTTATCCCATTTACTCCAGCATCAGGCAGCTCTTCTCCCTTCCTCATGTTCACCCTTAAACTATTTATAGGTAACATCCTAAAACATCCAGCCAGCCCCTAAAGTGGGACTTGGGCACTGACTTTTGTATACAAGACTAGCATAATTTCTGCATACAGGGCTATCATCCTGCTAGCATGATTAAAAGCAGGAGAACAGCAAAGTAGGAATTGCACAGCCCTAAACATCTCATGAAATTTGTGAGTCACAACAGCAAACAGGTGTCACTCATGCCCCATGGACAGCATTGGTAAAGGTTGACACAAGGGCAGCAGTGCCAAGTGCTAAATGGATAAAGTGGCATCCCCAGCAGAATTCTCCTTCATTCATTAGCAGTGCATTTTTAGAGGCACAATATAACCCTGCCCACCATTCCCCACAGGGACATGGGTATCAAGTCATTCGTCAGCAGAATATTGTCACATTTTACAATATCACCCTAACGTACAAGAGCTCTCAACAGGACAGGAGGAGGTTATTGATTTTGAACCACTGATACAGCAGACAGCATCCCCTCAGCAGGAGAGATGCCCAAGGTCAAATCCCTTCTTAAAATACACATTTGGCTACAGGAGTTTCATTAAGTTCAATAAACCATCAGGTATCGACTGGCAGCGCTATTTATAAATAATCAGCCTGTGCAGTGCTGACCCCTTTTTAATTTAATGAAATTTGCTTCCTCTTGTCAGTGTCAGGTATTTTGAGTCGGCAAAACTCTGCGACCTCTCCTACGCTAAAAATGAAACTGTATATGAAGAGTGTCATGAAAACCCAGCAGCAGCTCCCGGAAACAGCATGTATCTATTTAGGCAATATAAACAAGATGTCAAGTTTTTAGAAGCATGAGCTGTTGATGCAAGCAGCAAACCCTCCCCAAACATTTGCACACCACAGACAGGGAGCGAGGGAGCTCTTCCATTCAGCCTTCATTAAATAAATAATATATTATGCACGAGCTGAATTTCTCTTATTGCAGCAGTGACAACAACTCATCCTGAATTGAGACATCCAGGAATTAAAGTACTCATTCTTGGTGCATTTCCTAAAGGGAAAGAATTTCCTAAAGGCAGGAGTTCTTGTAGAGGAGCTGTGATGTCCCACAGCATTGTGGGCCTCAGCAAAGCCTCCCTTCTCAGAGCTCCAGTGCAGGACCAACATCTGCTGTGCTCAAACCCTCACACTCCCTCAGTTCAGCATTGCTTCCTCTTCCTTAGCCCAGAACTGGCAAGAGGTTTTTCCACCATAGGCTGGCAAAATCTCATTTTGAGTTAATGGTCTTCTATTTCCCAATGGAATTCCCTTACTTCTATTCTTTACACCACAACAGCAGAAGTAGGGATCCCTTTTCCTCTTTCTGAGATAGCTTGTTCACCTGACCTTTAAATTCTCCTGCACTATCCACAAGGCAAGTAGGGGTGGGGAATCACACCAAAAAAATCCAGCAAACATAAGCTCACCCCTTCAGGCCATTCTATATTTAGCAGTTCCCTGGTGTGCTGCTATGTTTCTAATTGCTGTTGTCAGAATACATGCAGGAGAGGGAGCTGCTGATTTACAGAACAACCCTCCCCACCCAGGGGTGAGGTGTGGGATGTCAGCCGACCCGGAGCAGGAGCTGCCAGGATCACACACAGCACCCAGACTCTTCTTTCCCTAAGGCTTGCTTTACTCGCCCTGGAACTGTCTGGGTTTGTTTCCATGCGCTTCCCCCATTCTCACAGCAAGGGGTGCATTCCTGGTGCGTGTGTGTACACATTTACAGTCACTACACTGCATGGGGACACTCTGATTTGCAAGCGAGCAGCGTTCAACGACACAACACTGTAATGAATATGGGGGATGGAGAGATAAGGAGTTATTACAAGGCAGGATTAAAACCCTTCAGCTGATCTGTATTGATTTTATTTTTGTCCTACTGCCTGCCTGATCATACATCTTCCCATTGGCATCCCGCTGCTGGGCAGGAGGGGGCACGGCTCAGCCGAGCCTGCGGAGCCCGGCACACATCCATGGAGCGGAGGAAAAGCCGCCGGCATCCTTGAGTGCTTACAAATTACAGACCTCTCACCAGGGGACCGGGCTGGAGCCAGGATCTAGCTCTTAGCGTGCCAGAGCCAAGTACAGCTAAATTACACTCTCGGCTGCTCTGCCAGACAGTCGTTGTGGCAGACACAGCCCCAGCAGCTCGTGCCCGGGCCGCCGTGCACATCCACCCACGGCATCCCAGGCTCCAGGCACCGAGGGGCCAAACTGCTCCCGGCGTCACCCTTGGCTCAGCTTTAGCCCTGCCCGGGTGTGACAGCCCAAATCCCCTCGGGGAAGAGACAAGAGCTGCACTGAGGGAGTGCTGAAGGAGAGCTCCCACACTGCACATCCAGCAGCCACAGGTGCTGCACCAGCACAGAATTCCTCTTCTTTCCAGACTGACCCAGAAGCAACTGCTGTGTGACCAAACAGCTCCCACCCCACCCTGCTGACCAGAAAGCAAGAATTATTTTCAACTTTGTTAGCATTTGCCAAGCATCATTTCAACCCTAACATTATAGGTGTTTAATGGGGCCATACTGAAAGTCTTTGAACCTTGCAATCAATGCAGCTGAGCTGCTGCACAAAATTTACCATTGATCTGTGTTCCACTTCATTAAATGTTAGTTTTACAAGCTTTGAAGATAGCCTGCTTAAAATTGTTTAACAACCTGTGGCTGCATCACCAGCTCTAAATGGCCACGCGGCCCTGGCTGCAGGCTAGCCCACTGGTCAGTGACTTCCTGCCCTGCAAGAGAATCAAACTCACTTTTAAAAACCTGTAATGTGTTCAGCAACATTCCCCTTAAGCTCAAAGCACACTGACACAACCACTTAGAGAGAGCACAGACAATACAACTGAGACTCTGGGCCCACCTGCTCTGAACACCCAGCTCAGCTGTGGCTGAGCTGCCCACCACACAGGCCCCAAGGAGGGACTCCTGACAATTCTTCAAATACTAATTTTTTTAACGTACCCACTCCCCTGGAGCAGGCAGGCACGTGTTGTTGGTCACTTGGAGACCACACAATCCTCAGGTGGACTTAAGCCATACAGATCTGCAGCAATAGTAATGTGCACACTCAGCAAATTAATCATCAAATTTGATCTACTGAGTTAAGAGTGAAACACAAAGCCTTGATTCCTGGTACCCCAGGGTGCCTGAGAGGCTCTGTCAAGCCCTTAGTCCACAGGCAAGGCTCTGCATGGGATAAATTATGAGGGCTGATAGCAAACCATGACTCTGTTACCACTACAAGCACACAGTGTTACTTATCTTTTAGGCAAGTGTAATATTTTAGTGCAAATGAATTTACGTACTAGTATTTCCTCATTTCTATGGTCTTGCCTCACCAGCCTCTATTTTTTCACTTCCACAGCCAACAGCTAGTGATGGAGAAAAATACTGTACATTCATTGCAGAGGAAAACAAAAAAAAATTCCACATCCATGATTCCTTTATGCTCTGGTTAAAGGTTGCACTTTCTCATTCATTCTCATCTCCTACAATTTATTAAGCCCTTTACCAGGGTAATTCGTGGAGTAGGTAAAAATCTATTTACACAAACAACCGATACATAGCACAAATCACCAGATAAGAATCAGCATTCTTGAAAATTAAAACATATATATATATCTTTAAAGCATATCAGAAGCTGAGAAGCTTTGTCACCTACCACGTGCAGACAGGCTGAGGCCTCCTTGCTTCTCCTGCCATCCAGGAGCAGCCTCTGGAAGCGCGGCTCAGGACCTTGGGAAATGGCTACTCACCGTTGCATGGCTGTGTGCCCCGGGCTGCACCGTGCCTGGCTGCACTGCTCCCCTGTTTGCCAGTGGGGGGCTCAGAGAATCAGCCCAAAATAAAGCAGCTCCCCCATTCACCGAGCAAATAACTGGATGTGGCAGAAGCACAGCAAACATTTTTGCATCCATGCTCCACATGACCAAAATCTCCCAGATGCCACTACTGAGGTGTGACACTTCAGCAATTATTCATTCCCCTGCCAACAAACGGGCATTGTTGCATTTGGAGGGAAATCCCTTTTGGTTGCCATGAGCTCGGTGGCCAGGAGGGAGACACCCTCATGCAAATATTAAATGACCAAAACCATCTCACAGTGCAACCCAGGGAGGTTCACAGCACCCACCACAGCAAAGGCATTCAGAGAATTCTCCTTCGGGCATTTCTCTCCCTCATTCATGGCTTTGCTGTCGACAGCAGAGGCTGGGAAGTGGAATGTTGGACTGGGAGCTAAAGCATCAGACAAGGCGATGTTTATTGTCACAGCCCGCAGGAGAAACACTGTTTCTCTGACAGACTGACACTCCTACACAGAACAAACACACTCCTACAGGATAAAAGGAGTGGGGAGCTGCTCCAGCCACAGCCCAGCATGACTTCACAAGGCCCAGCAGCCTCTGCCAACTCTCCTGGCACAGCCACAAAAACTCCAGAGCCAAGGCAGGAAAGGAGAACAACTGAAATCAGGTCTCAGCTGCAAAGTTTTATTCCTCTGAGCATCAACAAAACCCAGATGGTCTTTCCTCTGAGTGAAGACCATTTTGCACCTGGAAAACTCCAGCTGGGAAGAGAAACCAGAAGGCAAAGGGGAGAAATCTGCTCATGTAAGCACTTTGCTTTACTTTCTAATCAGCAGCAAATGTTCCTGTGCACAGCAGGAATATGTGCAAATCAAACCTGTCTCTCAAAGAGATGAAGGCATTTCTTCATGTCAATAAATATTTCACACTGGTGTAAACTAAAGGACCCAAACAGACACCTGTTGGACAATTTAAAATTGAGGGAATGGTGTTAATAAGACTGTTTGGGTTTCTTTTCTTTTCTGAAATTATTTGAAGGCCTAGGGCCAAATCAGCAGCAGATTGGAGGGACCTTCCCTCAGGAGCAGAGCTCAAGCAGGATTTTTCTGAGCAGTGTTCCCAAGCAAAGGCTGCCAAGCACTCCCAGGTGCCTTCCAGTAGAACCAGAGCAAGCAACACCACATAGTAACATAAACACTAAGCTAAGACCAAATACAATAAGCCTGCTTTTCAGGTCCAGGCTCCACAAATCTGGAGTAAACCCCATGCAGAGTTACCCCCTCTACCAACTGGCAAGGTGAAATTGATTTTTAAACCTTTTTAACCGCTACATGTGACAATTTCCATGTAATTTACCCACTCCTCAGGAAATCACAACAGACACAGCAAAACAAGAATAGAAAATGCATGGTTTTGAGGAAATTTTCCAGTCATTTATACCCATGAAATCCCAGTTAACAGGACTGTAAAGCAGCAATAGAAACATGAAGGGATTTGGGCCTTTTAGTTTTAAAGTGAGTATCTGGTAAACCAGCATTAATTTTCTGGTGAGTTGGAATATTGTATGGATCACTCAAGTAACTGAAAATAGAATAAAAACTCGGGTTCATGTGCAGTTACAGTTCAGCACTGCAGTCATTTTTGCTGCCCTTCAGACACCTTTATGTATCTGAAAATAATGAAAATTCACAGGACACCTGAGCAGAGTCACTTTGGTTTCACAGCTCTCTTCTAATACTATCCATTAATTTCTATAATTTCAGCTCCCCTTGTTTAGGCCACTGGAATTCTGAATTTACATATTCTAGTAATAAATGAAATAAGAACTGAGAATGTGGTTAATAGGCAGTTTAGCTGAAAACCTTTTTGGGAGCATATTTAATTACTCCTAGGGAAGAAAAAAAAAAAAAGTCTGCCTAATATTTTCTCCCCGATCTTCCCTCTTGCAATCACTTTGATTTATGGACTGTTTATATATTTTCTATGATGATAGAAAAATAAAATGCTGCAAATATGACTTAGAACCCATTTTTTAATAACATGCATACAGAAAGTTTTCCTCAGTCTGTGACACAACAGCTCCTGAGTTACCCATGGGCACAGGTGGAAGCACAAATTATTTTGTAGAGTCCATCCAGCCCAAGAAAATTCTCTCCCTCTATAACACAAAGGACTGGAAATCTCCAAATTACCTTTTTTTCCCTCCAGACTCTCTCAGATCAGTATCTTCTGTATTTATGGTGAGTACTTGTGCTGGGGATGAAGACCCAGACGTGGCGGCGCTGTGAGGGGAGAGAGGGGCCATGAGGGAAGATGGTGGAGATGGGACTGTGAGGGCAGAGAGGGGAGTTGTGAGGGGAGAATGGGGCTGTGAGAGAAAAATGGCACTATGAGTAGAGAGAGAGAGGAGTTGTGAGAGGAGAATGGGGCTGTGAGGAGAGCAAGAGAGGCCTCAAGGGAAAAACAGAGCTGTGAGGAGAGAGAAGGGCTATGAGGGAAGATGGCAGAGATAGGGCTGCAAGGGGAGAGAGGGAAGTTGTGAGGGAAAATGGAAACTGGACTGTGGAGACTGCTCAGTAGAGACTGGGCTGTGAGGAGATAATGGGGCCATGAGGAAAAAATGGAGCTGTGAGGAAAGAGAAAGGAGTTGTGAGAGGAGAATGAGGCTGTGAGGAGAGAGAGAGGAGTTGTGAGGAGAGAATGAGGCAATGACAGAAAATTGGACCTGTGAGGAGAGGGGCTATGAGGGAAGAGAGGGGAGTTATAAGGGAAAATGGAGCTGTGAGGAGAAAGAGAGGAGTTGTGAGGGAAAATGGAGACCGGGCTGTGAGGGAAGAATGGGGCCATGAGGGAAAAATGGAGTTGTGAGGAGAGAGAGAGGAGTTGTGAGGGCAGAACAGGGCTGTGAGGAGAGAGGCCACAAGGGAAAAATGGAGCTGTAAGGAGAAAGAGGGGCCATGAGGGAAGATGGCGGAGACAGGGCTGTGAAGGGAGAGAGGGGAGTTGTGAGGGAAAATGAAGCTGTGAGGAGAGGGGCCAGGAGGGAAAATGGTGGAGATGGGGCCATGAGAGGAGAGAGGGCAGTTGTGAGGGGAGAATGGGAATGTGAGGGAAAAATGGAGCCATGAGGGGAGAATGGGGCAATGAGAGAAAAACAGAGCTGTGAGGGAAGATGGCGGAGATGGGGCTGTGAAGGGAGACAGGGGAGTTGTGAGGGGAGATTGCAGAGATGGGACTGTGAGGTGAGAGGGGAGAATGGGGTTCATGAGGGGAGAAGGTTGTAAGGGGAGAATGGGGTTGTGATGGGAAGAGAGGCGAGGTGTGAGAGGAAAATGGGGTTCCTGAGGGGAGATTGCAGAGATGGGGCTGTGAGGGAAGAATGGCGCTGCGAGGTGAGAGGAGAGGTGTGAGGGGACAGAAAGAGGAGAGAGCTGTAAGGGAAAACACCGGCAATATGTCTGTAAGAGGAGAGGTGAGGTGTAAGGGGAAAATGGGGTTCGTGAAGGGAGAATGAGGCCGTAAGGGAAGAGACAGGAGATGGGGCTGTGAGGGGAAAATGGAGATGTGAGGAGAGAGAGAGTTGTGAGAGGAAAGAGAGGAGCGAGTTAAGGGAAGAATGGGGCCGTGAGGAGAGAGAGAGAGGAGTTGTGAGGGGAGAATGCGGAGATGGGGATGTGAGGGAAATTGTGAGGGGGGAAGACAAGAAAGCTGTGAGCTAAGATGGGAGGAGTTGTGAGGGGAGCTGTAAAGTGGAATTGTGAGGGAAGAGGAGGTTCTGAGGGGTGTGTGAGGAAGGTGCCGCTCCCGCCGTCCCGCTGTACAAACCAGCCCCGGGCAGCCGAGGGGACAGAAACGCCCCCAAGCCCTACCCCGATCCCAGCAAGCGAACCCTGGCACGCGGCAGGACCAAGCCCTCGCTGCCTTCCTCAACCAGGCGAGGACATTTCCGACTGAGACCTACCTCAGCATCAATGAATTAATCGAGATCCAAGATAAAACCTTATCAGCGCCAGTCTGGGCACTGATCACTGGCTGCCCCTTCTCTCCCATTGTTCCTTTTTCCTGCTAACTTAGGGATATTAACAGGGAAAAAGTCAAGCCTGCTGTCACATGGAACTATCCTCCAAGAAAAGAAAATGCAGCTTCAGAAGAGCCGAGGGAGTCAGCTGGGAAAGCCTCAAGTTGTCTATTTTTCATTTATTTGTATTTTTTTTACCAACTGCCCATTTTTATACCCGAAAACATCTCTGAAGTGTCTTTAGAGCAGCACATTTATTGCTCTCTGCTGGCACATACCTGCCTTCCCATCCAGCTCAGTTTTCCATCAGCGCTCACAGAAACATTTTCCTGGACACAGTAAAGTTATTACTTAACATAAGAACATATGGATTATGGGTATTCCTGCAGTTTCCATTCTGTCAGGATACAACTTCTTCCCTGCCTCTTTGGCTTTGTCCATGGCTACAAATGCAGATAAGCTGCTCCAAAACAACTCACACATGCTGGAACAGCACAGGAGAAAACTAAAACCTCCAGTCCATGGTTAGCAGCATAAAGTGAGACTACCTATGGAACAATCCAACCCCCAAAATGCTCAGTGCAAAACTCTGAAATCTCTAGTGAGAAGCCAAAGAGATGCAGCAAAACAGCCACAACAGGCTTTAAAATAAGAATGAAAAGGAACTGTGAAAATCATGCCAGAAAGAAAAAAAAAACAAACTGATGTTTTAACATCAGAACATAAAAGAATGCTTGTAAGGAAGGCTTTAAAATGAGTTTCTTCACAATTTCTTGTGATTGAAGAAAAGGCCTTGTTCATGTCATCACTCATCTTCCACCTAATTGTATGCACATGTTGGGGTTCCAGCCTGAAGCAACGGGTTAATTCTCCAATTATTTCACAGGATTAGAACCACTTTTTTTTTTTTTTCTCCCCAGGAAATGTAATATTATTGTGCAGCCCATCAAGACATGCTACTTCATAATTAATACTAAATAAAAAGTGAATTCTCTCCTTTGTCTAAATAGTTTGCTTTGGCTCAGCTAGGAGCAGCAATTAGCAGGACAGCCTCCCTGAACACATTTGATCTGCTACAGGGTTTCCTGCTGCAGATCAGAGGAACAAACCTGAGTTCACACAATCCATGGGGTTTATGTTGGCTGGATGTGCTGTAATTAAAATGATTTTTTTTCTCCCCCCAAGGGCTTTGTTTATCTGCTTGTGCTTTCTCACACAGAGGCATGCACGTACCTAATTTAGCACTTCTGTTGATTTACACTCCTGCTCTTTACCAGCTCCCTTTGTAGCACTCACTGTTTGTAGTTTGCTGCAGAAACTGGGACCTGTTGTCACTGATGTTATAGGTCTGTTTTATTAGCGGGAGGAACAGTTCCCATGGAAACATTTCCATGTTTCATGGTGTGCTTTTCCTGGGATTCTCAAGGTTGGGTAGGGTGGGCTCTGGGCCTTCCTAAATGGGAGCACACAGCAGTCTGTGGAAGCTGCCCCTTCAGCAGGGGGAGGAAAACACTGTATTTTTAGATTGTGTATTTCCTCTCTTATGAAGTCTCAAGCCTGTGAAAACAGAACAGCCTGACAGCCCCACACCATTCACTGATGTTCAGGCCAACTCCCACCACTCAGACAACAAACTGGCTCCTAATTGGAAAGGCCACCTCCAAACCCAAGAGAACATTTTTCTTTCACTCTGACCTTTACATGATGCTGTGAGTGAAGCTGGGGTTTTACAGGGCTCAGCACACTGGCCTGAGCCAGGGTGGCCCTGTGTCACATCAGAGACTCCTCAAATTTCCAGAAAAAAAGCTCCAAAGCCCTCCTGCTCCACAACCCCAGCCCCTGGCATTCACCAAGAGTGATGGTAAAAACAAAATGAAGTCACCTGTGGAAGGATTAAACCACCTTCTCTCTCTCTTTGTGTTTGCCACACACAGGGGAGCACATTGCAAATAGATTGTCCCACTTAAACGCAGCACACGATTCATCTGCAGCAGCCTGGATCCTGGAAGGGCAGGTCCCCATCCCCCTTCCCTTTGTCCTCTTTCTTTCCAGAAGCTGGCAATGGGATCCCAGTAGTTTTCATTTTATTTTTTTTTTTTTCTTTTTTAATCTGCAGACTTACAAAAATTTTTAAATCTATTTCAACCTATACACAGTAGAGAGGGGCAAAAAAATCCAAAGAAACTTCAGACTTTATGGCCACAGCCAGTGCTTTGAAGAGATTATTATACCAAGTTCTTATTCAAAGGAGAGTAATTATCATGTTCTAACAAACATTAAATAATTCAGTGTTATTATTTTGGCAGTTCTTTGTGAACCAGGTGTTGAGGAAGCTGTTTCAGACAGCAGCATGTGATGCAGTCCCTGGGGTCCTTCCCCACATTAGGAGAGCCACCTATGCTGGAGCTTCCCAGAGCCTGACTCCAGCAAAGCCCTTATATCAATACCCCAGGACACTGTGGCTTTACTTATTTCTCATCATCCCTATCAATACTCCTCAATTTTTAAAATATTCACACAGAACAGTATGAGCTTTTGCAGTTAAGAGTCAAGTAAAGTTCCTGTCTCTGGTCTATATTACCCTAAGCTTTTAAAACACAGTCATTTTTATTTATGTAAGAGTATTCAAAAATTCATTTTTCTTCACACTACAATCTCTGTGTTGCTTCACTCCCAACAATCCCACATAATCTTGCCAATCCTTCCCCTCCTCTGACCTCCCATACATTTAAAATCTCAACCATGCCATGCTATTTCTGGGATAAAAAACCAAACAAACCACAAACAGGAGTGTGGAGCCACCAAGCTTGAGGGGAAGGAGTTTTTCTTTAAGAAAAGAATAATTCCAAGCAAGATGATTTGCTCTTTCTTCCTTGGGCAGCTCCCCTTCCCCCTCACTCCCAGTATTGCTCACATCAGACCAGAGTTGCTAGCTCTGGCAAACACCACTTCACAATCAAGTGCACGTGCTAGAAAATACCATAACCACAAACCAGTCCAGCAAATCCCTGATTGCTGCTTGATTAATTAACACAGAGCCCCTGTTCAATCATTCCAGGCAGAGCTGCTGTTCTTACCTTGTGGATCTTGGATGACCAGAGGTGCAGTTTGGTGCTGATTTGGGGACATTCGTGGCTGGTTCACCCAAGCCTGGAAAACACAAGAGATTTTGGCATTCCATACCCAGCAGCTGCATTTGCTGGCCCATTCTGCTCAAAATGAAGGACACCAAGACTTCTTTCCACTTAAAAGGGGGGGGGGGAAGAAATGGCTGAGCCATTTTCTTCTGTATCAAAGTGGTAAGATCAGTACAAAGAACACACATCATCACCCTGGGACTTATTTCAAAAACATTTGGGGAATTAAACAAACCAGTGCCCTAGCATGGCTGGTATTTGTTGGGGAGGCAACACAGGGAGCCTGGGGGGCATTTGGTGTTGGGTAGCATAAAGGAGAGCAGGGCCAGGCCTGTCCCCAGGCCACAGATGCTGTTTAGGCTGGCTCTGCTCAAAACATTAAAAAGGGCACTCTGGCTTCATGCCACGTTCATAAACATGTCCATCAACTGCAGCCTTTGGGGAACAGGCTCTACTGAAACCAGTCACTTGCTGAAAACAAAAGTGCCATTCTTTACCTTCTAACCCTTCAGCAAAGCAGCTTTTCTGCAGTACAGAAGGTAAAATCCACTCCATACATCCACTACACAAATGCTATTTAAAATTCACTCACACAGTGAATTTAATGTTCATTCAGGCTAAGCTCAGATCCTGGGAAAGGCCCAATAACAACATGGGCAAATCTTAGCAGAATTCTGCTAAAAACAACTGCACAAAGAGTCCACGAGGCTTGGCACAGTTACATTTCACTGAAAAAGACTTAATCACAGGGGCAGGGAGCAAGACAGAAGAGCTGAAAGTCCCCAAGTACCACAGTGATTTTTATTTATTAGCACAGGGGCATTTCAGCATGCTACAGACCCTTCCAAGAGCACTGACCCCCTTCTCCACACACTGCCTGCTTTCTCCTCTCAGGAAGGAGGATTTTAAAGAGTTCCCATGGGATTTATTAACTTAAAGATATTGATTGTACTAAGCATCTTTTTTGTCCAGAAAACGTAGTGGAAGTTCTCTGCTCTGCAGTAAGAGCCAGCCCTTTCCCCTGGCCCACACAAGCCTATCCTGGGACAGGGATGTGGTGACACAATGCCACCAAGACACTGTGGGACACTGCCATCCCCATGCAGCCCCTCCTTACCTGAACAAGAAGACTCCAGCAGCTCCACATTGTCCTGTCCTCACTTCAAAACTGCTCTGTGAGGAGGGCAGGAAGGAAGAAGCAGCACAGGGGTCCTCAGCTGAGGACTGAATGGGCTGCACTGGTCACAACCCCCTGCACAATTACACACAGCTACTCCTCCTTTAGCAGAAAATGGAGAAGCAACTTCACATTGCTGGGGTTTTTTAAATACCTGGCAAGAAAATGAAGAGAAATGCACAGCGTGCAGCTAATTTCTGAACCAAACAGGAAACAATTCCAGAAGCTCAGAAGTTCAGTCAGTAAAGGAGAGCAAACAAGGGTGGGATTCTATAATTTATTATCATTGCTAAGATGAACACAATACTTGATACCCCATTGTATGCAGAACTGTAAAAAAATAGTTTTAATACAGTATCAAAATTTACACAAGTGTAGAGTCAAAAGACCAGTGTCCCTGACTTGGCCCCTGCACGCCCAGAGTGCAGGCACAAGTGCAGGTGTTACAGCTGTTCATACATACAGAGAGATAGGAATACAACAATTGAAATTGAACTCTGCAAACAATAGAGGGGAGAAAACAACAGGGGAACAGAACAGATAGCTGGCTGGGCTGGAGGTTAGAGCAGAAACCACGCAGGAGGGCCATGGTTCCAAACACAAGGCTGAATTCTGCATTTCCAAATCAAGGAGAAGCAATGAATGGGAGTTTTGCTGGATCAGAGGCCTCACATTGAATGGCACCAAGTGAAAATAACAGAAACCAAGAGAATTACTGCTGCAAATTAACATGCTTTTTCTGAAGACAGATAGCAGATTTACATCATACTCCTATAGAACAAAAGATTGTACAGCTACATTTCACTGCAAATAGCCCACAGATACAGTCCAAGCTCAGAAAAACAGAGGTTCTGACTTTAGATCAAATCTTAGTAACCAAGAACAAACCAGAAACCCAGGAATTGTTGCATTCCTATTTTTTTTTAATTATTCATTTTTATTAGTCTTTTTGATTCTCAGCTATGGTAAAAAGTTAAGCAACAGCATTCAGTCACAAGCTTGTTGCACATTCATGAAACTATCATTGCTTTAAGATATACACAAAATATCTATCGTTGTAATTCAATACACACAACGAGGATCATACACGGAGATAAAAATAAACTAAGCACATCTAGGGTGCCCGTCTGGTCAAATCTCAGGCAATTTGAACAAGAGCTTTCTGCCTCATCATAATGAAAGACATGCTCTGAGGATAATAAAACCTTTTTCTTTGAAAGAATGCTACAGTGGCAAGAAAAGCTTTTTTTGATAATGCAGTGCAACCTTTTAGATCCTTGTAGGCTCTTGTTAAACAAACCAGCATGTCTCTAAATTAAACAGTAGAAATTAGCATCCTGACTATTGGAAAATATTTTCCAAAATAAATTCTGATGGAAATCCTGACTTGAGACTTGTAACAGTGATGCCTAAGTATTCTGTTCATTAAAGGGCCTCTCATTAAACACCTTACACCTCTTCAGAAGATGTGCATCAAAGTGAATCGAAAAGAAAGCTATCTTGACTTTCATTTAGAAAGAAATTGTGGATCACTACAAGTACTGTAGTTATGCTACACAACTGGCTGGTTAGGACTTTATGGTCTTTTAGCACCTCCAAAGGCAGGTATTCTACCAAAGCAAAAATAATCACCTGGAAATTGCCTAAGCACCATTAACGGATCCTTTACAGACTGAAGTGTGAGTTACTAAGAAGCGACTTTCTCAAACCTGTGGTGACCAAAGGCACAGTTTATCAGTGTCTCTCCAGTCTGCTGAAAAAAACCCTCTCTTAAATTCAGTGGAAAACTCGTTCAGACCTATCAGAGATTCACTGTGACTAACCAAAATAAAACTTATTTCGCGTAACGCCTGTAGAATCCCAAATATCTTTTGGTTACGATGTCAATGCCTCAGTGCTTCTAAGGGCGGAGTGTTGCAGTGCGGGTGCAGCGCTTCGTTAGGCGGGATATGGGAACAGCAGGGCCGGGGGACACTGCCACACGCCACACCACTGTGCACAATGTCCCCCTTTTTCCAGCAGTCTCTCGCAGTGCAGAACCCCGCCGGCAGCTGGGAACTGCGGCGGACATAGGCGGCTCCTCCCCTCCCCTGGGCAGTTCAGACCGTGCTCTTCAGAGAGAGGATGCGCTCAGGGCCTCTTACATGGGTCCTTTGTACTGATTTCCTGACAAGTGCTGTCTAATTCCAGGGCACGACCCTGCAGCATCTCCAAGTTTCCTCCACACAACCTAGAGGGAGGATGGAAAGAGAGCTCGTTATTCCCAGTTAAGGAGCACCGGCGTTCCCAAGGACATGCAGCTGGAATGCCACAGCTCGGCACACACACCATGCAGCACAGCCAGGACGCGGGGCGGGGACACACGACAGGAGCAGAGACTCTCTTGAGGGACACAGCATTCCTTCCGAACACAGAAAGCACATGCTGCAAGGTAAAAATGATTAAAAACAAGGACACATGGACTGGCACGTGCATCACTGGGATATTTTATGCTTTACACACAAGACTGAGGGTGTTTGCAGACCTCAACAGAAACTCTGTCCCAACTACTTCCCCAAGCACATCTCTTGCAGAATGTGCTTCAGAACCACAAATATCCATCCAGAGGTGTCTAAACGTCTCCAGTTAAAAAACTACCGAGCAGTCCTCTATTCCAAAGGATTTACTTGTTCTCTTACAATCAAGCAAGGCATTAGAAGTGTTTACTGCACTAGTTCTTCCTTGAGGTCAGAGGAATTGTGCCTGCACTCACTGTGCTGCACTTTGTTAAACACCCATGTCACAATACTGGAATTGGAAAGGCAGAGAAGTGAGACCCACCCCCAACATTCAAGGAAGTATTTTACAATGATTTATGGAGAAGTTGATGGAATATGAGCACAGAAGAGCAGCTTGTGTCATGTCCCCAGGCTCTCAGGGACCACTAGAGACAAGAACGTTGATTCCTATCCGTTGTACCATAATTTCAGATTGGTTTTTGTAACTGCTGCTAAATCACCCACTAATCTCCAGGCCAACAGCAATATGACTGTTGAGAAAGGTAAAAGCTGTTTTCCATTGTCATCATTCATTAGTTGTATTTTATCAGTGCCTTAAGTCCAGCAGTGAACAGACTGAACAAAGACAAAGGAGCTGGATCCTGGGAAGCTGACATCTTGAAAAGGTTCCCATAGCTGATGGGCAAAGGCAGAACAAACCCAAGGTCCTCTGTGCAAGATTCTGTGCAAGAGATGGGAAAATAACCAGTTTCTCTGAGCCTTTGCTGAAGAAAACCTGAGTGCAATCATGAGAATCAGAAATACTTTAGCCTGGAAGCAACATGACTACACTGTTAAAACATAGGGCTGAACAAAGTCAAGTCTTTAAAGGGAACTGTCTTTAATTCCAATGGGTGGGCATGACCCAAACCCTGCAAACTTACCATATGGCCAAAATCTTGCAGCCAGAAATCCCAAGTCACTATCACAAAAAACGTGTGTGCTTTAGGCACATTTGCTGTGCAGTGCAACACTGCAGTGGTGAGAGCATGAAAAATGGGGGTTCAGGGGCCCTCCCAAACTGGATGTCTGGGGCACAGCCAGGCTGGATCTCACTATTCTTTCCAACCTCTGGTTCCTGATTTTCCTAACTTAATGCTAGCAAAGAGGAAGGTCTCCTGAACAGCTTTTGCATCTACCCATGACTTTCAACAATTTTTCTTGTCAATAAATATTAAAACAATATTTACCATGCAGCTAATGCTGACACAGTAATAAACGAGGAGGTGACACTTCCCAAAGTCCTTTATATCCTGCTGAATGAGTGACTCCTGGTTGCTAGGAAAGGACAAACCCATACAAGAGAGCCCATGTCCTAAGCATAAGTGACAAGCTGGAATGCCACTCAAAATTATTCCAAATTTCAGCAGAAACCTCATAAGGCTCATGGAGATCCCTTTTTACCTACCTTCAGGAATGTCCCTGGAAGCCAGGCAGGAACCTGCACCCAGCTGCAAGTGAGCCATTACAGCATTGCAGCCCTGTGGGACTCCAGCAGCACAGGAAACACCCATGGTAATCTCAGTTCCCTGAGCCCTCCAACCCAGCTACACCCCTAATCCCAACTGGTGTATCCCACCTTCCCTTGGCTCCCTTCCCAGGTGAATTGCAAACAGAACTTCCCAGTTACATGAGAATTATCATGAATGACACCCTTCCAGACATTCCTGTGCTTTGGAATTCCCCCCATGCTCACTAACACACCATGAACTACCTCTAAATCTGCTGCCACATGTGGCTGCTTTCTCAAGCTTATAAATACAAATACAAAGCAAAACCCTTCCCAAATACATTGTTGATGAGGAGGCACCAATTCCATCCTGAGGAGAGAATTCCCACCTCTGTTATCCTAATAAAATACCACCACAAAACTCCTCCAGCATGAATTACACACCCAGATTTGCATTTTGTAGTATTTTGGTACCAGATCCCATTTTGATACCAATCAACACCATGCATCAAAATTCTGGAGCTCAAAGTGAAACTTGTCATGGTTGCACTGTTTTCACAGGCAGAACGATACCATGGCAAATGTTTCCTGTGAAACACCCACAGTGCATCAGGCTGCAGCTAAACACTGACTTCCAGCCTGGCAGGGAGGGACTGCAAGGAGGATGCAAAAGAAAAGAAACATTATCATTAGTTCATCACAAATCCACTGTGCTTTTAACATGGACTGGGTGGGTGTAAGAGAAGACAAAACCAGAAAGGAAATAACCAACTATTTAAAAAGCATAATAATATATCAATAGTCAAATCAGGCACAGATGATAGAAGTCAGAGGGACAGGGAGCATTTCAATGCCAGCAGCAGAGCTTGGAATGGCTGGGGAACAAAGGGACAAGGTGGGATACAACTATGTACTTGAGATTTACAGAGATGAAGTAATAATGTCAAATTGAGCATTTTAGAAGTGGCATTACTTACATCATAAGAATTTTTATGGATTACTAATAAATATGTATGACATACAAACAGGGGTTTTATCCATAAATTGTGAAGGAATATCATAGGCAGAAAAATACAAAAGGGCCATTGTTCAGGTGGGGAAACTGAGGCTGCCAGGCTTCATCACACTTGACAAGTTTTATTCTTATGAAGGATAAATTCAGGTCGGCTGAGCCATACAGTACTTTATCCCAGATATATTATACACATAGATTTTTCTGATCAATATTAACTCGCATGTTAACAGTGCTCCTAACTAAACAGTAATTGCATTACAGAAACAGTAATTGACTTTATTTCCATATAAAATCTTCAAGGGCATACTGTCAGCATTTAAACAAAGATTACTCTGCATCTTCAGGTGATTCCAGGCTCAACATGGAATAGAAAATGAAACACCTTAAACTTACCCTGTACATTTTCCCAGCTGTCTCAGTGCAAAGCCAATCTGTGTGGAGCACCACGAGCAGTTTGGGCAGATACAAAAGGCTCAGGCATGGAGACACAAACGCGGCAACTTCTTCTTCCAACCTCCCTGCCTGGTGGAGCAGGTCAAGGAAGAGCAAAGCTCTGCTCTTGCTCCCCACTTCCTCCACCAGCAGGAGATTCCAGGCAATTTTTAATTTTTTTTTTTAATTTTTTTTTCAAAGCCAGGAAAACAACAGCACTATTTTAACAACCCTCCTCTCTGATTTCTAATGGAAATGCCCTTTCAAAACACATTCCTGGTCTTGAGATTTCTTGCTGTGCACAAGTGGGTTGCACCAACAACAAGGTTTTATTTCTTTGTTGCAGGAATTTCAAGTTGCCAAATTTGCACAGACAAACAGGCTCCTGGTGCTGGCTGGTTCTTCCTCCTGCACCTGATTCTGCAGAGTGTGCATTTCCCAGAAATGGGGGAACAAACCAGCAGGGTCTGGCAAAGTGGGGCAGTCTGTGAGCTGCCAGCTCACTCTCCATTTGGACACAACACTTCACTGATATCAACTGCTGCAGTACCTCCTCAGCTCTCAAATCATATTGAACTCAACTCTATGTATTTCTTATCAATCCATTTCAGCAAGCAAAGCATCAGCTGTTGTTCCAATATTTCACTTACACAGACCAGCTGTTATTATAGGCTGTCAAAAGCACCTTGTTAAATGCTCTGTTCAGAGAAGAGCTTTGACCAAGGGAGATTTTAAGAGAACTACAAAAGGCTTTTTACCATAATGACCCATGATCTCTTGACAAAATTAACCGGCATGGCTTTATTTTCAAGGCAGCAGCCAATGAAATCTATGGGAGATTGGCAGAGAGGAGCTGATATGGCAGAGAGGAGCTGGAGCACTCTGAAGCAGGCATTCCTGGGGAGCTGGGAATGTTGTAGCAGGGAGAGATCAGTGCACCCCTGGGCAGTGCTGCTGGCAGGGAGGTGTCTGGGGAGCTGGGAATGAACAAGGATGAGATCAGTGCACCCCTGGGTATGCTGCTGGCAGGGATGTGGCTGGGGAGCTGGGAAGGCTGTACCAGGGTGAGATCAGTGCACCCCTGGGCAGTGCAGCTGGCAGGGAGGTGGCTGGGGAGCTGTCAGTGAGGGGCTGGGCAGTCCCCACTTCCTCTCCCCTGCGGTGAGGCAGGGGCTGCGGGGCAGCGCTGCTATGCCCGGGTTGTGTTACAGGAAGGGATCTGATCACTGCCATTTATATTCACTTGCAAAAAGCCATTTCCTCAGCTCCGCCGAGGAGAGGCCAATGTCACCCGCCTGAGGGACATAATCACCCTGCCAAGGAACTCGGATGTCCAGGCAAGTCACAGCACTGCTGAGCTCAGAACCAGAGCAAATATCTGCAAAAGCCCCTTCCAGAAAGAGGGCAAACCTCCCTCTCCAATATGTCCCTGCAACACCTCTATAGGTGGGGAATAACACCCAGTTAACCTAAGGCAGGTTAGAAATGAGTGAAGCACAGGAGAGAAGAGGTGCCCAAAGCCCCAAACTACCACGACTGAGGCGGGACTGGGAGAGAGGAATGCATAGTCCTCACTCTGCTCAGCTCTCCCTCAGAGGAGCACTGGAGCTGCAGTGTGGCAGTGAACTCAGGCACTTGTCTCACACCACCCACAAACCTTGGAATCTTGTAACACTTTCTAAGTTTCTTTAACTGCAACAGTTTTACTGCTGACAGAAGGGAGAACTCCAAGCTTTACCCCTCTGATTACTTGAGTCAACTGCTGTGTATCAGCGCCACACAGGCCTTTGCAATCCAGCCCTGATTTCAGGGTAAAACATATGTTCCCAAGGGAGTTTCAACACTGACCCTGGGATTGTGGTCTTTGCTATTTTTAACACAAATATACTGTGTGCCTTGGCTTTATCTCTGCATTAAAGTCTTTCTGTCTGCACAGGTTACAGGAATCCCTTGTATTCCACTGGAGCATACACATGCACACTCAACAAAAGACTTCCTTATTCAGCAAAACACCACTTCCAGCTTCAAAGAAAAACTACAAATGTAACATGGAGAGCAGCTCCAGCTGGAATCACCAGGGCTGTGAGGGCTGGACCCTGCTCAGGAAACACACAGTCCACAGATGCAATGGGTGACAAACAAAACAAACCCCACTGATGATGGTAACATCCTGGTGGTGCCCACGGGGATGTTGCCAGGACAATACACACGTGTTGAGGGACAGACAGGACGTTGTGCATGGACTGGACCACAGCAGCAGTGTTACCTTCAGAGCATTTACCACTGAGTCAGACTGCTGAGAGGCTGAGCCATGTCCACTGATGTTGGCTGGCTCGTTTGCAGAGCAGTGACTCCCCTCCGCCCCTCCTGGCATCTTAATGGCATCCTTCGCAAAAAATTAAACACTATTTAATACACAAAAGGCTTGGTCACTGATGAAAGCAGATGTCAATTATTTATCGCACTTTTGCAAAAGGCTGAGAAGCGCTCAAGGTTGTGTTACTCCTAAGCCCCCCTCTTTTTCTGCCAAAGGCCACGGGGAAGCAGCGTGGCTGGCACTGCTGAGTGTCACCCCAAGGCTCTGGGACTCAAGGGCGTCCCCCGGAAAAATCTGGACATAGTAACAAAATTTCTATGTGTGCACATGGCCTCATAGAAGCGCTAGAAGATTTAGAGAGAGAATTTCAACCGGAGAGGAAGGTTTGGAGAAGGTCTAATTTTATCTCCGTAATTCCGGAGGTTGTTCCTTCCACAGAACTCAATGTTTTCCAACATTGCTGCGAGGTTTGCAACGCGAGCTGAGCAGCAGCCGAGCAGGGAAGGAACCAGGAGATCCGGACTGCCAGCTCACTCCTTCCCTGCCCCCAGCTCCTCCAGCCAAGGACATGGCCCCCTTGGCCTGGGAGATGTCAACTTGTCCCCAGCAGGAACAGCCTCGGGACTTTGTCCTCCCAGTGGACACCTGGAAGGGCTCTTCAGGTCACTGCCCAAAAAAAAAATGCAAGCTGCCTGAACTCTTGCAGCCCAGTCACCTCCAACTTTGCAGGATGTAAAGCATCTCCTGGATGAGGTAACCTGAGCAAGCAGGAGGTTTTGAGGAGTGCTAAAAATACCCCTGTGCTGCATCCGTGAGTGCTGCAGCCGCAGGGACCACCCCAGCACCGCTCCCCAGCTGCTCCCAACCTGCCCGGCTCTTCCCTTTCCTTCCTCAGGCAGGACTCTGCAAAAAATACTGAGAAATACAAAGAAGCAAAAAGACCAAGGGATGGAAATTTGCTCCCTTAAAGAGTATCAAACACCACAGGAAACACTAAGAAATAATGTAGAGGTAATTCCTGCTGGAATGTGTGGGAAATGCATTTCTGAAGGAAAAAGAATGACAGTGGGAAGCGCCTCTGGTGAGGATCAGTGCCCCCATGCGCAGTCATTTGCCCTGCTGAGCAAGCACATAGCACAGTGCAGAGGTTTTGGGGGTGTCTCTAATCTAAACAATAGGAAAGATGAAATAGGAAAGGTGTGGGAGAAAAAGGGCACAGGGTGAAGACAGGAGGCTGAACTTCAAAGAAAATTCATTGGGAAATAACCCAGCCCAAAGCAAGTTCCTAATGCTCTTGGGATATGCTAAAGGCCACTGTAACCTTGGTGCAGGCTCAGAGCAGTGCCAAGGGGCAGAGAGAACCCTCCCAGCCACCCCAAACCCCACAGTCATCTGCAGGACTGGACCTCACATATTAAAAAAAAAAAAAAAGAAAAAGGAAAAAAAAATTAACTATGTTTAAAAACCCCTACCAAAGCCCAGAATGCTGCATATGCTAACCCCATGGAAAAGGTCCTTTAAGCCTGAATCTGAAAACTCATTTCACACACAAACTTGTTCTCCTGCCAAGCCCCAGACCCACATAACCCATTGGAGTGGGCACTAATGGATCTCCTACCCAGGCTGACAAATCCTGCAATCCTCCCCAGGAACCACCTGCAGCAGCTTGCTGGGAGGGATGCAGGGGTTTTAGCACTTACTTTGCTTTTGGAAGGATTTTTAGAGCTGATAGTGACAGACTTAATGCTGCACTTCGAGAAAGGGAATGAAAGTTGAAGGAAAAGGGGTAATAAAGCAGATTGTAACAAGTCTGGGTTAGGATAAATTCAGTGTGTCAGCTTTGGAGCTTTTATCAGTAAAAGCATTCTGTTTCTTTACTAACTCCAGAGGCAGCAAAGATTTTGGTCAGTTTTAAATAGAAAATAGAAATTTTAAAATGCTGAGAAAATGAGTACAACTACACATGTAAAGCCTCCTGAAGACAATAAAACCCAAACCTCCTGGAAGTGCTGCTGCTCTCAGAGTTCAAGCCCTCCTCCAGGCACTTGTGTTCCACAGCCTCTTCCCTGCCACATGTAGCACATTTTTGTCTCCTTTCATGAGAAGGAGAAACTTGTGAACAAACTGCTTCAAGCAGCCAGCACATGTTGTTAGGAGACTGAAAATTACAGTTTCCCCTGTGGACATCCTTCTCCTTCCTCCCTCTGTCCTTGATAAGAGACATAAGATTTTCTTTAAAAACGAAGGCAGATTTGGCAGCCCTGAAGGCCCTTCCTCAGGTCAGGGACTTCTCATGGCAGGTGAGAAGGCAGTGAAGCCTCTGCCTCCCTTGGGGGAAGTTTATTCCAGGGAATGATGGGCATGCCCAGCCTGAGCATGGGGCCTGTCAGGAGCTCCTGAGGCAGAGAGGCAAAGCAGGAGGAAAAGGGATTTTGCCTGGTGTCTGAACACACAGGGCCTTGGGGATGAGGGTTGAGGTTTGCAGAGCCTCTGGCACAGCTGCTGCTGCTTCCAAGGGGAGCAGGGACACGTTTGAACCTCCACCAAACCTGGCTTGGTGTCCTTGCACTGAGCCTCCACCACTGCCCAGCCTAGAGTACAACTGGGTCCTGAGCAAAACTCGAGCCTGGGAAAAGAAATCTGCTCCCTTCCTGCTCTTCCCTAGCTCCACACAGTGCCTGCATCCAGCCACTGTATTCTATGTGACAGATAATTTCTTAGTAATAAATTGTGGAAGTGAATCCAAATTGGACAGGAGAGATGAAGTCATAGCTCTGTAGTGCTGAAATCTCTATAAATTTTAAACATCTGTAGTAACTGAGAACAAACAGCACTGTGTCACATCAGCACTGAGAAGTAATTGACTTTTTTGCTCATCCCACACAACCAGCCTTGCCCACTGGCCCTGGCCAGTCCTTGTGCCCAAGTGCAGCAGTGTGCACATGGCCTCTTCTGAGTCTAGAGATCTCTGAGCAGCTCATCCCACTGCAGAGAGCAGGGAAAACCTATACAATATCCTGCCTATGGCTTCCCACAAGGATAAGAATCCCTGAATGCTCAGATCTATGCGCTGTTAGAAGTAAATCTACAAAATATCTAATGCCAAAACGTGCCTCTAGTGAACAGAAAGAACAGGAAATCTGACTCAGCTCTGTAATATCACCTAACAAAAAGCCCAGATGAATGGAAATTTAGCATTTCACTAACATATTCACACTAACTACAAAATGTTACTACCCAAGCCATTTTCCCACAGTGCCAGAGGCAAACCCTGCACTGTACCCTGGTCAGGGTCAGAATAAAGGGCCCTGTGTAGAACAGAGTATTCTGTGATGGAGACAGTTAATCATGAGCTTTTCTACTTAAGTCAGTAGAAAGCTTCATTTTTTCAATCTGTATTGTTGATAAGGACAGCCATGAATGAAAAGCACTGCAGTGCCCAGCTCAGTGTCCAGCTCAGCCTGTGGGAGTCCCAGTGCCAGCCCCTCTGGAGGTGCCTGGCACACAGGGAGAGCCAGGAAGGGACAAGCAGCCCATGGCTGCCCCAAGGACACTCAGTCACCTCATCAAAACTTCCAAGAGCAGAATTTTCCTGCCTGCTGGGCACTGCTCTGTTCACTCACCATCCAAGCCCTGCTTCATTCTGGAGCAGCCTCTTATCCCAGAGGAAAGTGGTTTGCTGGGAAGCAGATCTTTCCTGCTGGGTAGCTGCCATGCCAGTTCAATCACTACCTGATTTTCAAAGCTTTTTTCCCTGATTTCCCCAGCCCTCAATTTCCCTGTACAGCTCAAAGCAAACACAGAGCATGTATGTCAGCTTGTTTCAAACAGGCAGGAGAAAGGAAAAGCAGAAAGCAATAAGTGCAGCATGCTGTTCTGCTGGATTAGTAACACACTAAAGAAAACAGTGACTTTTTTTTTAGGGAACATTCTGGTCAATTAAAATACACAATCTTCAAACGCTGCAGTTTTTCACCTGTCCTCAAAGACCTCAGCAGAAACCTCTCCAGGATGTTACTGCCAAAATCCACACACTCTCACAGTGGGTTGGAGGCACACACAGATTTCTGAGTGGCCAAAACCATTGCTGGCTAAACCCTTTCAGAAACAGCCATTCCCAGCAGGCCCTTCAGAAACTTCTTTTGATAATGAACAGGCAAGAGAAAAAGGTTCTGGGCTGTGGCACTTCCAAACCTTGGAGGCCACACATGGAAAATCTGGAAGATTCTGTAGAGTCTACAAGAAAATCCTGAGGACAAAGTAATTCCAGACTTCTACAGTTGTAACTGGAAAAAAAAACCACTACCTGTCCTCTGGGAACTGCAACTCTCTGTACACCAAGCTTTTCTTGACTTTCTGTCTTGGGAACATGAAGCTCATGAGCTCTTGTCTTCCAGCCCTCTCCTGTCAAGCACAATGGAGACCCTGAGACAAAGACTCTGCCCAAAACCTCAGCTGCTGGGAACTGGAGCCCTTCATTAATGACCTGTTAATTTACACTGGGGATGGGAGCACATGAAAGAGCTGGGTGGGTGGATGCTCTTGATTCACTTTCTTTCAGCAAATATTTGGTGACATAATTAGGAAACATCAGTTTGTTCAATGGCTTTTAATTACATTTTGGTTGAAGGATTCCCTATTCTGCATGCTAAGGAAGGGAGGAGACAGACTATGGGACTGTGAGTGACACAGATTTTAGGGAAAAAAACCTAACCAAACAGTTCCCATCTTCTAATTAGATTTATAATTTTAAAAATTTCATGAAGAAGGAAAATAAAAAACAAAGATCTCAGCAAAAGATTCAAAAGATTTGGAAATGGGTTGAACTAAAATTTGATAATCTAAGGGAAGAGGGAAGAAAGAAGGAAATGGAAACATTGGAAGAGCTTAAAAATAAACTAATGTGTGCCCAAGAGTCATGCCTGCCATGTCCTCGTTTAATGTACCAGGACTGGAATGAACTAACAAGGATGCAAACCTCCAAAAAAAGGACCTGAAGCAACAGTGCAAGTGAAAGAAATACAGAAAAAGAGATGGAAAAGGACCAAAAGCCTTGGAAAGGCAAGAATCAGGAAACAGAGGCAGCAGAGCCCAGGTGAGAGGGAGCAGAGGGGTACAGCTCAGCCCAGCTCCAGAGCTCACTCCTTGCATCCCAACTCCAGCCCCACTGGCACTTTGCAGCATCTTGGCAATGCTTCCCCTCCCCTTCACTGGAAGGGAAAGCAGAATTACAAGGACAAAGAGCTGGAAGGGGAAAAGTCTCCTCCTCCCTTGAAACAAATAAGAACTGAAGCAATTTAAATTGGGTGACTTGCCAAGTTTGTCCTTTGCAAATGCACTCACTGTCATTATATGACAGATATCCACATTCCCAGAGCATTTCAGCTGAGCTGATCAGCCCTGAAACAGCATCCCTACAAAAACTCAGGGATATCTACAGCTAATTGATGTGTGCATGCCACATCCTGATGTGGCTTCCCCCAGCACAAGGCACGGGGAGCAGCCATGCACCAGGCAAGAGGAGGACACTCCTTTTTCCAGCTCTCTGAATTTACTCACTGCCCAGGGAGCTGCAACTGGGATCCAAATCCAACATTTGATCCCTACTTATTTTATTAATTATCGCTGAGTATCTCCATTACAACAGCATAGGTGCTGTGTTCTGGTGTAGAGGGCTGGTGTGTCAAGATTTGAGTGGCAGGGAGGACTTAGGGTTTTAGTAATGGGGAAGCTTTAGGGATGGCTTCCCAGTTCTCAGCCCTGCAGCTCAGTGCAGACGAGCCCCCTGTCACTGCCCAGCCCAGAGTACACATCTAAGAAGAAGGAAAAATTTCCCTGTCCACCCTATGCTGCTGATGGGGAGAGACAGAGAAAATGAGGAGCAAAACTGAGCCAGGGAAGAAGGGAGGGGTGAGGGGAAGGTGCTGTAAGATTTGGTTCCTGTTTCTCATTATCCTACTCAGAATTAAACTAGTTTCTCCAGACAAGTCTGTCCGGCCCATGACAGAACTGGGAAGTGATCTGTCCCTGTGCTTACCTCAACCCATGAGCCTTGTGCTGTGTTTTGTCCCTGTGAGAAGGAAGGGAGTGATGGAGCAGCTCTGGTGGGCACCTGGCCTGCAGCCAGGGCTAGCATGCTGGATGTGGTGAGAGCATTGCTGATGCTGCCATTTCTCTTTTCAGTGCCAGCTGCACGAGCCGATCCCCAGGGGCGCTGCTGCTCCGAGTGTGATTTGAGTCAGCACAAGGCACTGCCAGAGCCGTGCTGCTCCTGCCTCAGCCCCACGGGAACTCCTCTGGCCTCAACTCCATCCAGCAAACCACAAACGCTCTTGCTCAAGCCCTGCAGCCCCCAGGTCCTGCTGTCACACAGCCTTGTCCCCAGGAGGGTTTGAGGAGAACCAGTGCAAGCTGCTCACCCCTGCCACAGCCAGCACTGTCTGGCATTCCCAACAGAAGACCCAGCTGCATGCCATAAATCTTGGAAAGTATCTGCTTTCTTGCCCAAAAGTTCTGTTTGTGGCCAGAAACTGAAATGGTCTGGATTATATCTTGTTGGAGAGAAGGAAAACAGAACAACAACAAAAGAACAGTTCTCACCAAAGCTGCAACCTATGGCTCCTTGTAACTCTGAAACCCCTCCTATGACCTGAACCACCTTCTCAACCACTGTGCAGCACAGCAGGACTTTAACAGGCTTAAGTGAATATTCCCATTTTTATACCTTTTCTACCACCTGATCAAACTAAAATGTTGACTCAGTGGTGGGACTGCAACTCCCCTGACAAAGCAGCCCTTTGGTACAGCAGAGTGAGCTGAAACTCAGATTCCATTAGAACAGTGATGGCAGCACTTAAAACCATTTGCTTTGGAAATGCTCTTGCCACTAAATATTAATAAAACCTTTACATTAGAGGTCTGTGGGGTTTTGAAAAGAAAACTAATACATATGGAGGGAGACAAGGAAAGCAAAAGAAATTGGAAAAGAACCACATCTAAGTGACAGAGGAACAGAATGATTTGTCTGGAGAGGTGTTGACAAATGTGTCAGTGCATTTCCATGAGTGACAAATAAGCAGAAAAGGAGGAGAAGAAAGGATATTGAAAGCAGAGAGGAAAAAGAAGGAAAGTGTGGCAGTAGGAGAGAAAAGAGCCTGAGACAAGGCCAGGGCTTTTCAGCAGAGACAGCAGAGGTGTCACACTCACAACTCTGAGTTGTCACCTCTCTCCTAAGTGCAATCCTGCAATCTCCAAACCCTCCCAGTGCTCCAGTACCTCATCAGGGAGGGGCTATCCAAAAAGCAAAAGGCATTTCTCAGAGGCTCTCCTGAAATTTTAAGGCAGGACACTGTAACTGAGTGTGGGCCATGCTAAAAACCTTCATCACTTGTGGAGCTTGTTGTAGATTTTCAGTTTATTTGTCAAAAGCACTTGGCTTGGCTTCATGCCCAAGAAACTCCCATTAAATGGAATCAAAGCAGTGCCAGGAGTTCATGCATTTCCATCCTGCATCCTCGTGTTTGTGACAGGGCCTGATCACCAGTGAGGTGAGCACGTTCTAGGTGGCACCCACAGCAATAACAAACACCCAAAACAAACCCAGGTAAATGCAACACCGAGGTGATGAGTGCAAAGTTATAACAAGTCAGTGTCTGCATTTCCTTCCTCTCCCCAAAGCCAGGACTTCAACCAGCAGGAAGAGTAAAACATGCCAGGAAATGTGAACTCTTGCCACTCATTAAGTCTTAGAATGAAATGCCCACAGATATGAGATTTTTCAGAACTCTGTCACAGATCCTTGTGACAACAAAACCACACATGCGACAAACTGACCTGGCTTTTTGAAAACAAAAAGTAGTTTTCAGGCTTGCCCACCTTGCTCTTCCCCTTCAAAACCCTACTCTCAGCATATTTTGTTTCAATGATTTTTGCACCAGCTACAGGCTTAGGTGCTGGGCTGTTTCCACAGGCACTCCTCTCTGGTTTGGCGCCCCAGCCAAGTTATTTTCAGTGAACTCATTGCATACAGTGTGGGTGTTCCAAGCTTTGGTAAGATTTGGGAATGCTTTTTGTGGGCTCTGCCTCAGCACCTCAAACCCAGACAAATCAAACATAAAACACACAGACACTTCAAAAAATCTGGCCCATGAAGAATGTTCTGCACAATTTATCTCCCACTGCTGTTCCAGATCCAAGACAAACCACACAGTATTTTTGGGTGGGTTTGTTAACATTTGCCCTGAAAAGTTCTTGAAAAGAAAATAATATTGGTTATCACTGAGGATCAAACTTTGTTTTTTCTACTGAAAACTGTTCACATGCTAATGAGCAGATATTTCTTGTTGTCCTTCTTTTCCAGATCCAAAAATTAGGGTAGAGAGAAGCAAAGTGCCCAAGCGACCAAGCAAGGAGCTGCAGAGGCCCTTCCAACTGTCACATGAAATGTGAGGGGAAAAGCCACCACATTTTACTTGAAATCTGCCTTAGGAAAAGGGCAATAAATCTGAGCCAGTGGATTTTAATTCTTACTACATCACTGTTACCTTGGATTTTACAGTCAAGCAACACTACTAAGTCCAACAAAAAACACTTTGTCAGACCAATGACTAGTGTTCAATTTAAACAAAATCCAACTTCTTTTCTTTTCTTTTCTGATGGCCAACTTCATTTGAAGACCTGATGGATTTTTCTGAGGGTTATTTAATGAAATATAGAAATACATTCTAGTAAGTATGTGCATGTATGAAAATTACAAGTGTCTTTGATTCATTTGTACTCGATTCTTCAATTTTTCATTCTTAGAAACATGTTAGGAAAACCTTTAACATCATATTTGCTATTTACTCAACTGAATTTCAGTCTTGCATTCATGTAGCTAATATATTCCGTAAGTATGAAAAATAATAGAACCCAATTATTACTTTGAATAAATAATTTGCACTTTTAGAGCAAAATATTTTGGTTAACTATAAAAAGTAGTTGATACTTTAAGAAGAACCTCTTGGAATAAAACCAGAAGGCAAAGGGTCAGTTCATTGTGATCCCAAGCTGCTAATTAATTAATTTATGATTTAGAATAGCGGATTCCAGGAAATTTTTCTTAACAAGTTATCAAAGCCTGCAAAGGAAAAAAAAATTAATGAAAGCATTGTCATAGCCTCCAATGAATCCCCTAGTGAAACACAGCAAGATGAGCAAACAGATGTGAGAGCCTTGGGTTATCTGGGTGGTCAGAGGCAGGACAAGGGCTGGTCCCTCTGCAGCCCGGACGCTCCCGCGGGGCTCTCACCCACCTGGGGCAGCATGCGATTTTCCTCCTCCAGCTGTCTTACTCTGGCCTCCAGCTGCCTAACATAGGACAAGGTTGATTCTAAAAAATCAAACAGAAAGAGACTTGTATTATCCACAGAGATCTGCTCGTGTTTACCAGTGCCAGAGCCTGTGCCACATTCTCACTTGTCTCTCTCAAATGTCCATGGAACGTTCCACTCTGCTCCTCTCACAGGGCAGAGCAAACACCACTGATCCTGGAAATGAGTGATTCCTCCTTGCTTGTGATCCTGAACCACTTCAGGTTTCCCTTCTCAGACCCAAGGGATCTCACAGAAAGACAACACAGGCTTGAGTTCTTCCACCCCACCTCGTTTGGAAACACTCCACAGGGATAATGGATGATCCCACTGGGTCAGCGCTGCAGAGCCCAGGGACAGCAGATGTGCTGTGCAGGCAGGGGGTCAGAGGGATCCCCTACACTGTCCCAGGGCTCTGGGGCACACACAGCAGCTCCTGGGCCCCAGCCCAGCTCTGCCAGACCATGCTGGGAAGCAGCTTTGTGTCCCCAGGGCCTGGGTGACAGCAGGACCAGCCCAAGCACAGCGCAGCTCATGCTGCCATTGCCCTGCTCTACCCCCAGACCTGCACCAAGAGCAAACCCTGCCTGCTCTGCTCCCCAGTCACTCACTGACCTCCACAAGGGCAACCTTTGGTGCATTGTGAAGAACACGAGTCACTCCCAGTTTGCTCCCAAGAACTCAACATAAGAAAAGGAGATCCCTGATCAGGCACTAAAAGCACCCACACATTTCTTGGGTCACATAAAATTGCTGCACTTAAAGCCCTGGATCTAAGAGAGAGACATGTCTAGGAATGTAGCACTCAAGTATAAGAAAAAAGGTGCAGAAAAACTCTTACACCTCCTTGTATGTAGGTGGAATTCCACATGTTCCTGACTCAGTGATCCATTCAATTCCCACCACACATTTGTACTCACACTGCCATTGAATTAGCAAAATTGATGATTGATGGTATGGAATCCATGGCTATTGGGGCAGTGCTGATGGCTGATGCAGCCCTGCAAAGCTGCACTGACAACACAGCTGTTCAGTGGTTTAAATTGACAGATGAATTTGGGCATGAATTTCCTCTGATACCTCATCACTACTGCAGCCTGCCCATAAAATAAGGGAAATAAGGTGTCACTTACTGCTCTTACAAGACTGCAATAGGCTAAAATATGCATGGGAATTTACACAACATGGAGACAACACACAGTGATTTGTCAAAGATGATTAATGCCCAGCCAGGCACTGGATTAAAATAGCTTTGTGCAACAAAGGAGGAAGAGGTAATCTGGGGTTCTGTGCGCTCTGCTGCCTGAGGATTTTCACAGTTAGTGATGGGTGCATCTCTGGAGAGCTGCTGAGCCCGGCTCAATGAGCACTTAGGAGATGAACAGCTCATTCAATTAACTCCCTACGACAGGGGCCCTCCCACCAAATCAGCTCCTTCCCAGCACCGGCACTCCTGGGAGGAGCCGCAGGAGCTGGCTCACCGTCACAGCCCTTAGCACAGGCACCGGCTCCCGGCACATCCCACCCCTTCCCTCTGCTGTGTTCTACCTGAGATGGCTCCTGAGCACCCATCCTGTCAGAGAGCTGACCCTCTGGCACTGGCCAGCCCTAAATTCCTTCCTAAATTCACTGCTGTGTCAGGGCAGGTTTGGACTTCATGCTCCAGTCCAACTTTCAGTTGCCTCTGTGCGAGTTCCCCTCTGGATCCCCTTCAGCTCCAGCCTTCTGCGATCTCCTGGCTGAGCATTCCTTGTCTCCTCACACAAACCCCTTGGCACCATCTGCCTCTTAGTTTTATTCCTTACATGTGTGTTGAGAATCCAGAGCAGAGATCTCTGCTGCTTCAAATCACACAACTCTGCCTCAGCTATCAACTTCCCCATGCCAGCTCCTACCAGCTGAGGATTTGGTCTGGAATCTCTATGCCTTCTAAAGTGTGAAACAGTTACTCAAATCTCCTCTTGTGATCTGATTTAAAGGCAAAATTAGGTCATCTACCAAAGGCTTGAACAAGCAAATCCTAATGTATGTGAGTCTTCTTGACACATAGACTAGTCACATACATATTTCAGGATCTGTTAATATATTTATGCTGGGATGTTACGAGCTTAGAGGGAAAATGAGCAGAAAAGTCAGTCAAGGACGTAGGACGCTGAGAAACTGAAAACACATGAAGTGAAACACGGTCACTAAACTTTAAAAAAACCCAAGCAAACAAAAGTTGCAATTAAAAGTGTTTATGGGAAGACCTATATGATCCATCTTTTGCTCTGGAACAACCTGTGCAAACAGGACAGTCCCTGTTTCGTGTCATTACTGCCATTTCTGACACCTTGGTTCCATTTTCACTCCTTCCCATGCTCCTTTGTGAGGCATTGCTAAGAGTGCAACAATCTGGAAAAATTCCCATTCTCAGGAATGGGTTACCACCAAATGAGCTTCCCTCCTTGAGCTTTCTGTGCTCTTAACATCATTGAGAACGTGATCAACATGTGCTGCTTCATTCCAGGGCTGAAATAAAACCATTTTCTGAACTATTAGCAAGAGCAATATCTTGCTCTTAGGGAAATTCAGTGACAATTCATTCTCCACATCTGTCACTCTAACACATTGTAAGAGAACATCAATATTTACGTAGCTGATCTCTTTTCCTTTTGACATCCACTCTTTTGAAGCAAGGAGATATTCTGGGGTTGTGTCAAACTTTATCAGACACTTATGTTGCTGCCAAAGGCATATTTGTGCATTGGCTTTATCCATTTTTATATGACTGTGCCTGGTCTCAGTCTAGCAAGGAATTCATAATATTTTTTAAGCCAGATTATCCTCTGATGTTTCAGAATGGGTGAGGATGTCATGTTAAATTCTGATATTTTCCTTTTTCTTTCTGGGTTTGATTTTTTTGGGGGGTGCGTTTGGAGCTTTACAACTCACAGGCAGCTGTGGGACTGCACTGGTCCAGGTATATCCAACTTTCCAACTTTGACAAACTCCATTTGCTATGCTGCTCATCCACAAACACAGAATTTACTAGGTTGGAAAAGACCTTTGAGATTCCTGCACTGTGCTGACAGGAGTTTTATAATTGCACATTAAATCAGATTTTGGTCATTCAAATCCATACCCAGCACACTGCAGTGACACGTAAATAATCTTTCAATAAATGGGAAATGAAAACCAAGGTTGTGCTCTGAACCCTCCTGTACTACCTGGCAGCTTCAAACATTTAGGAAAAGGTTTCTCTGCTAACTGGGGAGCAGATTCAATGACATGCAAACCATCTCCCTGTCCTAGAATTCCTGCTCATCTGATTTAATTACCTCAATATTAATATTCATGACTGAGACACTCTATCACTGCAATCCATCCCCTTTCAGCTACCTTGTTTGGATAGAAAACAAAATTAAATGGCACTGTTGGATTTCCACTCTCAGTAGTTTACTCCCCTTGCACTCAGAGCTGGCACTGGCAGTGTCCTCTCCCCAGGGCAGGATCAGAGGCCTCCCAAGGTCATTTTTAGCCCTGTCTCCTGTGATTTTCTATTAGGGCTGCACATCTTACATAACCCCCACACTGAAGAAGTACTGGAGAACTTCTTACGAGAGTGCAGCCGCACTCCCCCGCCACGCAGCGACGCTGGGATTAGAGCTGTCATGTAGAAAGGGAGACATCTGCCCAAGGCAGGATTTTATTAAGCTCACCACAGTGTTTAGGAGCTATTGACAACAAAGGCACATATTCTCAGCAAGTTTTGGGACAGTGAGCCCCGTGGCACTAAGACAGGATTTGCTGTTTTCAGTTTTGCTGTTGTTGGAAATTGCCCCGCTCCAAGCTCAGATTCCTCCTGACTATGGATCCAGCAATTCCTGACTTCTCCCATACTTAAAAATATAATTAACTAAACTGAGCCAGTTCACCAAGTGTGTCAAAATTGAATCCTAGCAAAGGGAAAAGCCAGCACACGCTGCTTCAAACATCCAGGATGCAGTGGCAGTTCTCAGGCATCATGTGCCACGTTTCCCCTTTCCAGCACATATTACACACAGACAGGTGCTAATTACCTTATCTCTGTAGTCAGAGAATTTTATTCAGATTACACACAAAACCAGTGTGTTTTCTCAGGTGCAGCAGCTCTTAATCACAGATTAACTATTACTTAGAAGAAAGCATATTCTCCTTTTCTTAAGGCAGTCCTTGCCATGCCTTTAACAATTCAGTGATGGGGTCTGACTCGGATTCCAAGGTGTTTGCATTTTCCTGGATTTGGGTGCCACTGTGGATCAGGCAATTTAACGAGCAGGTCTGGGCTGACTGTGCACACACATCCCTGTGGTGAAGCTCTCCCAAGGCTTTTCCTTCTTCCTTTGGTCACCAAGGAATGCCTCAGGTCACCCAAATGCTGCCTGTGACACAACTTACTAGAAGTGTATTGTTGGCTCCTAGTTAAGAATGTTACTGATTTAGGCTGGAGGTTTTGTTGCACATTTAGCCTTTAGGGGCAACAAAATTTGCAGCAGAATTCATCTGGGGAAAAAAAAAAAAGAAAACTAAAAAAAAAATATAAAGTTTAAAAACCTTGCATGGAGAATAAAGGATTTGGCTATAGGAGCACCTAAAAATTATCTGATGTCAGCTGAGGTAACGCTCCTGCTAACAGCTGGATAACACTGGCACACTAATGGGCTGCTGAAACATTAACCTTGCTTTGTTTGGGGTTTTTTGGTGCTGGAGGTGACAACAGCAAGGCTTTCCTTGCTGGCCTGTTTGATATCCTGTTAGCTCCCCTTCAGCCTGTGCTAAATGCATTTGGCACATTATTGATGGAGAAAATCAAAGCCATTATGCTGCTGCTGAAGCCTTTCCCACCGGCTGTCAGCTCGTTCTGCTATTGACCGGTTGTGGTTTATGATCAGTGAAATCTCAACACTCGGGTTTGTCCCTGTGTCACCGCACTCTCCTGTGCTCATTAGGAGCGTCCCAGGAGCAGGCACAGCCCCCGGACTGGAACCACAGCAGAAGGGAGGGGGTGAGTGCTCAGCAGGCTCCTGCTGAGTGAAACAGAGGGAAAAGGAAAGGAAAAGGTACTGGCTGGGAACAGTTCTGCTTAGGGAAGGAAGGGAGATGAAGCACTTATTCATCTCTCCAAGCCAGTGCCCTCATCTCCCTCCTTCCCTAAGGCTTGCCTTTTCCAGCTCTCCACCTGATTTCACACAGCAATCTCGACCTTACACCTTACAGGGGCCTCCTGGTCATATGGAATTGCATCTCTTAAGTGTCCCTTGCTGAAAAGACTCCGGGTCCCCTGCAAACCTGTGGCCACTGAGAAATCACTGCAAGCACAGAGGCACCTCCAGCTTCTCCCAGTTCTGCTGTGCCTCTGTTAAATGAACGCTTACAGGACAAAATGAAAAAAATAAATGAGAATACAAAGCTTCCCAGCAACAGCAATATTTGTGCAAAACTCAGAGGGTCAAACCAACTGAGACACCAAGGCTGCTCACAATCCTTACAACTCCCCACAAATGCTCACAGCCACTTCTCTTAGCACATAAAATTGCATTTCACAGGCTCCAGTCATCAGATGTTGAAGAGACATAGTTTAGAGAAGTTAGTTTAGGTGAGAATTTTACTATTGGTACAGCAATCTCAAGTTAGTAATACATTGGCTTCACCTGGCAAACTACAGACCAAACCTCTCCATCAATTTTATGCTCATCCAGTGCCTCGTTAGGAGGCAGTTATCCAACCTGTAAACTCCTCTTTTATGGGTTGCTGTTTGTGTGACGCAATCCCAAACTCAAACGATGTTCCTGAGGGTACAGAAATAGAAGCTCTCACATCACTGAAAGCATTGAACCATTGAACATTTTCTTGCTACAACTCCAAAAGAGATGCCGAAACTCCCAGCAAAGATCGATAGATGTGAATATGTGGGGAACAGCCAAACCACCACTGCTCCCCTCCCTGGGCCAGTGAAACCAGCAGTCCCTGCTCTGGGTTTATAGGGGGGAAATTTGGATGGAGAAGCAGGGAGATCTCTCCAGGAGATGTCTGGGCAGCAGGCAGTGCTGAGGGGCAGCAGGGCCACCCTCTCAGGCTCTGTTTCCAGCTCCTTGTCCCACTTCTGATCCTGCCGATGCTTCATTCCCTGCAACAGGAGCATCCTGCATCCACTGTGGGGTGCACACAGCATCCAAAGCCTCCTGGAAACACAGCAGGAGAAACTACAAACCCAGCAAGCATCTAAGGGAAAAATCAGGGAGATGCACACAATTATCCTGCTCTATGGGATTATTCCCAAGACCAGGCAAGAGCAGAGCTGGAAATGCCAGAGGAACACAGGCCAACCTGGGCAAACACAGCAGAGATTTAAAATTATCAAGACAAAGGGGAGATTTGGATTAATTTCTCTACACTGAGTGATTAAGATGTAGGACAGGCTATTAAATGCAGTAAAAGATATTACAAGATTAAATATGTCCTGGGGACTGAAACCACCCTCTTGCTTCCAGAGCCCATTAAAGAGCCATGGTACAGTAATGCCTGTCTGTCCCTCCTGAGCTGGGCACATTTAAAGCAGGAAAGATGAGTATTTTGTAAAATTACTACACCAGCAATCTCAGCATAGAATCTAATTCCAAGGAAAAATTAGCTCTATCCATTTCAGCTGGCAGCTACACAATAGCAGAGGAAAAGGCTGTCAGAACAGTCTCCATCTCCTCTGTAAGGCTCTTTTGGAATGATTGGGGAGGGATAATGAAAAGAAATATTCAAACAACATGGCATTTAAAATCTGTCAGTGCAAGCATGTCACTCTCTAGGGACTCACATCTCCCTGTGCAGCTGGAGCACCCCTGTGTCCAGACAAAATCCTTGTGAGGAGAAAGCCCCAAGAGGGACCTCAGAGATCAGGAATCAGTCTAAGTCCAGCTCTGGCTGAAAGAAGCACTCAACTACTTCAGCCCTTAGGAAAACTCTGCAGATGTCTCCTGCATGTTCCTGATAGCTCAAACACCCTGACCTTAGCGGCAGAAAGACTCCTGTGCCAGAGCAGACCAGACATCACCCAACTGAGGATCCTGCCCCAGCTGTAGCTCATTGTCTCCCTAATTTCTGAACATCTGCATGTCTGAGCAGTATCTCTGTGCTCCTGACACGATGCTGGGATTATGGGATAATTCCAGAGAGACTCAGAGAGACTCCCAGCAGCCAGGGCAGAGAGGACTCGTGTGCTGCAAGCCAAGCCCGGCCACATTATACTTCCAGGCTTCCAAGCTCTCCCACGGATGGGGTCCAGGCACCTTTTACACATTTCCCTATCCACATGGTGAGACTCTTTCTGTCCTAAATCCACATTTTCTACTGCCTAGTTGCCTTTGCCGAGATTCCTGTGGCTGCATCCTACACTTGAGCTGGGCCTGGAAACTGACCAGACTGTGCTTTATTTTGTGAAAGTGCACAGATACAAACACACATCATGGACTGATGCAGAAGAACACTTGTGAGAGGCATAAACCATGGGAGCCCATGTTTTGTCAGGGCTTCAGAGGAAGCCAAATGCTCCACATAAACAACTTTCTGGTTTCTCAGTGCTACTTCACTGCAATCAACAGTCACTGCTGTTATATTAATATGAAGTTGATTAAAATAGTCATAATTTGAAAATAATCTCAGCACAGGTAACAAAGCTCAGCATGCACTACTGAGAGCTGTAGTAGGCACATTTACTTGCTGTAAAGCTGTTGAATCAATGATTTATAATGTTTTACCTCCAGACATGGCCATTCCCTGGGCTGCCTCTGAGACTTCTCCAGGGATCCTGTAGATCCCAGCACAGCTCATGGGGCAGCTTCCTTAGGATGCTGCTGCCTGGCAGCTTCCCACTGAGGGACTTCTCCCCAGTGTCAGTGAAACTGATCCTTGGGCTTTAAATGATCCTGACCAAAGAGATGAAGGCAGTACTTTCACTTTACCACTTCCAAAACTCACCTATCTCTCCATGCAGCCCTAACTAAAGGACTTTAATTGCTTTCTGTCATCCCTGTGGATGTGTGTCTATCCAAATCAGCTCCCCAGCACAGCCATTCCCAAATCCATGTGCCCCTCTGAGCTGTCCCTCAAACACTACTGTTGGCTGCCCCAGCACCTTCTCCTTTTATGTTCTGATGACCATTTCACCCAGCAGGGATGAAATCAGCCAAATGCAGGAGTGCTCTAGAACCTCAAAATGCCAAACTGGCAGCTGCAATAACTCCTCAAGTTCCCATCTGCAGGGCTGTAGTGCTGTGTGGAGCACGTGGACACCCAGACAAAGCTGGGATGACTCAGGGAGAGCAGTCCAGCTTGAGAGCTCTCCCAGCTGCTTATCTTCATCATCAGAACAAAACAAACAATTCCAACAAGGTCTCCTCTGTTGGTTTCCTGCTTACTTCACTAATGGGAAAGCAAATTACGCATTTCCTCTCCCCAAACACACAAATAATTGTGCACAAATAATTTTGGTTCCAGAGGCTGTTGGAAGCAGTCATGTCCTTCTTGCTGAGGTTTCCACAGAGCAATCTGTGACTAATCCTCTGCCCCCAGCACCAGGAGCTCCCCTGGGCCCTTTCTTGCCCCTCATGGGTCACACAACACATGCTGAAAGATGAGTCAGACTCAAAAATCAAAGCATGTGTTTGTGTGGACATGTGCACAAGAGGGGAGGGTTTTTCCAGGAACTACCTGCCCTCAGATTACCAGGATTTGGTTCTGGCCACTCTGAAAGTCTCTTTTATAGTGTCACAAGCAAGAAGAATTTGCCCCATCAGCAGGCAAAAAGTTAAAAGAGACATGTGAGCATTTCCCAAGCAGGTGCTACAGTCCCACTTATCATCTCTGACTAATACTACTAAAGAAACTAAAATATAGTAATCTTGTGAAATAGAATAAATTCTAGAAAACTAAAAAAAAACCCAAACAAACTGACATTTTTCAATACCAGCAGCTGCAAAGTAGGACTGAATCTCCTGAGATGAAAAGAATTCTTCCTGGGTTTCTGGGCATAAAATACAGATGTGACTGTAACTACAAACTGCAGGAAAACTCCAAGTAGAACAGTTTGAGGGGAGGGGATTACAAATCCCATTATATTACACATGTATGACCATAGCAAGTCATGTCAGAGACAAGCAAACCAGCCTTTCTGCTGCTTTATTACACAGGGATCAGCTCACATATCGAGTGCTGTGGGCAAGGGAGGTAAAATCCGTGTATAAATGAGCTGTCAGGGCAGCTGCTGTAACAAAATGCAGACAGCATCCCAAAATTTCTGGAGAAAATTGAGACATATAGACAGCCTTGGAGGTTTAAGGCTAGAAAAATGCTATTAAAACAAAGCAGTCTGGCTTCTTGCCCTGTGGAGACAAAGGAATTTTGATAATAATTCCAGGAATGCCTGGTTTCCTTTTCGCTGCTGCAAGTGGATATGGTCAAAAGAAGTCTGTGGGCTTTTTCCTGTAACGAAAATCTTGGCAGAAATAATTGGAAAAAAATTAAATTTATGAATGAGGTTTTTGTGTGACTTAGGACACGAACATAAGATCTGCAGCAGTAAATTATTGCAGGAGGGTTATATATTTCATGGGTTTGGTGAGCCTAACAAACAGCTCCAATCCATGCGCACTATTTCCTGCCATTCCTCAGGACAACCCTGCTTTCACGTTCACCCACGGAAACAGCAGGAGAAAACCTGTATCAATTATCCTCTGTCACTTTGTTTACAGCATGCTGAGCACAGGGAGGAAACCCATCCACCCCAGCTGGAAAACCACAGAACATCCCACAGCGTTTCCTGCTCTGCACAGGTAAGGAACTGCCTCAGTGACAAGATTTGTCACGCTCCAGTTGTTAACAACGTCCCTAAATCTGCCACAAACATGACCCTCAGCAGTCCCCTGATGGCAACAAGCAATCCTGGCCTCAGCAAGGGTACAGAGAACTGCCCTCAGCTCCAAACCCCACAGAGCCTTCCAGTCTAAGGAACATTAACAGAAAAAGGGAGCACGGGGTTGGAGACTAAGAGGAATCTCCTTTCCTCCCATTCCTCCCAGAGCAGTGATTACAACACAGCAACCCCAGGAAGAGTTGACACACAGAACAATGCCCTCCTGGAAAAGTGCCAGCAGCTCAGGAAGATTAGAAGCTTGCTCTTCCCACTGCATAAACATATTTCAAGGAGGTTGCTTGAAAAACAACAGCAGCAGCTCCTCTGGCAGAGCAGCGCCACTGAGAGCTCCACTCCCTACTCAGCCTGCTCTTCCCAATGGAAAGGAAACTTTGTGGAACAGCTGAAATATCTCTTTCTTGGGCACTCAGGTCCCAGCTCTGGAGGGAACTGGGCCCTTCCAGGACAAGTCCCACCACTCCTCATCAGCCAAACTGTGACCAAAGCACTTGGGCAGCAAGTGCAGTGAGAAGTAATAGGAACTGCTCCATCTGCTCTGTTTGTGGAGCTTTGGGCTGGTGTGGGGCTTGCTTTGGTTGTACCTTATTTTGTTACAAATAGGCAGAAGGCAAAAAAGGCATTTAACACATCTCTCAACACATCTCCCAGGAAGCAGTGTTGAGTTTTCCCACCTCAGCCTCCTCCTGCTGCCATACCTGCTCTCATTTCATTGCCAGGTTTCATTTTCACTTTTTGGTAAGGGAATGTTTGCAGAGGCAGCTGACACAGCTGCCTGAGTTTTGCTGAGAGAATTTGCTCTGTGCTGACCCGGGCCTGGCTCCACAGTCAGCACACAGGGACAATTTACACAGGGCAGCACAGCAAGAAAAGTGCTCCCATTGCAGAACACGTGAGATAACAAAGAGGGGTTGTTAGAAGGCCATGGCTTCTCCTGGTTTGAGTCAAGTCCTTCCCTTAGTCAGTGATGCAAGGATGCTATGAAGGGTTATACCACACTCCCAGGAACACTGACTCCAAAGGATGCTGCCCATCAGCAGGGAAAGAGGAAAAGCAACAGGATCAAACCAGGCTCCCCCCGGTACCTGACTCTGGCAGCCCTTTTTGGTGGAGTCCCTAAGCAAAAAGGACTGGGAGCTGCTGTCTCCATTTTAATGAGACAGCATTTCCACCTAAACTTCAGAAGTTTTATTTAAAAGCCATTGATCTTTGTGTCCACTTCCAGATTTGCTTGCTGATCACTGTCCTTACTGAGGACATTTTATATTTTGATTAAAATCCTTCTCCTTGAGTTAAGCATGAACACACAAGTTATTGCTCTTAGAATATTAGATTAAAGGGTCAGATCTCTAAAGGACTGGAACTTTTAGTGAGAGACAGATTAAGGGATAGACTTACACCTGGATTTGAAGCTTTTGGAAGGGAAAGACAAGGTGACAGAGTCAAAGAAAGGAAGCCTGACCTCAGTTTGAACTAACAAGTGACACAAATCTTTTCTTGTGGTAGACAGAGGAATGCAGACCTGTTTGGGAAAGTAAAATCAGAGGAAGTGAGGAACAATCAGCTATCTCATTTTCAGAAAAGCACCTTATCTTAACTGCCTCTTTCCTAACACAAACACAATGTTTCTTTGGTGGCAGGAAAGAATTCCCTGTAAAGAAGTTTTCTTCTTGCCATCCATAAAATCCCAAGTCTGCAATCCCCTGAACATCAAGCATCTGCCACTGGCCACAGTAAATGTTGGCAGTGGCCAGTTTTGTTTCAGTGTCATTGTTCACTGTGTCATGTCAATTTCTGCTTAGTTCTCCTTGCCAAAGCCAAAGCTCTTCCACTGCTGGGGCCACCAAACCAGTTTCCTTCACAGAACAACAGAACAGTCTGTGCTGGAGCAAGAGTACATTTCAGAACTGCAAAATAAATACATTAGAATAAATTGAAAGAGCTCTTCCCTTGCAACAAGAGCTGCTTCATTTCATAATTCCCAGGTGCCCTGTGTCACAGGGATTTCCTAGGAACAGGACATCCCATCATAGACATGAATTACTTCAAGATACAAAACCAGTTTTCCTAGTCTTTAATCAGAGACACTTCACTCTTCAATATTTAACACACTGACCTAGGACTAATGCAGGACACTTGTGATTTGAGTATCAATTTTTAAAGTGCTTCTGAAGCCTCAAGAGCTTTTCCCACTGAAATTCAGCCCATGCTTAACCTATTTACATAGTCTTTCATCTTCCTGTTGTAAGAACATTCAATCAAATCTGCTGAGTCAGATAAACCTCTTTACAGGAGGATATGTGTCCTTGGATTCAGTTTGGAAAATATAATGGAAACCACAAGTTCTCATAAATTCTGTAGTAAACACTGATATTCTGGGGAATGCCTTTGTGAATTATTATTCACAAATATATTCACAAGCAGATATGCTGCTTGGGGAGCATATCTGTGGAAACTTTGCATCACAGGAAAGCTTTCTGATGCTGTAAAAACATTATTTCCCATTCTGTACATTGCAACTTCTCACATGAAATTCCTTTCCCTCTTGAAATACAGAATCAAACCCATCCAGACTAGAGTTCATTTAGGGTACTGAGCAGATCACATGTCAAGCCAAAGTCACTTTGATCCTAGAAAAAGCAGACTGTTGAATCAGCAGTGTCATCCACGAGATTAAATGTGCCACTAATCCAATCAGACCTAGCACTTACATGTTAAGCACCCCCTCCCAGTCTATTAAGGACAGTGTATTTCATTAAATGGTGCTGGTTCATAATTCCCAGTTCACCGCTCAGCACAAATGAAAAGGCAGTTTCAATTCCACTTCCCCTTGCTGCTGTGGATCTGGGAGCAGCTGCCCAGCCACCCCTGGCAGGGGGCAGTGCCACAAAGCCCTTCCCTTTGCACAGGGCAGGGAAATGGCTCAGAAATGTTCTGCTGCTCCACTGGCACGAGGAGGTGAACTCGGCACAGGGGTGAGAGAGCTGCTCTGTGACTCCTGGGCAGAGGGAGGTGGAAAGCAGGATATTTCTGCTGTGTGGATGTCTGTACTGGGGATGGATATCAACACTTGTGGGGCAGCTGGGCACAGGCTCAGCTGCATCCCCTGCCCTCTGTGCCAGTGCTGCTGTAACCTGGGGACACCAAGCCCCAGGGCAGGCCAGGCTCCCTCGTGCCAGAGTTTTCCACCAGCCAATTGAAATCCCCAAAGCAGGGAGCAAAAGGAGATTCAAATGCAGAGCTGTAAACACTGAGGTTCCTAGCTCAGAGCAGGGCTGGGACAGCTCTCCCAGCACAGTCCCCTTCCCTCCCCAGCAGCCTGGAACTGATATCATGGACTGGTGGATCTGTTCACTCCCAAGCCCCAGCCTTTACTTGCTTCCTGGGGAGCTCCCATTTTTCACCAGGAATTGCCTCTCACCTGCTGCTCCAGACTTGAAGAGACCCTAAACCCTTCTCACCCAGAGCTCAGTCTCCCAGAGCACAGGGAGAGAGTAATTTCACACTATAAGTAATTCCTCCTGGCCCTGGCAACCACAATACAGAAGTTAATCAAGCCGAAGAGAAATTAAGGATGTTGTTACGCAAAATACCCAAGTTTTACAAGTTGTATTTCTTGACTGTGAGATTATTTCACATCTGCTATTCATGCTCCTGTGTGTTAAAGCAGTGCAGAAAATTATGTTTATTTGAAATGTCACCTTTAGGGAGCCACATACCAAGTTTAAGCTCAGTTAGCTCATACCACACAAAATTGAAAACCTGGGGAATGAAGGATGAATATGACTGAATTGCACTTTTCATAACGCAACAGCACATAATCAAAGGTAGGATTGCTGTCCCCAGCAGAATTCTCTCTAGAAAAAAATCTGTTTCATTGTAACAGGACAGGTTAATTACTTTTTGCCCCCTAATAAAATTACTTTTATATAGTTTTTGGTTATTACATTAGAGCAAATGATGCATGGACAATTTTAAACATGATTTCTCTCTCCATGAAGACAATCAATTAGCAAACTCCCAAGTCCTTTTGCAGTTTTTACTCTGGGTTTATTGAAATTCTCTTCAGATTTTACCCCATTCTCATTACTCTCATTGCCTGATAATTTCTGAGAATTAATAAATAAGTAATTAACTTCCTTCCACCTTCATATCACCCATCAACAGGAACTGTTACCTTGAACACTTAGAGATGTGCCAACAAAAACACAGAAAGCTCACAGGCAGCAGCAAGAGTGGACATCTGCCTGCAAGCCCTCAACATTTTGCTCCTCTCTCCTGTCAAACACATCTCCTAGATTTGACATGTTTATCAGCTGAATAAATATGCACATTGTTCAACCTCACACTCAGAAGCATCACTTTGACCCTGGGGCAGACATTCACATTGTATATTTTTGCAGCTGGAGCACCCACAGAAGAGAAATTTGCTTTGAAGAAGGCAGCCAGGTCAAGGCCATATGAATAAAGATTTAACATTCAGATTTATTTAAGCAAAACAATTTTCTTAAATATGAACCCCCTCCCCAAAATAACATTCCAATGAAGTTAGATTCTGGGTTTTTTCAGCAATTGTCCCCCCCTATTTCTGCTCCTAACTGGCCTGGTTTTGTTACAGGAACAATTTGTAACCCTTCCAAATGCTCCTTTCAGAATGGGAACTGCCCATATTTATTCCTGGAGTCTGTCCCATCTCCAGAGAGAAAATGTCTAATTACTCAGTTCATTTCAGAGACTATTCACTCACTCATTTAGCTCCAGGGGAAGTGAGGACCCGTGGCATTTTCTTTTAAAGGCTTCTAATTCTGATGGTGTCACCAATGTCATGAACATTGTGATATAAGTGACCATGACATGTATTTTTCTCTAATAAACCAGTTCAAGCAAGGTCCCCATCCCAAAGAGTCACAATGGGAAGCTGTAAGGATGATTAGTAAGAAGGGGATGAGTGAAAATTTGTTTTAAACATGCACTTGCAGGAATAATTTTTAATTTCATAAAAGAGTCCAGAACAGTAGCCGAACCCACATGCAGAGCTGGCAGCAAAAGAACAAAGGTTTAGCTGTGGATCACAGTTCTCAGGACAAACCCAACATCCCAGTTTATTCCAGTTTTTATTCCAGTTTATCTATATTCCAGTTTAAATCCCGGTTTATTTCAGAAGTATCTCCCATCCCATCCCTAGCACATCATCCTCAGCACCCAAAGGTGTAGGTACACCCAAGGAGACAGAGGCCAAAACCCAAAAATCCTTTTCAGCACTTCCAGGAGTGAAATCAGCAGCTGCAATTCTCATGGAACCAACAGGACTTCCTTGTCCTCAGAGCACAGGTAACAGCAACAGGTCTCTAATAAATAATTGTTACTAAAATAACTCCTACAAAGGTATCAGGTAAATCAGAGGCTCTTAAAAAGCAGAGAGGCTTTTGCCATCTCAGGTATTTGGGTGCAAATCTCACAAGCCAAATAGCAGGTAATGGAATTCCTTATTTCCCAAATTCCCAGGACACCAGAGACCTCACACAGCTGCTCTCCCCTCAGAAGAAATGGTTCAGTGTTGAGTTAGAAACCTCCAGAAATAGAACTTTGAGATTATAATTTGCACATTCCCTCAGCTGAGGTGTTGCTCTAAAAAGAAACTGCTGAAGAAAGATCTATCACTGAATTAAAAATTCAGGGCAGGTAAGTTCCATGAGGAATGTCTGTGTATTTAAGAAATCCATTTATATTTCTCCCTGAGCTTCCTTTTCATAAAATTGTATTTCAAATTAATAGGATTTAGAATTATATTTAGAATGACACAGTCAACACTGTACAGCTGTGTCCATCTTTTTAAGATAATTTATAAACCAATTTTCCTAAAGATTTCTCAGCAATCTGAGCTAGATATGGATTTTTTTTCCTATTTTGCAAGTTTGCAAATATTTGGATAAAAAAAATATGCTTAAATCAAATGAAGCTTTAAAAAGTACCTGCTAATGACAACCATTTGCTTAATGGCAGTTGTTCAGGCAGTGCAGCAGGAGACTGCTTACATCTGCCAGCAGAAACCACTTTAAAAAATTAGTCTTGTAAACCACCACACATAAATCCATGGAAAATCAATGCCCATGGTTTCTGTTAGGAAGTAGCAATAAATTATTCCTTATCCAAGAAGGAAAAGAAGCTGCCTTTTATTTTTTTTTCTTTCCACCTTCAAAATTCTGGAGTTCCTTTATCAGTGAACTCTTCAGTAACTCCTGTGGGCTTCGGGTGACACTGTCCTTAATCTTGTCAACAAATTCCATCATATCCTTCAGAGAAAATCCTGCCATTGTTTTAAGTACGTCTAATCCATAAGGACAAAGCTTTAATGAGTTTCTAAATTTGTATCTTAAGAAGTAAAATAAAATCAAATTTCCAAAACCCCTGTGACCTAGAATCTGTTCCAAACCACTGCTCATCGCTTCACTCCACGGTGAGGTCTCAGGATGGGATTTATCCCCATCCATGAGAAAGGAAAGTTTCCAGTGCTTCAGAGATGCTTTTCATATCCCTCAGACCCATTTCTGCATGAGACAGCAGCTTTAGTAAAAACAAGGAGTTCAATAACTGAGAGGTGGAAGAGGTGCTGGGAAAAGCAACAGATTTCTTGATTCTCACTGTCCATCCCTTAGGTGATTTAATAAAGGGCAGGATATTGAGCATCACAAAATGAGAGATAAAATTCATAAGAACTCCTTGTGTTCCACAGAGTTTATTTATAATTTGGCAGTTGTGTAATTTAAAAGAATCAAGCAGCACTTCCCATGCAGACTTTATCAACCTGAGAGCAATAACATCCTTGCCTGTTACCTGGGCTTTATTACCCTCCCAGCAAAATGACACATGAAACAGCAACTTTTCACCTGATCTAGCCAAGAATTGAAATTCCTCCCAATGACCCAAATCCATACCCTGCAGGAAGCTGCAAGGCAAAATTGTTTACTTGGTCCAGTTTAATTTAATTTTTCACTTCCATCTATTCACTTAGATCAAACAAATTAAGGCTGGTGAGCAAGTAGGGGAGTTGAAGACAAGTGAGTGTAAAAATAGATGGGGTTGTACATCCTGCATCTCTTCCTTTGTGGCTGCTTCCCTCTTGATCCTGGTGCATTTGTAGGAAGGAATGCCTTAGCTCTCATTCAGACACTGCTGGAGGGCTCCTCCCTTGTTTCATATTTTATTTCTACTCTTCCCTGAGTGCTGAGCCACATTTTCCCAGAGAGATATGTGTGTATCTTTAGAATGCAATCTGTGAGGTGTTATGTCTGCACATCTAGCCCAAACAGATTTCTACTTGCAAATTCCCTTAATTAGAAGTATGCACTGCACTAAAATATGGCACAGTGTTTAAAATCCCAGGGTGATCACAGGGTGATCCTCCGGGTGAGCTCACATGAGTGCAAGTCAAACCACACACACAACCTGCAGCTACTCTGCAAATGCAGCCTCTGCACGGAGGATCCCCTCCCAACAAGCACAGCTCTATGCCTGAGCTATTAAAAAATTACAAACTTCATGGGGTAGGATTGAGTATAAATGGGTAAACACAGCTTTTAGATGGTCAAATCAAGCACACAGGAGTTGGCACACTGAGCTGCAGCCAGAATGCTCTGTCACTCATGAGTCCCTAATAGTGACATTTCAGTCTTTTTTCTGATATGAATTGCTTCTAAATATCAAATTTTATTTATATGTTCAAACAACATCTTAATTTCTTTCATTGCTTTTCGATTTCCTGCTACTGCATTTCATAGAGCACCTCCAACATCTTCTAGAAAGTAAAATAAAGCTTCAATGTGTCTTTTGCAGTTACTCCTTGTTTATATATTTTCTCTTTTCCCCCTGCCTCTCTCTCAGAGATTAAAGTCTTTTCCAGTTATCCTTCACCAATTAATTATTTTTCTTGTCTCCAAGGGGGAGATGACCAGAGCTTCACTTCTTATTAACAATGAAGCTTATACAAAACACATACAATTTTATTTAGGTTGTATTTAGGTTCATTGATATCAAATTCCAGTGGAATTGGACTTATTTATGATATCCTAGTAAGCTGATCTCCAATAAGTTTGTTTTGCTGTGGGATGCATCTTGAGTAAGTTTGTTTTCCCAGGCATGACTCACTTCTAAAGCAAACACCATCCAGAGTGTGGTTTTACTCCCAGAGACATTTGAATCTTTTGCTAAAAAAGTGACAGAGGGACAAATATTTGAGACCACCTCTGGGGAAAACTGAGGTTTTCTCCCTGGTCTCTCTCACACCTTGGTTGTGAATTCTTTGTTCGCTTTTAAATGTCACTCTCTTTTCATGTCCCAACCATTTTTTAAAGGCGGATTTTCTTCGCTGGTAAAAGGGCATTGGAGAAGGCATAGCAGCAGTCTAACATTTTCTGCTCCAGTCCTGCACTGTGTCAATTTAATCTCATCACTGGCTGAAAGTTCTTTCATTCTCCTTGTTTTGGAACCTACAGACATATGGCAGTAGTTGTCTGGAGGCAGAAAGAAATGACATGTGCCATGATCTGAGAGCAAGCTAAGGAAAATGAACAGGCACAATGGGAGGGCTTGCACTGGAGGTAACAGCTAAAGATAGAATTGAAGTGTCCCAAATACAACAGCAGCACTTTCCCCAGGGTGCACGTGCTATAAATAGCTGGGTTCTGCTGGCAGACTCCAGGTGAGCAGCAGGATTCCTCCCCAGCTGAAATGGCAGAGCTTCCCCCCTGAAGCCCACAGGAGAAGCACACAGCAGCTCCCACTCATCTGCAAGGTCGCTACTTCTCTACTTTGTACACAGCAAAAAGCACTCTCTGGGTGAGCCTGCAGGTGTTTATTTCCCTGGCTGCTCTTACTGGTAAACAAGAGCCCAGTGAAGTTCAAAATGCACAGTGATGAAATTAGGAAAAGGAGATTTAACCTACATAGATATGAAGGTATTTGCTTCCTTTTCTTTAATGAAATGATTCCAAACTCAGAGTAAGGAGCACCTCACAGCCCATGTACCTGTTTGACATTTTCAGAACAATACAGAAACTCTTGTAGGTCAGAATTGTTTAATCCCATGTGCATCACACCCCCAGCTGTTTGAAGTTACCACAAAGCTGCTCTGCCTACCCAGACCCCTACAGAGTCCAAGCTGTAACTGAGAGAGAGGCTCAAACATGAGCAACACCCAGCCCAGGGGATGCGAAATGACGTTTTAACTGATGCCTCTTCATGAGAATTTTCCTTCACCAGAAAACACTGAAAAATCTCTTGTCTTTTGATCAGCTTTAGTTTTAAGCCTTTAAGGAACAAAAGGGAAAATTAGTGGGGTTGATGTCTGAGCACAACAAAAATAACTGCTGGTAAAAATCCCTATAAAAGTGAAATACAGCTTATTCTGCTTGCAGCTTTACATGCAGCTTTCATTTCTTCCTAGAGCTTCAGCAAAGGCCAGGAGACAGACTATTTATCAGAAAACCATCTAGCTGGAATTTCACATCAGGCTAAGAGATCCCAGCTGAGCTGTTTACTTCTAAATAAAAGAACCTATGAAGTATGGTATGGAACCCCAAAGCTGAATGGCCAGACCCAGAAAACTCCCTCCACAGTTTAGCTGATCTCATTTTTGAAGTTCTGCTGCACCTGGTAACCAGATCCACTGAGTAGAGCTCAGCTTTAGCCAAATCATGTCATGAATTGCACAAAATACACTGGCTGGGCTGACCAGGTAAAATGGGCTATTTTAATAAGCAGTAAAGGCAGGGTGCGGAAGGAAGATGGGAAAGAAAATCTTCTGCATCACTGGGGTGGCCACTATCCAAATCTTTGCAGCTTCCAGAAGAGCTGTCATTGTTTGATGTCATGTATGAAATGCCTTGAAGATCGGAAGATGAAGCCAAATTCTCCATCAGTCAGAAGCCCTTTGCATTATGCCTCCTTAAATTAGTTAAGGGTTTGGCATCTCATCTGTTCCATTTTTACACTTCTATCTGGTGGTTTGGAACACCCACACAAACCATCTCCCCCTCCCTGTGGCTGCAGGGGGCTGCTTGCATGGAGTCACGTTCACAAGGCCCTTCTCTAGTAAGAGGGAAGTAAAAATAAAAGAGGGATTTAATTTCCACAGCTCTATGGTCAGGAGTCATTTTCTTCCCTCCTCATTACAGTGTCTTTGCATTTGTTAAAACTCTTTTGGGAGAAAAAAGAAAGAAAGTGAAAGGAACAAGATATATTAAGATGCATAAAGAGCTAAACAAAAAAATCTCTGTATTCCAGCTGTTATTAAACCAGATTAAACCATCTCCTGCAGTCAGACCCCCTCTTACTGAGAAAAGAACTGGCCTCAAGAAAAGCATCATTATTACTTCCTTTCCATTTCAAAACTTTCAGCACATTCAGTCTCCTTTGATTTCATCAAGATGCTGCCTAGGCAAGTTAAAATGTGTCAGCACCGAGATACTTGCACTGCAACACATTCCTGGTCACTTCCAGCTGATGTGTCCCTGCAGCTCAGATCAGGATCAAGCTGTGGGGTGGGCTCTGTCCACAGGGAGCCCCAACCTGCTCCTCCTGGGAGGATGGGGCTCCTGAGCAGAGCTCTCCTCTCCCCCTCTGACACAGAACGTGTTTGTGTTTCCAGGGCTGCACACTCAGCATAGCTCAGAGCAGCCCTGACAGGAATTAAGAGTTCTGCAACCTCTATGTTCCCTCTGAAACAGTTACTATTTATGTTTTCTATCAGACTAAAACACCCTCAGCACCCTCAGTGCTTCCTGCCTTTCTCCCCTTTGTTTGGCTCTGGTACAACATCTCCAAAACTTGACACCCAAACCTGCTTATAATTTAGAGCACTCATTGCATAAAGTGTAAGGAATACTGCCCAGGAAGTGTGCAGTGCCCTTTTTTATCCTCCTGTCATTCAGAGACCTCTTGTTCCTGCTGACACTGCTCACCTGCAAAACCTCAGCTGGGAGAAGGATTTCAGTTTGCTTTCTCTAAGGGAAAGAATATTTAAAAAATAAAATAAAATAAAATAAACAAACCACACCATTAAACAAATTGCTTTACTCATTAGTCAGGCAAACATCTGAGGGGGGTTTTGTTGCATTCACATATAAGATTTTCATTTCTGTTCCCTCTGGATTAAAACCAAACCTTTCCCCACAGCAGGTACAGAGGGATAATTTCACACACTCACAGAGTTGGTTCAAGTTTGTTCTGGATTTCCAGTATAAGACATTAATTCCTTCTCTACTATTTCTTTTTTTTTTTTTTTTTGCCTTTCAACCAGGAAAAGCTAAAGTGAAGCCCTCAGTGCAAAGTGACCATGTAATACCAAGAGTAATTTATCCTCAGGGAGGCATCAAATCCAAATTCTGCCCTGGGACATGAGGATAAAGTTCTGCAAGTGTGTCAGAATGAGAGAGAGAACTTAGTCAAGGCTTAATGAAAGCTCAAGTCATCTGAATTTCCAGAACTAGAAGCTGGAATGATACCTGTGGCTTTAGGAAGTGCGGTCAATCTCCTTTCCCTGCTTTTAAAGGCATCTAAACTAGGCTATGAATCCTTCAGTGTTTTCTATCCCGAAGTTTTATCCTGTTTCAAGATCATCTCTCATTCCTTGCTGACAACACTCAGCTTTTTAAGTTTTAATTCTAGTGGTTAACTCTATTCCAAATAGCAGCATTTTTGGTGCACATGCTGTTCTTGCCCAAAGACTGTTTTACCCTTTTTCCTACCCTGAGGAACCATTTTTGTTTGCTAAATATGCAGGGAAGGGACACTGTACCAGTACTGAAACACACAGCATCTGACATAAAAATGAAGCCCAGGCAGCCAATTGCTCCATCTGTCATACCTCACACTCCCTGAAAAAGAAGCTTCAGCATCACCCATCAAGACTTTGATAGAGTGACCATGGGCTGCTGTCACAGGGATGGTAACAAACTGAGGTATCTCTTCTGACAACACCCAAAAGGGATTTTAAACTTACAAGGAGATTCTGAACTATGCTAATTTCCTCCATCACTCATAATAATAATGGAAAAGTTTATTATTTCTTTGACAGGAAAGTGAGGAGCACACTGTAGAGACAGAAGAGAACCAAAGCAGCACTTGCAAAAGAAATTAGTAAGATGTGTTTTAGCACTGAAAGGAAAGCCAAGGCTGAGAAGTGCTCAAAGTTCATGCCTTGAGCACCTGGAATGATAAGAATACCTCTGGGAGACGTGGGAAACCTCTTCCAGAGGACCAGCAAACAGGGCTCAGTTTGGCCAGGTTTGTTCTGTCCTGCCCAGGCAGGAGCACACAGCCCCAGTCCAGACACATGAGGATCATTTCAGAGAGCTACAAAGAGCTCAGAGAGGCTTGGCTGCTGAGAAAGACAAAAATATTTTTGACCTCAGATACATTTCTCCAATACAAAAAGATTTTTCCATAGCAGAAGTTTGATGACTCCACATTCCAGACATCAATCATTTGAAAGCACTTTCTATGACTACCTTGAGCATAAAGCTTAGTCCTTGAAAACAAACCCACATCTCCCACAGCACCATTCATTTTTCACAATTTTTCCAGAGGTGAAGTCTGAGTGCCAAGAGCCCTTTAAGGAAACTGTCTCATAGCCACAGTTGTTCCTCAGACACTCTGGCCAGATTTGGGGATGCAAACCCAAACATGGATCATTGTGATGAATCCAAGATGACAGATAACAAAACAGGGAGAAGTAGAAAGAATATGATGATTGATTTTTACCAAAAAGAATATTCCCGGGAACATTGCACTGCAGGGCCTGGTGTCTGTAATACACAGAGGGGCTGTGAGCAGCTGAGCAGTCACCTGATACTTATTTAAACATGAAGGCCAAAAAATTGGCTTACAGATCATAAAATTCTTTAGCACTGAAGTTGTGTAGGGAAGCATAAGGGAAACAGAATTTCCAAGAGAGAAAACAGATCAGAGAGAAGGGAGTTTCCCCCAGAATGGGAATGATTCCTCTTGATATAGTCCTACACCATGCCCACCCTCAGCAAGAATTTTTTATTATAATTAAATCTGTTTTATCTACCAGCAGAGTGGCAGGGACAAGGGGCAAAGAGATGATGTGAGGATGGCTGTGATATAGAGAATAAACAGGTGCTGTGAGGAGAGAAGAGAACACAAATCAGCTTCAGGACTCAAAGGACGGGGGATACAGGGGCTGTGTTTGCTTGGAGCATGTGGCAGCACCACACAGCAGCTCCTGACAAAAAGCGAATGATAATTCCACCATCAGTGTTTGCAGAAAGCCTTGGAAAAACTTTCAAGCTTTTGCTCTTTGGTATTTCAAAGTGCAAGTAGAAAGAATCTCAGCTTAATATTTCAACCTTTACCCTTGTGGTATTTATGACTGACTCAAAAGATAATGGTTTTTCCACCACAAGCACACCAGTGTTCTTTCCAGAGGTTAAAAACCCAGGTAACAATTCACACTGACCCTGCTCAGCTTTCAGATGCTGAGAAGAGCCTTGCTTGCAGAAGTACAGCTTCTTTCCTTTTAAATAAATAAAGGATTAAATGAAACACAGAGCCTTTGCTTTTGTCAGCTAAGATACTGCTGAGCCCTCATGTCACACAGGAGCCCCAGCCTTAAAGGAGGATTATGAAACAACCTCTCACAGAGCAAAGTCATCAGCTCACCTCAGCTCTGTAGGGCAAGGACCAAAACTGCTTAAGGACCTACAAAATTCCACCTAAGTCCAACATTTAGTTGCTGTGGAGCCTGTCACACATCCTGCATTGCCTAACTCCCTGGATTTCAGGAGTGCAGCTGATGCTGATGGTTCCAGCAGCAGATAGAACAGCCCTGGAAGATGACACTGCTGGACTGAGCTGCTCTTTGCTCTGGCAGCACTCTGCCTGAGCTGCTCACATCCAGCACCCATCAGCAGCTCAGCTCATAGACTCAGCATTGCCAAAATGAGACCTCCAGGCCAGGCTGGCATGCAAATGTGTATTTTTAGAGCCTTGAGTGAAAGGAACCCACTGGGGGAGCATCACAGGGTTTTCAAATCCCCACAGTGCAAGAGGCAAACCCAGGGCTTGTTTACATCAGAAGAAACCCCAAGATTCTGTGTTGTGGGGTGCTTGTTCTCCAGAGACACAAGCACAGCACATTCAATCATTTTCCTTGCCTCTAACACACCTCTCCCCTCTCCATTTCCTCCTGGCTGAATTCTCCTCTCAGTTTTCTGGTGCTAATCCTTGGAGCCCACAGCAGCACCACACAGCAGCTCCTGACAAAAAGTGAATGATAATAAAAGCTGCCTGAGCAGATTTTTCTCCCCAGAAGTTCAAGGGTAAAAGCAGCCACAAGACTTTCAGGGAGCTGAATTCCCCTGGCTGAGGGAGCCCTGCTGCGGGCATTTCCTGGGAGTGGAGTCCCAGTGCCTGAGGTTCCAAACTGAGGCTGTCAGCTGGGATCAGCCCAGGGATGCTGCAGGGAATGAGGGACCATGCACTGGAGCTCCACTCAACCCCCTGAGAGCTTCACAGAGTAAAACCAGTAATTTGATAAGGAACCAAATAAAGTGAACTATAAACATCTTCTGCAGCACAAACTGAGGCTACATTAGCTCTGTAAAACATCTCATGGGGGAAAGGGGGGGTGTTGTAAAATGTGCAACCTTAAAATCTCTCATGGTTGATTTTTGAGTCCGGCCTTTTCATTTAAATTGTGTGTATCAATCATACAAGTTTCCAGGGGGTAAGAACAATGAATAATCTGCTCAAAATTAATTCTGCACGTTGGTTCTACAGTTTTGAAGGTAATAAATCATCAATCACCAGCACAGGACCATAAGATCTATTTCATGCACGAAGCAGCACTTTATCATGGTAAATTTAGCTGTGTCTCATTAAACTGACTGCAGTCTCTGGCCAGCCAGTAAAACCTGAATAGGACTGCACATTATATTCCTCAGAGCTCAAAATAAATCACAAAGTTTCAGCCTCATGTATCTATGTGATCTTTAGAAAATGAATTAACCATTGCCACTACTGAAGAGCCTGGAGTTAGTCTGAGCAGCAAAATTTCAAGGAGAATCTTTCCTCAGCCTCCATGACACTATAACAATCATATTAGAGATTTAAAAGCTAATTTAGTCTCCATGCAGTGAAGTAGACTTTGTTTGTTTATTTGTGGTGGGTTGTGCTTGGGCTGGGGCTTTTTGGAGTGTCAGTGAATTAGTCTGTACCTAGAAAAAAGCACAAACAAGGTGGCACATCCCATTCCTCCAGAAATCAATGGTAATATTCCTGCAAGAGGATCAAAGTGTGGATGATCAATTTCTCATTCAAATTTATTTCTTCTTCCCACTAAAAATGAAATTAAAGCCTAATCCCTGTGTCCCTTCTCCCTCTGGTTTACTGGCCATGCTTTTTCACCTCTTAACGCTCTAAAAGATGTTCTACATGTGGCCAACCGTGCCAAGGTTTTATTCCAACTCCACCTGTTTCCCTCACAGCATTCCCACTGATTTTTCATACTTTAGTTACAGTGGCAAGTCAAGACTTAAGGAAGGTGTTGACTCCTAACACCAAACATACGTTCCTGTGAAAATAAAATCAAGATAATCATTGTGCGAATTATTCCTTGCAACAAGATAAATGCTCCCTCTCCCTCTGACACTCCAGTTTTCATCAAAATGGGGTTGAGCAGCCTGGGAACTGCTTTGGAACTACCCCTGTGATCTGCCAACTTACAGCACCCCACAGGTAGAAAGGTCAGTTGTTGCTCCAGGCAATCCTAATTCTTATTCCTGCTTCAAGGACTCCACTCCTGGCAGGAAAACAGGCTCAGCAATCCCAGTTCAGTATTTCCTTGATTCTACTTCACATCTCTCTCCTGCACATGTAAGAAATAACCTGGGCTGGCAGTGTATATGGATTTTTCTTTTACATCTTTAGTGAAGGGGGTCATTGAAAAAGCATATGCTCTTTTCATTCAAGGTATTTAACACCAGAACATCTCATGTTAGGATACATTCAATAAATTAATTACCCTCGGGTTTCTGAGCTTACCACTGCAACGTGTTTGTTCCTGTGATGCCCACAGGAGTAATTGCAACATAGCAAAATTTCATCCAAATGTTCCACAATCCTATGCTTCACTCTCTCCACAATTTAACCACCACCATGGTTCTCCATCTATTTCTATTTCCCAGTGAAATGCTTTAAGAAATTCCTTGGCTTAAGAGGAAAAAAAGCTGCAAACCCCACCCAAGATCACACAGTAATTGTAATTTTCAATTCTCAGTGACTAAAATCTGCATTTCCTCAATGAGAAGAGTCTTCAGCCTACCTTTATCACTTTAGCAAACACTGCTGGCCCTTGGCTGTCACCAGAGTGATGTCAAAAAGAAACATGCAAAACCCAATTCCAATCTCTAGAAATGCAATCACAGATTGTCACATAGCCGGAGTGCAAGTCACACACAGTTCTTTGAAGCACAGGCAGAGCCTGGTGCCCAGCAAGAATGGCTCCCAGACTTCCATAATTAATTCGTGGCAGAGAGCAGGGCTGATTTCCTGCCCTCATTACAGTAATGGATTGGCAACACTTGAATTAATTCTATTTTCTCCCTCATTGCGGCATCTTAGAGAGACTGTACATTTGAATACTGAGCTTATTTGTACAGCTACAGAACAAGGTCCATATCACCTGCACTGACCTATCCTTTGGATACAGACTTGGAATTTCCCACCAGGAGCTTCACATCCAACCTGGAACCTTGTACAGCAGCATGGAGGGAATGGGGTGAGGTGAGTGTCAAGGAATGCAGCCCACAGCTACACATTTCCCTAAAAAGCACATATTACAATGAAATTGGAAATATGAAAACCCTCCCTGGTAAACATTTTGTCTCTTCACAAACACCATGGTGGGGGATGGATGGATTTTCCCAGGCAATTGCACTTAATCACTTTCTGTTTACAAACCAGAAAGGCAATTTCATATTAGCCTGTGCAATTAAAATCAAACCTATTTCTTTTCTGAGTAACCTTCCAGGAAAGCTTTCTGTCCCACAGTACCTTTGATTCATGTTAAATTTATCAGAGTTACCATTCAGGCAAACAGAGATTAAAGGTACTTCAGGCTACAGTTAGAAATAGTCCTAAGGCTAAAACTAAGCATTACAAATTACCCAATAAAGCTTTCAAACCTTCTACCTTTGAAAGGCTATTTAGCTAAGTTCCTTGACAATGCTGAAAACAAAATTTAAAAGCCCTCAAAGCTCATGTTGGATCTGAAATTTGTCGTTTAACATGTTAGTTATAAGGTGACTTCTACCTGTGTAACACAGCATTAAATTATTACTGAGCAATTCATGGTAACTGAAGTTAATTCAATGCTTTTACTTTAATTAATCTGATCCCATAACAGGTGTACAGATGGATAGTCCTATTTGTGCAGCTGAGTGAGCATCTTCTAGGTGAATTAAAATGAGACAAGTGGTCCCCTAAATCAGCTGCTATCCTGTATGGCCACATATCAAATGAACCATCAGATTCCTCCAGATTCACTTCACCTGGCATCTTTTTCCAAGCCCCAAAGCACCTGTAGGAACTTCTTAGTGCCATAAACTGCAAACAGCTGCTAGGCAGGGCCTAACAAGGGGAGCCAGGGGGAGTTCCTAGATCCTTGTCTCACTCTGAATAATAAATCAGCCACTATCAAATCAAGGGAAAAAACTAGAACTGTAGGTTTTAATCTCACAATAGACTTTTAGTTAATTTTCCAATGTAATTGCTTTTCCACCAGCAATAATAAAAGGACTCATAGTAAAAACTTGCACAAATCATTAAGATTTAGTAAAAGTGGATAAAAAAATATTTTGCTTTCTCGTTTTTTAATAGGAAAGCTCATATTCAGCAGCACAGTTCAACTAACACAGAATATTGACTGATACTGTGGCAGCACTCATTTGAAAAATTAAACACTCCATGATTAAAGATTTCTGCCTTCCAGCACACAGGGGAAGAATCGCTTCACAGAGAACTCTGGTAGAGGAGGAGAGGCCACACAAAAAGAAACTTTTGCAGACTATCAGCTGCCAGGACTGCCAAAGCTCCATTCCCACTCATGAGGAAAGACTGGCAGGAGCTCCTCCAAGTGCTCAGGACACCAAAAGCCATGGGGAGCTCAGAGATGCTACAGAAACACAAATCCTGAGGAGCCCCTGGGAGCTGGTGAGGACCAGCAGCACCACGGTGGCACTGTGACAAGTGTTCTGTTTGCCACCTGCCAGCACAATGAGTGGGCAGGAGACCAAACTGATAGCTGTGACTGACTGAAAAACCGCAGTCATTAAGAAAATCCTTCAGCTGTATTCAGCACTCAAAAACAAGTGATATATAAGTGGTCTGTACCTCCAGCTTTTCCTACCTTTTCAAACTTGGAAATGCTGGAACTCTGGTTATCCTGTAATCTAATTCTGCTCTCCCACACCTTCATTTGTGGGACTGTTCAAATTCAACATAATCCAACTTTGAGTAAATGGATTATGATATTTTTCCCTTGCCCGGAGTCCTTCTAACATTTTTGTTTTTTTCAGTCCTTCACTTCACAACCTATGCACTCTTAGATATAACTCTGAATCTGGCTGACCTCGTCCACATTCTTCTTCTTAAAAAAACCCTCAGAAACTATTTTCTGAGCAGCTCCATTGTCTGCACTCAGCAGGGTGCGGCTCCAAAGCTCCAGCATCAAACACAGCCTGCTCTCATTGCAGCCACACGAGCTACCTCTGTATGTGAGTGATGTTTCCCCAGAGATGCAATCAGTCCTGAGCCCAGATCCAGGAGAAAGGAGATCCTGCTCAGTCCATCCTTCTTCTGCCTTTCCTCTTCCAACAATTGTGCTGTGCTGCTCCACCTGTGATCCCGCAGGGGAGAGAGCTCTGCCCCCGAGGCATCACTGGGCCAGCTCCTCCTCTCCTGGACACTGGAGATGTTTCATCCCTGCAGCTTTTCCCAAGGTCTCTGGCTTGTGAAGAGCTCCAGCTTTTGGCTCAGCCTGTCCAAGGCAGCAGAGAGGGAGCCTGGCCCTGGAATGTATTTCCCACTGCTGTGTAAAAAGCGTTTTAGATCTGCATCTTTATCCATTTCTAAATACATTTATTTAACAGGCCAATTAGCCTCTCACTAATCATCTCTCATGCTGGGTAAGAGTCTAGCAATGCAGACAGAAATACACAGAATATTCCGGTTATTCCACTCCTCTGACTCTCCTGGCTATGCCACACTCAGGAACATTTCCAGTCTCCCTTCATTGTATATAGATGAATGTGCTGCTGGTTTACATTTTTTAATGCAGGCTCAAGCTTCCCATGGCTCAGGCAGGAGGAACAGCAGCACTTGGGAAGCCTGTTCACCAGACTGAACACAAACAGAGCTCTAGGCAGCTCCAGTGTGAAGATGTGGACACTGCATTAGAGCATTCCATGTCTACTGACTGCCAGTGACAGTCACAGAGTTCAGCTTAAAAACAAAATTACTGCTGTCACCCTTTCAAAATACCTGGTATGTGTTTAGATAAACTATTTAATTTTCTTCATACTATTATCACTATTTCTTACTACTCTCTTTGACTTTCTAACTACTTACTGCTCATTTATCTCATTCAGGGTTCAGAGTTGAATTTCTTAATCCACATCCATTAAAAGTTTGCAATTATAAAAATGTGATAATCCCATTAAGTAGCTATAAACCTAGTTAAATACAGTAGGAATGTTTGTACGGGAGAATATGGCTCTGCAGAAAATTTTACAAGCAAAGATATTTGGACAAGTGCTACCTCAGAAGTAGCTCCATATGTTCCTGTACTTCAGCAAGAAAGACAAAATGTCTGCAAAATGAAAAGCAATGATTTTTTCCCAAAAGTTACTACCATCAGAATTTAAAAATATACACTTATTTCAACTACCAAATAATCAAAGCAATCTAATTAGGAGAGAGATAATTAAAAGACTACCAGGTTGCTAAATCATGCTCAGGACACACAAGCTGGTGTTTGCTCTGGTTTGTAATTAAGACGAAAATAGCAGCAGTGCTAATGACTCTAATCCCTGCCCAGTCTGAACCATCAGTCACATTTGGTCCGAGAAGGGCTGCTAAGGACTGGCTGCCAGGAAGCTGCTGTGACTGCAGGAGCTCCGTGCTCCCAAGCAGGATTGTCACCGCGTGTCCCTGCCCGGGAATGGCCGGGCTGCCACCCTGGGATGTCAAGCCTGGCTCCCCGCAGTGCCTAGCGCTGTGGAGCTCCGGAGCTGCACCGAGCCCGGGCGGGGCCGCTCACAAACCCCTCTGAACCGACCTCACAGCAAAGCTCCGGCTTTTGGCACGCAGGGAGAACCTTCTCCCGTGTTCCCTCGAACACGGGACTTTAAACAAACACTTCAGCCCGCAGTTCGACAGAGAGCAGCAGCCACCTACCTGCTAGAACAGAGTCTGCTGGCACCCAGCCACAACAGCTCCACGTTCCGAGCTGCTCCCTTCCACATCCGCCAAGTCCCAGATATTCAGCCTGAGCCTCGCCACGGAGATTTAGATCTGCTGAGCACCACCACCTCACTCCCTGGCACAGCCACAACATGCCACACTGCTGGATGCTGAGGGCCAGATGACCATCTTGCCAAAATACTGTGTTCTCTCTTTTTTAAAGCTCAAGAATGTATATTTTCCAATTTTATTCTGATGGAATCCTTTGGATTGTACCAGTTAGCCTGAAATTCACAGCAGAGAGCTGCCCATGCCCCTGGCTGGTACCAGCATCTTCACAGCTACACGGCTACTCTGCAACAGTAAAAACAGGTCATGAGAAACAGGACAGAAACCAGAGCTTCCTCTGGTTAAGCTATCACTGCCCTTCAGGTGTGGATCCATTGAAAATCACTTTGTGTGCCAAGACACCTTTAAACAGCCCTGTAAATGCAAAAGGTACATTAATGCCTTCTAACAGGAATGCTGCACACACAAAAGAGAATTAAAAATAGGTTTTTTTCCCCACTAGCTCAATTCAGGAAATTCAGGAAGGAAGGAAACATTGCTCTAAAAGTTGATTTAGAAAGGAAACACATTGAGAATGTTTGTCTCGAGCTGATTGTTCATAAAGGTGTTTTTTAGGCATGTGAGTAACTTCAGCCCCAGTTTTTACACCATGCTGAAAACAGACTAATCTAAAAACAAAGCTGCTAGAAAACTGGCATGATGCAATGGGATAATCAGCAGTAAAAGCTCAGGAAATCTGCATTAGCTGGTGGCTGATTAATCCTGTCTTGTCTTTTGTTTAGCTCACTGTTCTTAATGCAGAGGTGATGATATTTGTGTGGTTGGTAAATTGTTTCCAGAAGTATTGATAAGAGCTGCAAAGGGAACCAGGCACTGCTGACAAGTGCAGGCATTTGCTCAGGGTAGGAGCACACCACACCTTTACACACATCAAGGGCTCACCTCCACAAGGACAGATTCTGTGACTGGGCTGCCACCAGGGGAGCGTTCACACACATAAATCCATGTTCCACACATCCATGCTATCCCAGCCCACACACACAGGAGCTCCCCAGGGCAGAACTCTGAGTTAATCCAGCCAGGCTCTCTGGGCAGAGCTGCTTTCTCTCATTCACACAAGACTGGCCCCAGACTCTCATAGGCTCAAACTCCAGCATTACAAGTGGGAGCAAGGACAGCACTTTCCAACGGCTTTTCACAGCAAGCAAGGGAGCAAAAGAAAACAGCAATGCCTTCCTCTCCCCTGGATACCTCAGTCCCACCTCTGGAGTCACAGACCTGCTCGGCACCTTCCAGAAGCTCACAGGACTCCATGGAACTCAGAAAGCTTCTGCAGCACAAACCAGAGCAGAAGTTTTGGGCCTGAAAAGAACAGACATACTGCAAAGGGCATTTCCAGAAGAGGCATAAATGTTGTCAATCTGATGACCAATAGGTTACAGATTTCAATCTTTCCCTCTGATGATCAATTCAGCACATAACACCAAGGTTGTGTGTTCAATCTGCATACAGGCCATTTACTTAAGAGTTGTACTCCATGATCTTTGTGGGTCCCTTCCAACTCAGAATAAGCTGTGAATCTGAAAACATATGTCACTGAACATTTCTTTTGCTGGCTTATACTCGAGTTTGAGCCTTTCAGCATTTGGCTTTGTGTTCAGAGGGAGAAGCTTTCTGCACAACACATACATAAAAACTAAAACCAGAGCAGAACAGGATGCAAGGTTTGATTACCCCTGTGCCTGATGAGCTCTCCCCAAAATCCAAAAGCTGCACACAGTCAGCCTCTAGCCCAGCTGATTGGTTTGCTATCAGAGCACACCTTCCATGGAAAATAAACACAGATGGAGCAGGATATGGACAGATCCACAGATGACAAGCCAGCATCATGCCAAGCCAAGGTCTACAGTCTCATCCACTCCTGGTTCTCCACAGATCTGAGCTGGCTCAGTTAGAAGTTGAATCCTGAATTTAGATTGCTGAAGGGATGGTGCACAGAAACATAACTGGACCTGCAATCTTAGGGCAAAGAGCCACTTCTGATTTACACCATGCAAATAGAGAAATCTAGGTTTGCTGAAATTTATCTCTATGCTTGCAACAGATGTCTCTGGGTGTGGCTGAACTGAGCCTGTGACACTTCTGGAGCAGTGAAGAAACTCTCCCAAAGAACCCTTCCCACAGATATGATGGGACACAAATTTGGCACTTGGGCCCCATAGTAGTAGCTCCATGAGCTGAGATGCAAATCAAGCAGCTGGTTCAGGCAGCGGCCAACACCCCTGCCACGTGATGGGCAAAGCCACAGACCAGCAAGAAGCCTCAGTGCTTGGCATGAAAATGCTCCTGCTTCCCTGGGGAACAGCATTTCCTAAAACACAAAATGCAAACACTATCTGGATTTTTCCCATTCCAAGGAGTCTCTCTCACTACAGTTTCTTTCCCAAGATTTTTCCAGAACTTCTTTGCTTCCTATGCATCAGAATGTATTTCTGAGCAGCACTGCACAAACAAATCAATCAAACTCTAGCAAAACTGGGGAAGTAGTAAAAGCGCTTAAGTGTTAAATTTGAGAACCAGCATCACCTGGCTGTATCTTTGCAGTAAAGATCCTTTTTCCTCTGCAACAAGGACAAGAATTTCCAGAAATCTTGCATTAGGTTTAAGTGACATGCAGGATTAATACCTAACATCTACTGACTGAAAAATACACGTGTTACGTGCAGCTCCACTAAGCACAAAGCAGACACAGTCAAGGCTTGCAACATTTAAACTATAGGTCTCTTCAGATAAATTCAACAGTGTTTTGCTCTCAACATCAATAGAAATTGTTTCTCATTCAAATATTCTTCACCAATCCTTCAAATATCCATTTTCCAAAATGACACTGGAACCAATGCTTGGGGTTTTTAGTCAAAAAAAAAAAAAAAAAAAAAAAAAGAAAGAAGAAAAAAGAAACACACGAAACAGGAAAGGTAGAATAGAATATGTTGCCCAGGAAACTGAGTCCTTTGCCTGAAGGACACATTTTCAGGTGGCAGTTGATAAGTAAATACTCTTTAATTTGCATTGCTGTAGAATTATCATGAAAGTGGGTCATGCAAGTCCTTTCGTGCTACATCTCCTTTTGGAGCTCCCCAGCAGGGATTCCACGGATACAACTGGATGCATTTGCAGTATCTGTGATCAGTATAAGGAGTGAACACTGTCCAACATATTCTTGACAAATCCAGGATGATGGAGTGACTTGACAGCATAAAACTCTGGGATCCATGCTTGCTCAGACAGTCTGAGCAGTCACTTCCATGCTGTTGGCCAATCCAGCAATTCAGGCTGGATTCAATCACAACATTCCAGTACACTCAGAAGTTAAAAAAACAACTTCCCATTTGATTATGTTCATGGAGAAGCTAAAACATATAAATCCCAATGCCCTCACACTGAAATTAGGATTTTTAAAAATAAAAACTCAGGATCTTTTCTCCTCATAGCTCTCCAAAATACTTGCACGTGCTATGGTTTTAAGTGGTCACACTGCAGCATTCAGCAATATGGACAGGAGTGCAGGCCAGGCATCAAGTCCCAACACCAGGGAAGAAAAAGTTTTTGGCACCTGTACCTGGAAGGAACAGATTTGCTATCTCCTGCTGCTCAGTTAACACTGAAGAGCCTTTGGTCTCAGTGGTTGGAGGGCTGGTAAAAAAAAAAAAATCATTGCAGAAATGCTTTCTTGTTGTGTTTTCTTTATGGACTTAGTGACACTACAAAAACCTAAAAGTCAAAATTTAACTTCAGGTTACATGAATTTCTGAAATGGACCCAAGCAAACAAGATGAATGACAGTCAGGTGCCAGCAAGGAGTGAAGTGCTCAAATCCTTGGAAGGATCTGAGTCAACTTGCAGGTTCTGCCTCACAGCATTCATGTGTTTGTGCCTGATAGATTCATCTGCCTCCAGTGGAATGCTCTTTTTGTCTTTTCATAATTCAACACTATTTTTAGAGGTTCATCTTAATGTCCTCACTAATGTTTGCAGACCACAAAAGTCATAAGATGGATTTTGAGCATCATTAAAGTCTGTCCACTGTAAACCAAAGAGAGATTCAGAAGCCAAGAGGGGATGTGGGTCAGCAATCAATGCTTTTCTCCAGGCTTCTCTGCACTTGGCCTAAGTGGGAGCTTATCATGAAATGATGAATCAGCTCTGTACCCTTTGTAAAAAGGGTATTTTCTGAAATTTTCCTTTGAATCCAAGTGACAGGTACAGGCTCCACAGTTGATCTAAGCAAACTTTCACAGCTCGCAGGAGCTTAAAGAGATGCAGTGAAAGAAATCCCGTGAGTTTTGAGGTCAAACATTTGAAGGAGCTATCTCACTACTGATCAGATTAGAGATGTTTAATATTACAGGCATAAAGGCTCTGGAATCGTGTAACCTTGAGGAGACATTCCATATTGTTGTTACCACATGGCTCACTGGGCTTTTCCAGCTAGGACACATCTTTTATTCTTGACAGTGCTTGAACACTGCTGTTTGACTGGCCCAAATAGCCACTTAATTTATTGTATGGACTTTTACAAATCAGTGAAGTTCACATGAGCCATGCAAATAAAAAATAAAGGGTAGAAGATGAAAGTTCTTACTGAACCACACAAGTCCAGAGCTGCTGGCTTTTTCACTCCCCATGAATGTTACAGAAACAATGCAAATATGCCCAAAATTGTAAAGCAGAAATGGTAAGTAGAACCAAGATTATTTGCTATTCACAGCCTTCACAGAACTGTTCATCTTTTAAGACAGCCTAGCTCAAGATAGCAGCTCTTCCATTCACAATCAATACATTTGCACACACTGCCATGCTGCATACCAAATGCTCATGGACACAGATCACAATTCTGACCCTTCTCTGTGTTCCTTGCAGAATTAAAAACACTTTAAAAATAAATTTACAAGCCCACTACATATGCACAGAGTAATATCATTACTGCTTATTTTCTTAAAGACAACTTTAATTTATGCCATGTTACACTTGTGTAACTCATCCCATCTCAGATTATTGTACTACTTTCTGCATTAAGCAAAATTCAAAGCTATGTTTCAGTCCTAGCTGATTCTCTTCACAGAGACCACCCTTTGACCACTGAAGAAGCACAGGCAGACAAGATTTACATCAAGATCGTAACTTGAAGATAATTCTCAGTGCTCCCTCAGTAACTATATGTCTCTGCACATGACAATATGACCCAAGGTAAGATGTGCTTCAGTTTACTAATTAAGACATAACTTACTAGCTCAGAAGCCAATGAATTTTCATTACCAGTCATTTTCTTATGTACACAAGGGTTTATTATAGCTCATTAAATACCCTGTAATTTGGAATGCCTCACTGTCCCTTACTCCTGTCAACATCCCTGCACTTTGTGTGTGGGCAGTACAAAATCTGAACCCCACACTGCACTGCCTACTACGCTCTTCCCTAACTCTTAACCCATTCAGCTCCAACCCCTGCACAGCCTGTACAATTCCCCATTGTTAAGTTCACAATAAAATTTTAAAATTAAAAAAATAATGGATAGATGAACAGGAGAGAAAGGACATTCTGACTGGCAAACATAATGTACACTACAAGGTTGAAAGTCAAACAAGTAGCACTCACCAAAAATTATTGTAATACACTGACTGCTCAGAGAATTTTCCAATGTAATCACTAATATTTCTAAACTCATATTTTCCAGAGTTACTGTTCCAAACTCACGGCACTAACTCCAAAAGCTGTGTGAAGAACTGATACACAAGGTCCTGAGCTCAGGTTAAAGCTCCTCTCTCTACACAAGGACACAGACAAGGCTTTAATGTAAGGATTTGCCATTCTGGCACGAAGAAAAATAAAATAACGCACAGATGGGCCCGCTTATTTCAGGCAGACAACACTAACAGCCGTGCAAACTCCTGATAAACTCACTGAGGTGAAGGCAAATTGCTCTCACCTTGACCCAAACACCACGAAAAAGAAATCAGCTTCTCTGCTTGTTTCCCGTAGCACCAAAAAACAAACTCCACTCACTACTCGGAAAACACATTGTTTCTCAGAAACACCCAGTGGAATAAAGAAAACAGAAGGCAGATCAGCATGCCAGCTCCACCCCAGGTGTACCAGTAGTGCAGTTCGGGGTGTTTGTGGGGACATGGATGAGCAGCCCGTCCCTCCTGGAGCTCCGGGCTCGGGTGCCAGGGGAGTTTCAACGAACACTCCGAACAGAAGGGATGCAGGACCAGCTCCCAAACCCTCGGTAGCACCGGCTCCCTCCCACCTCATTACCACCCCTCTCACGGACTAACAGGGACCTTGCTCCCAGAGAAGGAGGTACACGGGACATGGTTTAAAGGGAAGGTCTCCACTCCCTGCCCTGCCTCTCGCTTCCTCCTAAGAACAGCTGAATTAGCATTAAGTCCTCTCAGCAAAACAGAGTCGCCTGTGCAGAGGGATAGACAGCCTCAGGGAGAAAGAAAAAGACAAAACTTGGAAGCAGGGACTTCCCAGAAGGTGCTGGGGTGTTCTCAGCCTTGCAGCAGGCTGCAAAACCTCCAGCACCGTGTGCCCCTTGGATCAGCCCCTGACCTGCACAGGAACGGCGCTGAACATCCAAACAGCCCTGTGAAACCAGGCCACTCTCCATAAGGAGAGCCTTCACTCTGCCATTAGCATATCAAGGGTTTTGCTGGAAGCATGATCCACACACACTGAAGCATGCAAATCAAAACCAGTTTTGTTAGTGAAGTTAGGGATATGCAATTGTAAACCTCTCCCAAAAGTCCTACAACATGGGTTTCTAGAAGGTTCATTGTTTTGATACTACAAAACACATTTTCAGCATGATAAATCACTGCATAAAAAAATGAGCTGGGTAATAAATGCAGCATGCTGTAGTCACATCCATATTCACATCTCATGCCCTGATTCTCTTACAGTGTGGAGCAGCTAGAACCAATTTACAAGTCTGACATCAAACCTACAGAGTTCAATTGAAACTCTCTGATTGACAAAGCTTCAGAGCTCCACACTTCAAAATTAAATACCTGAAATAAACATGCTGTCACTTCGTACAGTCAAAGAAAATAATTCTACAGATCCTTGTAGCCTTTGGTTACTCTGAAAAGTAAGAAATGCAGCCTCAGGCTCCCAGATGTGCAGTGGGTGTCACCAGGATCAAATCACACACAGGGCTGTGCAGTGCCATTAATGACAGGCAGATTATTTGCATTTCAGCTTTAAGAAACATAACATGTAAGGAAACACGACATCATCCCCCTCCCAACCAGCAAAGGGGAGCTGTTTTCACAGAGAGGGTATCAGTTAACTCAAACATTTTTGTGAGTTTCTCTCTCTGGTCACACTGCAGTTTCCTCTTTTTACTCAGTGCAGTGTTTTCTAATTTAATTTTCCTTCTCATGAGTGCATTTATAAGAGAAAGTGTCCAAAATTTATGCTGAGTCTCTATTTAGCCTACAAACAGCTTAGCTCAAGGAGAGGTGATGCTGCATTTGTTCTGTACGAGCCCTCACACCCCCAGCAGTACAGGAGCTGTTAGTCAGCACTTTGACTTCTCTTCATTAATAACCTCAGCAGGAAGCAAGAAGCACACATGAAAGTCTTTGGATACCTTCCTTTCACACAAAAGTCAAAGCTCACAGTAAAACAAAGGACTTCTAAAAATAGAATGTTGAAAATAAATCACTTAGATTAAAAAACCAACACTTAGGACTGCAAATGCTGAAAGCAGATCAATTTCTAGAGGCACTTACACCCCAGATATCTGTGTCAGAGCTAAACTGGCACAGATTTTTCTAGGGTGCATTAATGCTCTCTTCTCAAAGTGTTTTTACTGCTGGTATTTTCTCTTCTAATTTCAGCAATCCTTCTATCTCAAATACCTTTGTTCTCATTACCCAGAACATTTAGGTGTGATTACAGCCAAAGATTGTTATCATATTTTATTTGGTTAAAACCTCTAGAATTAAATACACGTGTTTTCAATTAAGAGGCACCCAGCCAAATTTAGCTCTCCCATCCCATTTTCTGTCACTCCAAAGGCTAAGGACACTCATTTCAGAAAAATATGCAGGAGAACCATGAAGTAGAGAGTTTTTTTTAAAGCCTTATAAATCTTATAAATGAAAGCTGACATGTCATACAAGAAAAAACACCAAGATCAAACCTTTGAGCATAGAAGATGAGAAGAACTATGAAAGGAAATGTTATCACCTCATCCTTTATTCCTTCAGCTGTGCCTGTGAGCGAGAGGCTGAGGTAACTTCCCACATAGCGTAAAACATGCATGGAGGCCAATGATTAATGCATAAATACATCCTGCAAAGCAGCTCCAGCTGCACATCCCATCTCTGATGGCATTAGAATATTATTCTGCAACTGCTCTGACTGCAGCTCCAGGCTGGCAGGAACCTGCAAACTCTGATCCATCCCCCATGGGGCTTTACCTACAGCCCCAGCTCTGGGAGAGCTAACAGCATCCTGTGGAATCCTCTGCTTCCCTGTGGGCACCAGGTGCTGACAGGATCACAAACCCAGGTCAAGGGGAGCTGCTAGGAGCCCCCATTTCTCCAGGAATAGCCAGGCTGTTCACAAACATCAGTCCAGGCAGAGAGCACTTTTGGAATGGGGTTTGACATGCAGAGGAATAACTTGTCCTCTCAGACATAATTCACAGTTCAGACCAAGGAAGATGGGACAGACTTGTACCGACTCTGGTAAATTCTAAGTAGTTCAAATATTGTATTTTACTCCTTGAAATATCTAAACATGTTATGTTTGAATGGCTTTGTCTCTGCCATTCATCAACACTTGACTCTTGCTGCTGACATGACAGACCTCAAGGACTACAGCAAGTTTAGAAGTGCCCTGCAAACTCATGACACAGATGTGCAAACATCTACCAGCTAGACATACTCCAAATTTAAAAACAAACTGGATTCCACCAATGTGATATAATACACTTGCTGCATGACTTTGGGATCACAATCCAAATCCTGTCCTTGTGTATTGCTCATTAGAGTTTAGGGCCAGGTTTCCAGGCCATTTCCTAACTGCCAATGTCACCATTTCAGCATTCCTTACAACAAGATCAGGATTTTTACTGCCTACACTCAGCTGGCAGGGTCACACAACAGTCAAATTAAGATTTACCCATTATTTTCACAACAATAACAAGTTGTAATGACCAGCACTTCTACCATTAACTGTTGCCCACAACTTTAAAGTAGCTGACAAAAATCAAAACACAAAATACCCAGAAAGATTCAGCCTTGCTGTGAAGACCAAGTATTTCCCTGAAGCTTAAAGCTTTTCTTCACAGTAGAGCTGTCAAGAGTCTTCCAAGTTTGGTCAAGGTCAAAAAGATGTCAGAACTAAACCTCAAGCTTACATCAAATTACATAAATATGAAAAAAAAAGACATTTGGCAACTTCCTGGTGAGAGAAGTTGTCAAACCAAAGGGGACTTCTCTGTAAAAGTGATTATATAAAGCACAGGGCAGGCAAAGCTCTGATTAAAGTCAATAAAGAGGTTCCCAAAGCACCAGCTGCCCTCTCCAGCACCTTGTGGCCTGAGTCCAATCTTTTGACAGCTGAAATATGCTCCACAAAGGATGCCAGTCAGCTCAGGAATAAAGTAACAACTGCTTTCACTGCACTATTAGGAATTTGGTTCTTAACAAGGCTACTTGGGGAAAAAAAAAACCCCAAACAAACAGAAATCTTGCAGTACTGGCAGCAGAAAAACCATCTCTTCCTTCCCCTGTGAGTTTTAAAAATACACAGTCCAAACCTTGGATCACCTTCCTACATAAACTGTGGTGGACTGATGAACACCATGGGTGCAAGAAACAAGTCATTTTTTAGGAAGTCTGGTTCCATAGTTTGTGCTACTTACAGAAGGTCAATAGTAAACACAAAGAACTGAATGGAGAAAAATACAGAATTTAATGGAAGTTGCGCAAGACCAACTTTAATAATTTCGTTATTATACATCTTCACATATCTGTCACACACTTACCTTATTAATCACAGTGAAGTCTTTAAAAAGAGGAGTCTCTACACTTACCATACTGGGGTTGGTCAGCCCTGTCAAAAATACACATTTCACTGAAAACAAAGTGGATTTGCTCCTGCAGAGAGGGGTTAACTGAAGGCACTGTGCAAGTTAATCCCAACAGGTAACTGGAGCAGTGTGACAAATTCTGAGGACAGCACCCGTCTCACAAGGAGACCCAAGTGGTCACTTCCACTGATGCCAGCACAGCTTCCCACAGCTGATTATGAAATGGAAACACAAACTCCATCTACAACAGTTTGCTAAGGTAAAATCACTTTCTGCAGAGCATGACATCAACTCTAAGTGTAGAGGTCTGAGAAAAGGGTTTTCAACTAGGACACTAAGAACATCCCAAAGCACATGGAAGAAATAAAAGGCAGCAGGCTATAGGAATTCTGCTAAGTCTAAAGAAAGTTATTTCTACAGCTGAGTAGGATAACTGAACTTTGTAGTTTTCAAAATAACAAAATACTTACATTGTGACTCTCCTAAGACAAATAATTTATTTTTGTTAGTCAGGAAATACAGCTCTTAAAAACTAGGCATGTTTATGGGAGACCTTTCTAAAAGACAGCAATAACATCAGCAAAGAACCCCTTTCTTGATCTTCCTAGATTTTTAATTTGTTATGATTAAAAATATGCAAACTCAAGGCTTTGAAAATCTTGAGGAGCTATCAGATTCATTTTTATTGAGACTACTCTTCATCTGGGGTCTTTTCCAAAGCTTATGGAAAAGGATATAAGAAACCTTCAATCAATAAACAGGAAATTTTAAAGTCTTTAAAGCTACAGACAAGGCAGATTAGGAAGGTGGAAATGAAATTGGAGACACTCACCTTCACTCTGCTGACTCAGATATGGGCAGGACAAGAAACTTAATGCAAGTCCTCTCTAATGCAAACACAAATCCTCCTAGGAACAAACAGTTTACATCTACCAGCCACAAAGCAGGGTCAAGTTTGAGAGCTTCTCCTTGGTACCCTGCACCAGAACTCCAAATGCACTTTTCCCCTGCTTCTTTAATCTACCCCCCACCTGCTGGATGGACAAACATGTACTCAGATGAAACCATCTGCTAAAGGAATAATAGTGACGCCAGAGCCATTTGATTTTCATTTCACACCAAACACCATTCCTGCTGCAGGAATAACACCCAAACTACCTTAGCAATTCTCAAAGTATTGACCCACCATTCATTCCGTTGTACAAACTCCTGTGGTGAGGGGACAGCTCCTCTGTCACTTGTCTCCTGAGGGTACCTTCTCTGCTGCCTCCGCTGAGGTGTTTGAGGTGCTCTGGGCTCCCTCCATAGTGTTGTTTGAGATGCTCTGGGCTCGTACCCCTCACCTTGTGCAGGTGCTCTGTACTTCCACTGGGTGCGTGCTTCTGAAGGTGATCTGGGCTGCCACCACTGTGCTTTTGATGCTCAGGGCTACCACCAGGCCTCTGCTTTTGATAGTGTTCAGGGCTACTACTCAAAACGTGCTTTGGGATAGTTTCTGGACTGCTGCTACTGTGCTTTTGTTGTTCAGGTACTTTGACAATGGTTTTGTGATGCTCAGGGCTGGGCCCTTTCAGGTGATGATCAGGACTGCCAGAACCCCTGGGCTTCTGCAGGTGCTCTGGGCTGATGCTCCTGTGTTTCTGGTGCTCGGGGCTTCCTTCCCCCCGAGGCTTTTGCAGGTGCTCTGGACTGGTGCTGGGGTGGTGCTTGTGATGGTCTGGGCTGTCTGTGCTGCCTGTGCTGGAAGTGCTGCTGCCATCCCCAACATCTCTGATGTAGGCGCTGGTGGCCGTCAGCTGGCACAGGCTGATCTGGCTGTCGATAGAGCTCCGGCTGCCTGCCCCTCCTCCCTTCTCCTCATCCAGCAACACACACAGCTCCTTCAGCTCCAGGTTCTCCTTCACCACTTCCTCCTGCCTCACTTCCAGCTCCTTCAGCTTCTGCAGGTATAAGGCCACCTCCTTGTGCATGACACTGGCACTGTACCTGCCCAGCCTCTGCCACTCGCGGGACACCCTCTTGCCCTTCTGCCGGTCGTCATCCAGGAAGCAGCAAAGGTCCCTCAGCTCCTGGTTATCTTCCTGCAGCTTCTGGTTGATGTCCTTTAAAAGAAAGATCATCATGACACAGGAGCGTCTAAAGGAATTGGTGTTAAACTGTTACCCAGGCCAGTGGACAGCACTGCTGCAAACTAATTTTTAAGCACTCCAGTGAGGCATAAATAATTCCATGGGTAGATCTGGCACGTTGTAACAGCACCATACTTTGAGCAAACAAAGCTGCTGTCCAGCAAAATCTGCCCTTAGCTTGGAGCTAATTTCTAATACAGCAGAAAAGTTTCAGGTGCTTAATCAATTTTCATGCTAAATATCAGAGTAATTTAGTTCCCAAATTAGGCAAAGATTTTAAGTGCTCTCATGATGATCTCACTCCCCTGAGAAATATTCACCTGCAAGTTATTGCTACATGAAAGTGCAAGGCACATCAGAAATTGTAATCCCTCAAATAATTATTAGCATTTATACTGCCTATTCCCTAAAGCATAGTCACATATAAAGATGACCATTTTAAAGATTTTGTTTTATTTTATTTATTTTGCTGGATTTTATTTCTGATTGGCATAAAAAGCCTTGTCAGTCATCATTCAACTAGGATTCCTTCAACCACTCTGAAATGAAATAATCTGTTTAAACAGATTTTTCACCCCTAACAAAATGTAGTACATGACTCTATGCCCTTCCCTGAGTGAGGAACAGTCTGAAGCAAACACTCTGAAGTAAAAAGTTCAGGTATTACTACAGCAGAACAAAAACATCTCCAGTATTTTGTTCTTCTAGTTTGGACTTCTTTCTCCCACCATCTACAAATTCATTCCTTATGAATGACATAACAACTAGAGATCAGCCACAGTTGTTAAAAGGTCAGTCCTATGGAAACACCATTTTAGCACAGTTTCCTAAGAAGAGGAAGTTTTTGTAACTCCAGTGGTGCATGAATGCCTGTGTTTGTCTGATTTCTGCCTCAAAATAACTTGGAATTTGAACCATTTAAACCTGTATTTGACAACAGAAAAAAATCTCAATGAGGCTTTAAGGTGTCCTTAAAAACCTCTGCTAGTGAGAGATGTTTGAAATGATTGCACAGTGGAATGAAAAAGTTGTGGAAGTCCACAATTCCTCAGTGAGGAAGCAGGCGACACCCATCCATCTTACTCATGGAGGAGTTATTCCACATGGGACAAAGGAGGGACATTTCCAGACACCAACACAGGGCGCCTCCTTGTCCCAGATTCAGCTTGAAAGTTGCAGCTGAGGCATCTGAACAAAAGGCAGAAGCCAAACAAGACTTAAGGAGTTTGGAGATGAGGGAAGAATTTGTGACTCCTTCCGACCCCCATCCTAAGTGTGCTTGGTCAGTTACCTGGAAGATGCAGAAATTTTGCACATAACTGGGAGAAAGATGTTATTGTTGTAATTGAACTTACATTTAAAAGCTGAGCTTCAGTTTTACTCAATACTACCATGGGTGAGTCTTTTTTACCCTCAGACACCACCAAAGGGACACACACTCTCATACTTTGCAGAAGACAAAAACTTGGGAGGCAAGAACTCTCTTCCCCACGAGCTATTTATTTTATGCCACACTATTATCAAAGACACTTTCTCAATAATTCTGCCATTTGCAGCCATTCCACAAGTGAAGAACTCTCTTCTAATGCACTTTCCTGTAATAATTCAAGTGCCCAAAGTGCACCTCTGTCTCTTCTCTCCAACCTCACCTCACTGAAAGAATTTCCTGAGAATTATCAAAGCAGTATGCCAGAAAATGTTCTGTATTCTTGCCTACTCTAAGGTAACTTTCTAGGTCTGTAATCCACAAGCAAGGTAATGCTCTGTAAGCAGTCACACTTTCTCCCAGTGCTCAGAACTGGAAAGGAAGCATTAGGGACTAAGCTTCCCATCCACCAAAGCAGTGAAATGAAGAAGGGATAAGCCATTACAGACTTGGTTTGCCCCTGACTGCAGCCTGCATGAGAACACAGCTGAGAATGGTTTGATCAGAGATGTGTTACCAGATGTCTTTCCAGACAATAAATTAGGGATTGGTTCTGATCATCCCAAACCCGAGCCCAAGGGTTTGCCACACACTGGACTACACCCTGGAAATAACCAACTCTCTCCAGCAGCTACCAGCCTGCCTGACAGACTAAATCGTCTGAAAATAGTGACAGAAAACAGCGTGAGCTACACAAACTCGTATTTCTTTTGCACTTGATCCTGCAGGATCATTTCAGCTCACTCAAAACCAAGGAAGTCTAACACAAAGCTGACAAGACTTTGGCGTTATCAACCCAAAAGAACACTGGGGCAGAGCATAAACCAGCTGTTTAAATAAACCACAGCCTGCCGAATAGCTGGTCACCTCTTAGCCAGACACTTGACTGATTATTAAGCGGGATCAAACGCTATTCACCCCAGTCCTCATCCACTTTTCCTGTGGCTCTGGGGATCAGCTCCTCCTAGACCATCCACCTGACGAGACCGGCAGCACGAGCGAGGGACGCGGAGACACCGCACAAACTTCAGGGGTCCCACCCTGCCCACCCCGCTACCTTCAAGCCGCGGATCTCGCCGAGGTGGAGCTGGAGGCGGCGGTTCACCTCGCGGATGAGGTTGCTGTGGTCCAGCATCGCGCTCATCTTCTCGGCCTCGGCGCGCCGGAGGCTGCGGATCAGCTCCTCCTTGCTCCACTTGAGCAGCTCCTCGTCCGACACCTTGGACAAGTCCTCGGCCGGCGCTGCCCCGCAACTTTCCGCCGCCACTTTGGCCATAGTGGCGGCCCGGCAGCCCGGGGCACTCGCAGAGCCTCCCTGCGCTCCCGGGGTCGCCCCGCCACCGCCGGGGGAAAGGGCGAGCCCGGAGCCCGCGGGGTACCCCCAGCTCCAGCGCTGGGCCGGGGAAACGAGGGAGACCTCTTCTGGCCCCAGGCAGCGGATCCTGGAAAAAAGGAGGAAAAGGAGGAGGAAAGGGTGTGGAGGAAGCCGGGCCACAGGCTGGGGAGCAAACTTCCCCCGTCAAGAAGGCTAGGGAAAAAAAAACAAAAAAAAAAGAAAGAAAAGAGAAAAAAATATCTAGACAAAAAATCCTCAAGACAAGCCCGGCTCTTGCAACAGGTCAGCGCCGGCTGCGTGCGCCCGCTCCTCGCCGCAGCGTCAGGGATGCGCGGTGGCTCTCACAGTACCGGGGCTGCGGGATGCAGGGGAGGATGCGAAGCGCCGATGCCGCGCACCATGGCGGAGGGCAGCGCGGGCCGGGCGGCGGCGGAGCAGCGGGAATTACCGGGAGCAGCGGGAGGGAAGAACGGAGCGGGGCGGGCGCTGCCGGCGCCAGTGGCGAGCGCGGGGCCACTCGTGGCTTTTCAGCGGGGCGCGCGCCACGTGCGGGCGGGGGCGGCGCGGGCCCCGCGCGGCTCGCGGGCTCCCTCTGCCGGCCACGGCCCGCCAGCGCGGGGACCATCCCGGGGCCGCGGGACGGACGGACACACCCGAAGGATGGACGGACCGACGGACACTCCCGAGGGATCGACGGACGGACGGATGGATGGACACATCTGCGGCAGCCCCCGACTCTCCCGGCCCCGTGGAACGGAGGCACAAGCGCAGCCAGCGCGATGCCCCCGCGGGGCGGCCTGCGGGAGGTCACTTTACATCATTACATCACCGCCGGCAGCGCCGCCTCGGCTCCAGCGGCTCGCAGGCACCGACAGCTCGCACCGAGCCTCAGTGCAGCTCCTCGCTCCAGCTGGAGGCCGAATGCCATGAGATAAACCCCTCACAGGAATTAGGCTTGGGCTGCCTGTACATCTTCCCTAAGAATATTCAGCCGCAATGTAGCAAGAGATTCACATTTCCCAACTCGCTTAGATAGAGACTCCGCATAAATCTGCCTTGCAGATGATTTGAGAATGAAACTTGATAAACCATTCATGCTGCTTACTAAGAGAGATGAGATAGCAGATCTCAGAGGCAGAGGAGGATGAAGTGAAACTATTAGGTGAGTAATTGGTTGAATTTCCAATCACAAAGTTCCCGCTGAACAATCCCCCTGTGGGCAGAGGAGGTCGCCTCACTTGATGGGCCTTTCCAACCTCCAGCTCTGCAATTTTAGAATTACGCAGCATGAAAGAAGATTCCTGGTTCTTGAGGGGAAAGTTGAAGTAGTTAATGCCAGCAGGGGCAGATCACAAGGCTGTAGCTGGCTGTGCACAGGCAGCTGCAGAACCTGTCCCACGTCACTGTCCCAGCCAGCTCCCTTGGCATTTTCCTGCCCGTGCCAGAGGACCAGGCAAGGATTATTTTCTGCTCTTAGTCCTGTTTAAAAGTTGCTGCAAGAAGGGTTAAATCAAACACTGTTCCTTTGTCCTTACTGTAATCCTCTCCTTGAACTGCCAACTATACTTGACCACAATAAAAGTTCTCCTGCTCCTATCCATCACGGGCTACACTTGGATTTTTCACCACACAGCCCTCCATGTTTTCCCTTCCCAATTTCATGAAGAAAAGTTCTTTCAGCTGATCCACTTTCCATGTACCTCCAGCCTCCCAGGCAAGTGCCAGACACTGGTTCCATCACTGTCAACTCCAACCAAGCACAGAGCCTTGCCAGCATGAAATCCCATTTCCTGAGCAGCAGCAAGAATGGTGTGATTTTTTTTTCTCTGCAAACTCTATCAATTCTCTTAAATCCTCGGATTTTTTTTTCCACTGCAAATAACAAAGCTTGAGATAAAAGCATCTGACCTGCCACAGCAAAAATACAGTAAGAGGCCATGAAAAGGAGCTGTCATCATTTATGCCCAAATATATTTCATGTTAATGCAACTGAAAAAGAACAGCTTGGCAGCAATAAATAAAGGCTTTTCTTTTTCAAATTCAGCTGTGGATGAGTTGAAAGGTCACATGATGTTGAATTTCTTAAAGTTCAAATTAATTTCCAACCATGAAACAAATAGTTAACTGAAAAATGTCCAAAAACTTTTAAATCCAAGAGTTTCAGGGACAAGTGTCCCCTTGCCTCAATGTTACCAGTGTTTCTGTGGAGCAGCATTTCACAGCTTTTGATCACAAGGAGCCATGGAAAGCATAGATCCGGGATGAACAGCTCCAGGGAACACTGTGTTCCCCACAAATATGAAACCTCCACATTTGTGTCTTCAGGAGCTCAGTGCTAGTGTACAGGCACCAGTGAGATAGGGGAAATCATGGAGTACAACACTGCAAGTAGTTCAAACTTCAAAGCTCTGGGACAAGAGCAGAAATTATATTGGAAGCACAAACGTATCAAGTGAAACGAATCTGGAACGTTTCTAGAAGGAGAGGAACTAATTTCACTTTCACTCACGCTTGTGTAACAAGATCAAAACCAGAGTGGCAAGTGCAACATAATTACTCCCATCTCCTGGAAAGTTTAAAACTTTCCTTTTAGACAGCCCACGGCAGTGTCCAAACACCAAGCACTTCCCCACTCCCGGCCTTTACCCTCAGTGCTGAGGAACCACAACTGCCCCACAACAAACACTGATTTTCACACCAAAGCTGCGTTTTGCAATACTCCCCCGAATAATTCTGCTTCATAGCCTGGAATGGAGAGTCTGGGCAAATGAATTTGGAGACAGCAGTGCTGAGATTGCTGCAGCCTCTGTCCAGTCCCTGTCCATCCTTCCAGGTCCTTCACACCAGGAGCCAAATGCCAGCAGCAATGTGGATCCACAGCCAATTAAATCTCCACAGCTGACCAGGCTTTGCCAGCTCAGTAACATTTTCACTGCTCTGTCCTGCTCACCCCTGGACATGCAGATACCCAGAAAATGTGGCTGGAAAATTTCTCTGGTGTAACCTCAAGGACTTGCTTTCCATTGCTGGCTGCAGACCCTCCAGTGCTTTAAGTCTCTGACTGCTGGGTAGAGTCTCTAAGGATTATTATAACCAATAATAATTATCTGATGATTTTAAAAACTCTTGGACATTTCCAGTGAGGCCCTAAAGCTGTTCAATAGCTCTCTGCCAAAAACATGTCATAGCCAAGTACTTGCCTAGCAGTCTTTTTACACAAAGATAGCTAAACTGTTTTTGTTCAGACCTTCCAAAAATACTTTTGAGAGGAGTTTAGACTTGAAAAATGTCATTCCCAAATTGGAAGGAAGTGGAGAGAGCTTTAAAACTGAAAAGTGCAAGTAATTTTAGTTACAGTTGCTTCTAGATGTTCTTCCCATCAGTCATATGTCTGTAGCTGACACCCAACACAGCATGTCCAACATCAGCTGCTCTGCAATGTTTGTCCTCTGCTGGGCAGAGCTTCACACTTCCCATCCCTGATCCAGGAGAGAGTTCCCCATCCTCACCTTCCCTTCCTGTCCTTACACAGCCTCTCTCCATCCCAGCCATGCACCTCTTGCCTCCAGTCTGGTCCATTATTCCCTCATTTGTGTGGCTGCCATCAACTCTCTCTGTCCATCCCTAGGTTAAAGTTCTCCTCTTCCAGCTCTTTCACCATCATAGGATTCACTTTCCAGCCCTGCCTGCACTCCTGGAGTCACTGAACCAGCATAAATTAGATAATGCACTTTATAATACAATACATTATAATGCGTTTTACAATCCAATACAGATCAGTTTTTCCCAATGGAGCCTCCAGCAGTGCTCACAGAATGCTGGCACATATCAAAGTTCATAGTCTGACACCAGGCCATCCACACTTCTTACTCCATTGCATGCCCACTGCCACTGCACAAGGGATATTATTGATAATGCCACAAACATTATCCTGCCACAAACATAATCCTGCAGTACAGACACCTGTGTATTCAAAGCATTTACAGATGGAATCCTCGTCCTTTGCTCCTGACTTGACCACAGCTAAAAGTAAACGGCCAACTTTGAGCAAACCAAACCAGGCAATCTGCACTTTTCTCATCCCACAAATACTTTTGAGAGAGAAAGAAGTTCATGTATTTCCAACTAGGAGAAAATGTAAAAGAACTCTCAAAAAAAAATGTTTTCAAATTAATAGTCTAAAGAGAGGGAGGAAGCTCAGCTCGAATCAGTCATTGAGCTTTTTAAAATTTCTGAAGTTGCACCTTAAACCCTTTTAATTAATTACTTGTGGTAGTTTCTATTTATTGTCTAAGAAAACTAACTACATAAAAATATTTTTCTTCTTAAAATTGTTGAAAAGTTTAATTTCATATTTCAAAATTCACAAATTCTCACAAAGCAAAGTTTTCTGTGAACGTCTTCCTGCTGCCACCTACACCTTCCTTACGGTCCAGTGACCATGCAAGAGTGTAGTAAGTGGACCAGCTTTGTGAGTCAATGAAAGAATGATGTGAAATCTCCCACTTATGAGTAATAACTGCTTTTCCCACGGATGACTGCACTGATCTGCTCACAAAAGCTGCATGGGATGCAAGGGAGGTGGTAGGAGCCCACAAGGCCAGGGATGGAGATGGAGCAATTCCATCCCTGCTGACAGAAGCCTGCATTTGGAGCAGACTAAACACAGCCTGACACAGGACAGCCACCAGAGATGGCCTAGAGGAGAGGAGAGCAATGAGCACGTCCTGCTAAAGCTTAGGCAGTGACTGTGGCTCAGCCAGACTTGCAGCTTTGAATCTGTAGGATGAAATCTCCTGCAGGGTCTCACGTAGGCACTTTGGGTTTGATTTCCATTGCAGATTTGTGTGTCCTCCCCTCCAGGACAAATCCAGAATGCCCAAGTCATGGATTACTCACAGGAGGTGAGTAAGGAAAAGCCCTTTTCCAGAGCCAGGAAAAGATACTGCCACTCAAACTGACAGGGAAATTACTTGTGCAGGTGTTGGCCCATGCTCCTAAACCGGCCTGTTAATCTCACTGAGGCTCATGTAAATGAACATGCTTTCTAACTGCCCAAGGTTAAACAAGTGGGCTGATGGCTGATCCTTAGAGACAACATCAAATATGGAAACAGGCACCTTTCCAACCCAGCAGAAAACATCCTTGAGACAATAACTTAAAGGCATCCATAGATGTTAGAGGGAAATCGTTAATTATAACATTTTTATGGGGTTGATTTTATCATGGAGGGCTTGGCAACTTTTCTGCAGAGCTGACAGTTTGTTCTGGCTGGGACCCAACACAGACACATAACCAGAGCATCTGTGGAGTTGCTTTAATTGTGCTCCCATTCATCATTTGGGTAACACTGGTCTTTGCTTCCTGCTCATACTTGATTAGTGAGTCAATAAGGGGCCAGATGCCTCTTTCCACTGCTGTTGATGGAAATAAAGTGCATGCCCATATGGTGGAGAGTGAGACAAGGTGCATGTCCTGCAGCACTATCCTTTGCTTCCCCAGGCCGGGAAGAATGGCAAACACTGGCACAGTATCTCCAGATGGAGATGGAGACCTTCTGTCCTCCTCTAAGACATCAATAGAGCTTTACGCATTTATAACATACTTAGTAAGCACAAGCATTGGAATGAGATTAAGGCATTATTGATACTTGTTAATAAAACCTTTTTACAAAAAGTGATTACTCACTGCATTTTTTATAAAGCTACATGGGCTTAAGTAAAACTAATCCACAACAAGACAGACCTCCAATGGTTTATAACACTGTTTTTCATTTAGAATCATCTTAATTTAGCCAAAAGAGTTACCCATCCACTCACTCTGGCTGACTCATGGTTATGTGATGGCCTTTTACATGCAGCTCCTTCCTTCGTAGGCAGGATTTTGTAATTTACACCAGATCTCCCAAAATTTCAGGTTTTGCCTGCACTATGGTGGGCTCTGTTGTGAAATCATTGGTTATTTATTCATCACTTACTTTGTCACAAACACACCAGTGGTTTGCTGCAGAAGCCAATTTCTCCCTGTCTCTTGCTGCTTCACTGACAACTTCCACTGTGTAACTCAGTGGGAAACAATTCCAGGGACTTCCAAATTATCCAAACTTCCCATCCTAAGGTTTTCATGTCTTTACTAGGATTACCTATTTACAGAGAAGCAAAATTAGATTCTTTTGAAGAGTTCCCTGGAGTCACTTTAAATACTGGACTGGTTTAAAAACACAAACAAAACCATTCATCCAGCCAAGATGGGTCTTTGAGTACAAAATTGGAAACCAAGTAATGAAAGCACAGCTCAAAACTAAGGAACACCCACAGGAGACATTTGCACATCAGCCCACATCAGTCTCATGTCCTCACTGCAACCCAAGTCCATCTCAGCACTTCCCAAAGCCGGGTTCCAGCACCTGGAGTGCTACTTTCCACAATATCCCTCCCAGTCTGTTCCCCCAGAGCCAGGACAGCAGCTCAGGATCAACTCCTTTCCTGACAAGTTAACCTGAAATGCTGCCCTGCCAGCCCTAACCCAGGCTTCATCTGAGGGCTGCTTAGCTCTGCACAGCTCCTGCTGCAAGAAAGAATTCCAAGACAAAGCTCTTTAACTTTTAGGTAATAAAAAGCAGCAGGAGTAACACAACCTCTCCAGCAGATGTGGCTGTGATAACACTCATTTCCTTTATACCAGTTGCAGCTCTGATAATTCCCATTTCCTTGCCCTATTCTTTAAAACTGGGCTTTTCCCCCCATAATTTCTTTTTAATTAAAAAACAAACAAACAAAAGGAAAAGATCAGAAGGAAAACCCAACAGCAACAACAACAAAACCCTCCACTGTTTGGGCTCCTGTGAAGGAAAGCATTCAGATCTTATCTAAGGCAACATGGCATTTCCTATTGAGTGCTGCTCCAGCAGTTTAAAAACGACTGCAATAATTCTTAGGGTTTGTATCTCACATGTGAGCAAGCCCTGGGTCTCCAGCTCACTGGCAATTCCTCACAGGGCTCTGGTGGAACATGGAAATAACATGGGTGCAGGAGTTTGTGCTCAGAGCCCTTTGGGCTCGCTCACAATGTCAGTAAGGGGCCCAGTAAACAGAGCCTGACCAGGACAGCACACACCTTTTGCCCCCCCCCACTTTTTTTTTTTTTAATTGCTATTTACAAATTAGTTCTGATGAGAAAAACAAGAAAAGTTGCCCAGAAAAGGAGAATTAATGGTATGGCAGTAAAACTATCACAATGCCTGGTGGAGTTCTAAGTTTTAGCTGGAATTAAAGCCCAGCTGGATCTAAAGCCATTGCCTTCCCATCAGCTGGAAAATACAGGACTGTAGAAGGAAGCTGCCTGCTGAGAGATAAACTGTTCACTTGCTCCAGCCCTGTGCAGGCACCAAGGGCTCCAGAAATTAATTATCAGCTCTGACAATGGCATTCAGGATGGAATAAGGACTGCAGTGTGCTATCCAGGCTGAGCCTCACTGATTTATTTGCAACAGCATCTGAGACCCCCAGCCATGGAGTGGGATCCCTTGGAGCTGGGGCTACAGAACCACTAAAGGAGAGGACTATCCTCAGTACAGTCCATAAAAAGAGTGTGCTCCTAGAATTAACACCTTTAGATCTCTGCTTCCTACAAAGGAAAGAGGCAGGATCAGTTAAATCTGAGTGTCCCTTTTAATATGTGGGCATTTCTCACTGCAAAGCTGCACTCACATTAAACTAAGGAAGGAACAAACCACAACTTTACTGTCAGTTCAGCAAACAGTAATCAACTGAACATTTAGCATCATGTCATGCAGCAAGACTTTGAAGTTCCTCCCTGGTTTCAGGCCACTGAAATATGCAGATACACATCAATGTATGCAGTGCCCCTCAGAAGGAAGACACACAGTAATTGGCAGGGCAGCTCGTGAGGTTATTGAATGAACAACAATCCCCACAGATCACCTTCCTCTGCAACTTTCATCTCCAGGAACACACTCGTTAGTTATTCTGCTGATTCCTCTCAGAGGGAAAAATCCATTAAATATTTAATTAGGCTGTGTTCAATGTATTAGCTAGTGCTAAGTTAACACTACATGCTGTATCATTACAACACCGTGCTGCAATGATACGCACATTATTGCAGATTTTGGCCTGTTTGTTATGAACAGGAACAGCAAAGCAAAACGGAACACCTAAATTATGATTTCTATTCTAAGCATCCTCCTTTGAGCTATTAGTATTTAATCAATTCCAGAGGAGATGCATGAACTGGGCATTGGAGTGAGGGGTTTTTTTGCCTTTTTGAAGTTTTTAAGTGGAGCAGGAATTTATGGGCAGAGAAAATCCCTGTGTGGCTTGCAAAGCCACAGGCATGGCAGCAAAGTGGACATTCTAAACTGAATGAAACAGAGCTAAAACAGAGAGAGGGCAACTGAGCAATTCCAAGAAATAAGATTTAATCTTAGCAAAGCACAAAGCATTCCTTGAGAACGGCCAGTAAAATCCTGCTGACCTCAGTCACTTCCCAGCAATTTGGGATGACACACACCATAATGTTTGGAATATACAGGGAGAGGAAAGAGAATCTCATTGCTGTACATTTTGTCACAGCTTGGGTATGAAAAATGCCAAGGGCAAGTGGTTCTGAAAATAAACAGATAGCTTGCAGTTGAAACAATTGTTTCCCGCAAGGAAATATTGGAGGCAAAAAACCCCAACCCCCAATGTTCAGGGGATGTTTGTAACATTAGATAAACAAAGTGTACAAAGATCTTTGCATAGAGAACACTTGCAGCTTCAGCACCATGTGAGATGCCCTCGGCTGACTCAGCCAGTGTTCCTCAAGGCTAAGAACAGATTGTAACTCTCTAATATCTATGGGTAGGGACAGTTTGGTTCAGTCCTGAAGGACTGGGGATATAATGCCACTGCCTAAGAGCCCAGAACAGACTAGCAGGATATGATAAGAAAAGGCAACAAACTTCTCTAATTTTAATAGGAATTCAGTGCTATGGAGGCAGAGACCAGTTAGATATTTCAGAATTTGTCCCAAATCTCACTGGCTCCAAAACATGGCTCTCCATTACTTGCAAGGAGTCCTGGACCTGCTGTATTACTTCTCACCAGCCTTGGTCCTCAGCTCTTTTTAAAAGCAGAATGACATTTAGACAAAGAAAATGACAGAAACAAAATTAGAAGAGGGAAATAGCTAACAAAAAATAGTTAGGAAAAAAAAACCACATTGCCTACTTTTTTGTCTTGTCAACTAAAATCCTCACACAGTTGCAGTAATCCAAGTGGTACTTCCTTACACTGCCAAAAATGCAAATATGTTAAAGAGAATTTTGCAAGTCAGCCATGTGTCAGAAAATCCCAGCTAACTGAGCTTTGATAAATGTCTTTTAAAAAAGAGCAAATGTGTTTGTATTCTTTTTTCCACTACAGTGCCTTTTTTATTTTGGTGGGAGATTTTTTAACAGTGGTTGTTATAAGCATTAAAATGAAAACATTTGGAAAAAATGCAGAACACAGAGCCCTGTTGCAAACAGCCACAGGAAGATGTGCAGCTGAGAAATTACTCTTGGAAATAATGCAGGTTCTGGAACTAGAACATCTTCAACTTTACACAAACCCAGAATATCCCTGATCTATCACAGGGGCAGGGGGAAGCAGTTTGGACCAAATGGAAAGGAAAACCTCCCAAAGGTTTTCTTCCAAGAGGATCAGATATTGATGCTTCCCTCAAAAGCAGCTATTTATAAATAAATAAATAAAGGAGGCTGAATAGAAACAGTTATTTTCCATACAACCTTCCAAAGCTCAGACAAGAACGAAGGACAAAGTCAGAGGGTTTCATCATGATTACAGACACAGAAAGAAAAGAGAACAAACAACAACCAGACCCTGTTAAAGATACTATTGTTTTAAAGACAACTCCCCTTCTTCAAAGGGTGACAGAAATATGCTGGTCCCACAGGGAAATTCAGAATCTTCTCATCTTTGTGCTATAATCTTCTTGTTTCTTGTCTTCCAGGGACATAAATCACGGCTCAGCCCCTGACACATCTCTGTGTAGTAACACCATCACCAGGCTGGGCTGAACGTGTGCCAGCCTGGCCTAACCAAGGAGGGTTTTGGGGGACAGGGAAGCCAGCAGATGCAATGCTCATGTCAGACAAAGCTGAGAGGGGTTCTGTAGCAATCTGCATAAACAAGGCAGCCTCCTGATTTGTATGGATGGCCACTGCAGCTGCTCACTTCGCCAGGATTCTGAGGACAGTGAGAAATCATCTTCGCCAAGTTTACATCTTAATAATCCATTTAAAATGTACAAGAACCAATTAAACTTAGTGGATAATGACAGGAAGAATATCCCATAATAATTTCTAGCATTTTCTATCTTCAATGTGCTTTACAGGCATTAACTAATTAATGGATAACATGAATTTAAAAATCAATGATGAGCATAGCATATAATTAGAATTAACATTTCAATTACTCCCCTTGTCTGACCACTACATTTACAAAACGCTTCTCACTTCTTTGCACGTGTAATAACTAGAAAGGATCCTGTACAACTTATTACAAAGTAATTACAGAGTTTCAGAACGGTCCTGTACACTGTGTGAGGACTCACATCTGCTCTGAAATCGTCCCTGAAATTCTGCCTTGTCAGTTATTTCCAAAGATCCCTGTTACTGGAATCTCTTTTCCCTTAAGCTTTGCTCATGCACAGGGGGGACTGTGAAGCTCCTGCAGCTACTGGAGTACTCACACCCAGACAGAAAAGCTGCATTTGGGAACTTCCAGGGACCAAATCCCATTGATTCCTCCCACATGGCAAATATCCCCACTGGACAGCTGGTGAGGGCAGCCCTCACTGATGCACCCCAAAAATCCCCTCTGGTGCTAAAAGCAGAGCAGTACAGAGCTCTCCATGGGCCAGCTGCTCTGGATCTGCTTCCCAGGACATTATTTTCAGCCAGAGCCTTCTGACTGGGCCACAGCAGATTAAATGAAATTCAAGTGGATCTGTGCAGGAGCCAAACATGGAAGTCTCCCACTAGGAGGAATTGAGGCTTTCAGAAACACAGAACAAAGACACATTTTGGCAACTTGTCTTCCCCTGCTGCCAATTTAAACCTTTCACTTTAAAATTACTTCTTTTCAACATCTGTTGTGTTTGTGGCAAATGGATTGACCTCTATGAGAAAAGTTCTTTCTGGGTTTCTTTGCAGGCCACAGGTCTGCAGGGATGTCAGTGTCTGGATAACTCACGGTTGTTAGATTTTTTCCAACAGTTTTTGAGGGTTTTCATGTACTAAACCCACCCCAAACTAACAATCCCCAAAGCCACCAGGACCCACACACATCAGCTACCACACACAGGCTGCATTAAACAGAAATCTCCCGCAGCTGACAGGGTGAATGCATTTGCCTTTGCTCCAAAACACCAATTTGCAGCATTTTCCCTGCTGGTGCCTTCCTCCCACTGCCCTTTCCATCTGCAGAGACCTGCAGTTTGTCCTCCCGCTGCTCCACGCACCTTTTTAATGAAAATTAATTCATGTTGCAGCATTCTCCCTGCTAGTAGTGCAGGCTGAGCCTGCCTTTGCTCTGCTGTTCTCTGCCTTCCTGTATAGACCTCTGCAAATTGCCCAGCCAGAGTTTCCTGGAGGAATCATTTCCTCACAGCTCCCCATAAAATTGTTGAGTGTTAGGTGTGTGGAGGGCCAAAAGCATTTCTCACAGTTACCTCTTTCAAATTACTTCTCTCCTCCTCTTTAGGTGGCTGTAGCAATCTCTGAGCAGCTGGTTCCTGTTCCAAGCTCCCTTTTTTTGGTGCTGGTTACATGTTTCCAGTCAGTGCAAACAATAGCACACTTCTCATGTTTGCCTGATTACATAAATAAATATAGATCCAGAGCTCCCAGTGCACAGGCTGAGGTGACAAAGGGGAGCACAGCAGTGAAAGCCAACAGCAATCACTCAAACCCTGCTGAATAAAGTTCTTACGAATAATTCAATTATCAGCTTCCTTTTCCCATTTAAATTCATTAAATGCCCATAAACTTCTAACAGGAAAGGCCAGCACTGATTTTAATCTTGCTCATTACTTCTCCTGCTTCTGACTAATAGGGCTGCAAATATTCATTCTCGTGTTAATTATTTTTTATAATGTTATTATTCTTTAAAATGGAGTCTTTCTTTAATTTAGACAGAAGCTGGCTGGTGAGGTCTATATAGTGAATTTTCCAGCTCACTGGATTTTACTTTCAGTCATGAAAAAGAACTGTGCAATTATGAAGGTAAGTTTCAGTCTGATCACTTCATAAAAGAGTTTCTGGACACTGTGGATGAAAGAACTGTGCTAATAAAGTTTTCTGCACCCTGAATGGAAATTTTCATTGGAATTCTCATGTACAGGACAGTCCTAAATCCTCACTAGTAACTGTGGGGAATATTTCATAATTTTACAACAGCATTGGTGAGGCAAACAGGTTGAAAAACCTCCAGGGCCATTATTGCCACACGAGCCGGAGCTGTGAAGCTGAAACATTTGGTAGCCACAATGTAGGAATCAGACTGAATGACAGAATTTTCCAAACAAACAGAAGAGGGAAGGGTTCCAGGTACTCTGACATGGAGCCCATCCCAGGAATGCCCTAAATCCATTGTGCAGCAACCTCTGCTGACACTATTGCAGTGACCTCTGAAGAGGATAATGAGGGAAACCACCCAATTTCTAAAGCACAGGAAAATGTTTTTGGAAGAGCAGCAGTGAGTCCCATCTCAGGAGGCTTGGAGAGCTGGAGAGGGATATTGCTTTGAGCCTAGGAGATGATTTTAGACAGGATTCAGGCACTGGCCCAGAGCTCAAGGAAATTTCCACTGCTGTTGGTACTGTACATCATTGGGATAAATAAAGGCTTTCCTAAGCTATCCCCTCCCCACTGCCTTTCAGAAGTACTGCAATCACAAAAACCAGCAAAACTTCAAGACTGCAGGAAATGCAAAGTATTTCTCTTCTATAAAAATGTTCTAAAGCAAAGAGGCATCACATGGAGCAATATTTCATAAGAAATTACAGTCTCATAGCTGTGCTTTTTGCTTTTCCATTTAGCACTCCTACCTACCTGCTCTCCCACTCACACACCCCCAGCATTATTAATGCTTATGAAAGGGCATAAAGTTTTCATAATAAAGAAGGTTTTTGTCCATTATCTGGAGAATAATGTGGTTCATTCAATATGCTTCCTTGGGGAAAAATAACATTTTGGGCTGCTCTAACTAGATGCTCTTTCTTGGGACAATACAACCTGATTTTCTTTTGGATTTATAAGAGTACCAAACAGTTCTGCCTGGAGACAGTGCTTTTCATTGAGGGGGTGTCAGGTGTGCTGCTTGTTACATATGTGTGTACCACACCAGGTGTAGAACAAGATGTATCTTTGATCCCAAAAGCTGGTTCTGTGCTTTTGATCTCATCACTGAAAATGAGGTTGCTAATGCTCAGGGTTTTGTACATAAAATCTACTTCAAGGATATGCTTTGTTTGTTGCCATTTATTGTTTGCTTCTGGAAAGTTCTTGATTAGCCAGAAATCTGGTGATGTCATTAAATCACACACTTGCAAAACAACCTAAATAAGCATTTGCTTGTGCTGAGGTTAAGGCCAGACTACAAATTTGAAAGTCAGTGGTGGAGCCAGGAATTTCAGCTGACAGTGCTTTAATATCTACAAGCTTAATATTATGGTAAAAAACTGCAGGAGCAGTCCAGGCAGGAATGTTTTGGCAGAAGGGAGAAGGAGCTCTCAAGGCAGCCCAGTGCCCTCTAAATGCAAACCAAAGTCTGGATGTGCCCGTGGTGAGGTGACAGCGGCACACAGCAGGGAAGCACTGGTACAGGTGTCACACTGTGACAGTGGTGTTCACCTTCAGCCCAACCTAAAGACTCCAAGCACTTGTCAAGGGTAACCAGCCCTCTGTTATCCCACTTCGCAGTGACCTAGACCAGAAGAAGCCAGGCAGGAGTAACTACTTGTGCCAAGGCTTGTCAGAGCCCTCAGCAAGTACCAAGCAGGGAGGGGAAGTCCCCTAAATATCACTGCCCCAGCTGAAATAACCAATTCCACAGCAGCCTCATCTGTCCATGAGAAGTACTGCATGGGAAGTAGGGGAACAGCAGTGGAGTGACTTCAGTCAGCTCAGTGAACTGTGGGGATTTATTTAGTGAAAATCACTGGGTGATAAACAGAAAAACAAACCAACCCCTGCATCCATTAATTGAAATCTCCGAAAATAATTAATATGAGTACCAAAATTGCAGAAATTAAACATCAGGCATCAAATAAAACCTAATTGTACTGAGCAGCCAAGAGCTACATTTCCCTCTGGCTTTTTTATAGGTAAGTCAAATATAGCTTAAATAAACTTGCTCAGTACCTGTCTTTGATAAGAATTGCTGACCTGAACTTGTCTTCCTCAGCTTTTGCAGGTCACTTCAAGTGCTCCATGGGGCGAGTGTGGATCTGAGTGAATGGCCCAGCTCTCCAGGCCCTCAGGATGCATCCCCAGCACACAGAGCCCAGACTGAGAGTTACCTGCTGCAGGCCAGCTGTGCCCACAGGGTACACAGGGCAAATCCAGGCCTTTCTGGCCATGTGCTCCCATCAGAGGGGGCTGGAACAATGTGTGATTTCCAGCACCACAAGGGAGCACTGGGAGGGTAGCCCTGTGTGGGAGGCTAATGGAGAACAGGGTGCCTTAAAAGAAATTCCTGCTGGCATTACTCGGCCAGAGACAGTGAAATATGAGCAGGCATCTTCACTGAGGCTCTTGGCTCTCCCTTGGAGAAACTTAAAAATAAAGCGGTATAAATGCGGAGAGTACCATGTAACACGGCGTGTGGACATCGCCCACAGTTCCAAATTCCTGCAGCCTGCCCGGGCGGGTTCCCCCTCAGGCAAATCCCCTCACGCCTCCTCCCTCAGGAAAAAAGGCGGGAAGGGCACTGCGGCCGGCAGGTGGCGCCCGCACACTGGTGGTGCCTCAGCGCGTCGGCCAACACGGGCACTGGCACGGATAAAATAAACTATACACTAATATAAATATGTACATCACACTCCCCCGGCCGCCTGAGACCCCCTCTTGTTTGATCTGCACAGAAAAAAGGGTTTCAGCTCAGGCCGTGGTCCTTAGCGGCCCTTTGGCCTGTGCCTGCCTCCAGCCTCCTCTCCCAGCTATGGCAGAGGCAATGGCACCGCAGAAAGTGATCGCAGAGAAATCGCCTTTTGCCTCTCCCGAGAAAGGCCCACGCTGTTTGTGACTCACACAAAGAGCCACATCCACGGGTATCGGGGTGACTCACAACAATCTCTTGCCATTTTACAGGGTTTCCCCTCACATGCCCCATTCTTGCACACAACATTTTGTACCACTGGACACTTTGAGGTTACCCACTAAAGGGATTCCTTAATTTACAAATCCTTAATTTACAGTATTGTTTGATAGAGGAAGGAAGCTCAGGCATGGCTTACAGGCAGATGTAAATCAAACCAGAACAGGATTCCTGGTCCAAGTCCTTGCTTTAGCCACACTTCATTCCCTCAGCACGAGCCAATGGCACCACACTGTGTCAGACAGAAATCCTCACAAAGAGGAGCTGAAATGTCTCAGCGACACTGAGCCATGGCTGAGGCAGGGAAAGGACAGAAATCCTGATCCTCGATTGCTGCTCTAACCATTGGGATCATCCCTGTGAAAACTGCCACCTGATCTTCCTGCCTCACCCTCTTCTCTTGCATACAAGTCAGGAAAGTCTGTTCAAGTCAAATGAAATCAAATCAAATCAAATCAGAAACCAAAACCTGAGCAATTTGCTTTTACTGCGATGTAGAGCACGTAAAGGTGACTGTGCAGCAACTCATGGTTACAGCTCTCAAACTGTGATGAAATGAAACCAAGGGACATTTCCCAAAAGGACCACAGTCCATCCAGCTGCAGCTCATAAGCTTGAGAGCAGCTGATAAAATAAGCACTAAGAAAGCCAGAATGTGAGTGATGTAGCCACCTCCAAAAGCATTTGTTCCTAGAAATGCATCTGGGAAACATTGCCTTCCTCACAGGAAGGTAGGAGGGAAGTACACCTCACCTTGGAGTTCTGCATTTTACTAAGAACAGTAGCTGGATTTCCACAGGATTGGATCATTCCCTCTCGGGTGATGCCATCTCACACTCTGTGCTCAGTGATCTGTGCCAGAGTCTGCTGGCAAAGGGACCTGACAGGCTTGTTCCTGCTTGTGGGGCTGAATAAGTTCTCATAAGGGAGAACAAGCTCAAATAAAGTGCACACATCACTGTGCCCTGCCTTAATTAAAATGTATGATCACCAAACAGCTGATACCCGAAACACTGCCCACACAAAGGAGGCACACGTCCCTCACTTAACAATGCTTTCTTTTCTGTCAAAACTTCTCAGGAAAGGTATTTTGTTGGTGGGTTTGAGGTTTCTTTTTTGGGAAGGGTATAAGAGAGGCTGCACCATGTGGAACTGGGTCTCTTAAGTTTCTGGATGTGTTTCAGAAAGCACTTGAAATACCAAGGTTTTCAAGGTAGTAATTGGAAAATATGTATATCTTTTAGTGACTTGATGACATTTTTGCAATCAAGATTTTGCAAAATACCATACAAGCACTGACCATTTTTTCTTCTATTTCCCATTTTTATAGCTGATGGCAACATTCAAACAAATGTAAAAGATTTACACCCTGGAAAGAAATACAAGCATCTAATTATATATATAGGTTTCTCTTCAGAAGGCGGGGGGAAATGTCAGTCCTGCGCTGCACTTTAAATTTTGCCAGACCTCAAGTAATGAACATTTGCCATGGGTGTTTCAACACTGCTCTGCCCACTAAAGTGTTCCAGAAATATGATCCAGGCTTCCTTCTGACAGCTAACGAATTGATTCTCAGAGAGAATTAGCTTTCCAAAGGTGAGGAAAAATTATTTATGCGATCATTTTTTGTCAGAGCAAGCACAGCTATAAAGGAAATAAAAAATTTTACTTGGAATATGATAAGAAAAAGCATTTCAGCAAGCAGGATTGAGCTGGCTTATGTCACTTCTGAGAAGAAAAATATGTTTTACTTTACTTTGTTCTATTACTTGTGATGTAGAGGGTTTAGATTTAAGGTTATCTTTTTTATGTCCACTTTCATCACCAACCTTTCCAATGATCTTGCTCGTTCTGGCTGCAGAAACTGGGGCACATAATGTTATGCTGTTTGCAACCCATTACGGAATGTTGCTCCAATGACTTGCAATCCAGTGCAATATAAAGCTGTTTATAAGGCAGTTACTTGAGTACAGAGTTTAACATAACTAAAAGATATTGAAAAGAAAGAGTCCCAGAGCCATCATATTTTTATTTGCTCATAAAACTATTTTGGAACTTTAATATTCGAGTGTAAATTTAAGCCAAATTAAAGCGCTGAAATGTTTACTGAGAGTCATATTTTAGGAACAAGTAACTTCAAAAGTATTAAGAAAACAAAAACTGGGATCTGAAGGCATACCTCTGCACAGGACAAACTCAAACAGGATGGTTTAGCTGGAAAACAGTGTGCTCACTCAAAGTGAGAAGTCATGAATAACCCTCTTATGAAGGTGCTTTACATGCACAAATCCCATCAAACACAAGAGGCTGAGAGACACATCCAAATCCCCTTTGAACATCAGGAAAAACTCTAAATCAAATGTACATTTCCTTAAAAGGGGCAGGTCTTTGGGAGGTAAAAATAGTTGAGCTTTGCTAATTTAAGTCCAGGAATTGAAAGTGTTTTGCAAATGGTCTGGGCTCAGCAGTGCTCTTGGGAAGTGAAGGTGTTATTATACCCTTTTTATAGACATTGTGCGGGAAGGTGATTTTTGCTCTCGCATTTTGAAACATCAACCATGAGGCAGAAACAATTTTGAAGCACATCTGTCCTTAATGGAGTTTTAGGTCAGCTGCTGCTGCTGGAACACTGAAGCATTGGTCTGATTCAGCACAGGAATTTCTGCATTCCCAAAACTGAGGAGAGAGAGGCTAAAGGCCATGACAAAGACTGGGGAGCAAATTCTGCTCCATCACTCTGTGAGTGCTGTGGGGTTACTGACACCCCTGATCCAAGGGGAAATCCTGTCATGGACCTGTGTATGAGCAACCAGGGGGAGCAAATTCTGCTCCATCACTCTGTGAGTGCTGTGTGGTTATTGACACCCCTGATCCAAGGGGAAATCCTGGACCTGTCGATGAGCAACCAGGAGCAGATGCTGAGCACAGTACCTGATTCCAGATTATTGCAGGCTAAGAACCTTTGGGGCAGGATCAGAGGCTGAGCTGTCTGGGAAGAGACAGAGATTCCCCCAAGGAGCTCTGTGGTGGCATTTGGCAGCTTCGTTGCTTTCCACATCTTCTGCTGGTTTGCATTACTGCAAAAAAGGCAGCACAAAGTGGAAAAAGCACATGTTTTCAGAGTTCTGACAGTTTATACAGTGTGCCATGCAAGACAGCCCAACTATTTTCCTTTTCTGAAAAAGAGATTCCCCTGAGCAAGCCTTAATTCCCAGTTCCAAACTGACTGGCAATTAGGAGTAGATGAGCACTCCACGCTCCATCACAATACAGTTACAACTATTTAAAAACCAATTAATTTCTTTCTAACTTTCCCATCAGGCTGTAAAGTTCCAGTTGGCAAGGATTTTTACTTTGATTTTGAATTCCTGCTTGGAAGATTAACTGAAAATGGATTTGGCTCGAACAGCTGCACCGAACATATTTTGTTTTATTTTGTTGCCATCTCAAATAACAATACTTAGCACTCTTCATCTTCAAAGCATTATATAAACATTGAGTCACATCCCCTCACAACAATCTCGTGACATCACCTTCTGTGAATAAAATCATTCTCACTGCAAAGAGGTGGAGAAGCAGCAAGAGATCCACAATTTGTGTAGGGTCACAGGAAGAGCCCTTGGCTAAGGGAGATGGAGGAGCCAGGGGCTCCCAGGCCCCTTCTGGTCCTCACTTTATCAACCTCCACTTCTGCAGAGGTGGGGGCTGCTTTGGGGTGGAGTTTCCTTCCCTGTTTTATTTTTTCAGCTCTGTTCATCCCAGGATACAGCTGTGGTAGCCAGCTGTGCATGTAGCAGCTTGCAGGGGCTCATGCCACTGCCTGCCCTGCCACCTGAAATCCAGCATGCACGGCTGGGTCCAGGATAGGGAGTTTTCCCTTTTCCCTCACTGAATAAATGGTATTTTGGGCATGGTCCTACGCAACTGTCTCTGCCCTTGGGTCACTGAGGCCCCTGGATCTGGCTCCATCCAGCAGGGAGGGAAGATGATCTTTCTCTTCAGCCACACTCAAGCCTGACCAAGTGGTGATCTCTGAAGAGTTCACTGCCTGTGGGGGGAGGCAGTGCCAGGCCAGCACTGAATCCCTGAGAGATGTTTACTCAAGGATCACACACTGCACGTGGCTCATGGGCCTAAATCAGGAACCTCAGGTCGTTCTGAGCCCGCTGGAGAAAGGTGCCTCCTTTCAGGGGGTAACTCAGACACCTTCATTTAGGCTTTGCTGACAACAGAGAGCGCCTGTGCCCCTAAATTAGACATCAAAATCAGAAGTCTGTGCAAAGCAAAGTCGTGTGAACACATCCCTATAAATACACATTCTCTGCAGTGCCAAATCCAGAAAGTGAATAAACGTCAGACATGAGCACAGAGCTGTCAGGGCTTCTTTCCCTGAAGAAAACTGACAAAACTCCCCCATGCTATTTGTGGTCCTTTGCACGTCTTGGCTTGTTTCCCTCCTTATTTAGCTTCTTCCTAAATATCTAAAGAGATTTTTCAGAGTGAAAGAACTGAATTATTCCCTACAAACATTACCTAAAGAGCCCCTTTCCAAAGTATTCTGAGGCACAAGCGAGGGAACTGCTCCTCCTGAGGCATGACAGGTATGTGGTGACAAAATCTAGGTTTTGCTGAATTGATGCCTCTGTGAGGTCAAACACCCTTGTTTGTAGACTGGGAGGCACTGGGAAGAACTGGCATCAGGAGGCTGAGTCATTCCCAGGCCCACTACTCCTGCATAGCAGCTTTTAACAAATTATTTCATCCTGCTCTGAGGGACCCTCCATCTCAGCAAGCACTGCCAGGTGCTTCCTCTATTAAGTCCCAGTACCAGTTTTTGAGTGCTAACTGCTCACAGAATTCCCAAAACCAGCTGAATTACTGCCTCGAGTGCAGGAAATTCCAGACAGGAAGAGGGTCCTTCAACTAAGAAAGGTGGAGCCAGTGAACCCGAATGCAAAAGGACTAATGAAATAGTCCAGAATCTCACTAGAGGTGAGGGCACCCCTGCCATTCTTCTCAGCACAGATAATCTTTTTCTGGCATCTCAAACTAAAAGAGAATAAAATAAACCCACCAGTGATATGCAGCTTTCCAAGTGGCAAGTCTGACTTCAGAGGTGAGCACGGTGGCAGCACTGACCCAGCTCGTGCCTTCTGCAGCACTTTCTGGCATTTTAAGCTCCCCACAGGGAGCCATTATGGCCTTTTTATCACTGGGGTAGTAGGAACACATAAAGACACCAAGAGCACATAAAAAAGGCACAAGGATAGAAAGAGGATGCAGCTGAACGAATTTTTGAGAACTTCTTTCTCTCCATAACAACTCCCAGCTGATGGTTTTTGTTTTATTCTGGATTCCCTTTGTTCCTTCTGAGACTGTAACACACACAGGGACTGAAATGAACCCATTGTACTCAATACAAGTGTGTAAAATAACCATTTTCCCATATTCATCATCATCTCTACACATTCTGGGGTCAGAATGGCAAAACACTGCACAATAATCTCTGTGATGGAAGAAGCAAGAACAAAATCTTGTGCTGTTCCTCCTGCAGGTGCTTATGTGCAGTGAATTAAATGGCACAGAAGGATGGGTTTAAAACTGGTATTTCTCATTGTGCCACACTGCCACTGAAGTTTACAGGGCAACAACACTGGCAGCTGAATCAGGTTCCCAGTGGGATTTCAACAAGTGACATGAGACCTTACATGAACCACCACTGAAGTTTCATGCACTGTTTCACACCAGAACAGTGTTTTGTACAAGCTGCACTTCACAGGAGCAGCATCTTTTTTCAGGTATAATGAAGTGATGAGCTGTGGAACAGAAAGGAAGAAAGGTAACCAGATACCAAAGCCTGTGTGTATTTGTTACTTCAAAGTGAAAACACAGTGCAGACTACAAGGGGGAAAGGTTCAGTAAAAGCAGTTTCAGCAGAGGAATTTAAAATTGTTCACATATTCCTTGGAAAGAATCCACGGCACTTTCATCTGGTAAGAGTGGTGCTGTGTTAGAAGTTGTGTCATCTGCAAGAGCAAGAAAATAATAATCTAGCTAACACTTGGTTCAGAACCAGTTGACTTGTCCAAGAGCAAACAAAGCAGCATGAGAAGAACAGGAGAAAAAACACACCCTGAGCAGCCCAGGGTCAAGAGGACGTTTTGTGGACTGTAACAGCACAGATCCCCTCTCCAAATGGCTCCTGAAAAGCACTTTTATGAAAATTCCATTGCTAAAAAAATAAACAAGGAGACAGAATGACCACCATAAATATAAAAATAAAAGTAAAAATACACACATGTATATAATATATATATATAAAAATAAATATAGACAGAGAATGAAATGTTTTCAGTTAAGGCTGAGACACCATACAAAGAAAATGTGATATTCTTGCCAGTTATGGACAGAAAAAGCCCAGCAATTGTGGCCATTAAAGATTTACAGGAGATTCCTGTAAAAAGCAAGAGGCAAAAACTCGGAAGCCACCAAAGCCATTTAATCAGACAGGCCAACTTAATTAATTTGTTCAATCTGCTTCTCTTCCATGCAAGGGTGTAAATGCAGGGTGGGAAGCAGGAGGCTAGAGGTGATGGGAATGAAGCTCATTAGGAAGCAATAAAGAAGGAAGAGACACCAGAAAATGGATGTTAGTTCATTGGGAGAATTTCCCAAAATGCCATTTGTCTTCATGACACGGAGGAAAGGAGCTCAGCGGGCCTGTGCACGTCCTGGGTGTGCAGGGACCTCTGGCTCCTGCTGGCCTCTGACCTCAGTGCTCAATCAAGGCACCATTGAGCTGTGCACAGGGCCACCTTGGAGTATCTGCTGAGTAGAGTCCTCAAAGATCACAAGGCAAACCCAGCGTCCAAAGAGACACCTCAAACACCTGACCCAGGATTTCAGCAGGCTGCACATTACCAGTGCTGAGAATTGAAAATCCAGGCACAGCTTGGCCTCTGCCCAGCTCCACCTGACACATCACCCACAGAGCTCCTTCCTCTTCCATGCCTGTGTGATGTGTGGATATTCCCCTCTGAAGGAGCATTCCATACTTCCATGCTAGACTGGACTTGAACTGGGACCATTTACCCAGGCAAAGAAATTTACTTCAGCATAGAAACTCATCTCCTGTGAGCAGGAATTCAGGGCAAGGCCAGCTCCCCTTTGTGGGGATCCAGCCATCGAGCCAGCAGTCTTCTGGAGGAATCTCCATGAGCCATATCCCATAAATAAGTCAGGTTCAATTATTTTATATCAAAACAATATCTTAGCTTTAATGAGTGCAACTGCCAATACAGAGAGCCCCACATTATGAATGGCTGTTTTCTCCTTCCCAGCACTTTCTAATTTCCTGCTAAGGAGGCAATGGAATGGGGTCATTAATCTGAATTAGGAATACCCTGACCTGCTCTGCACTTTATCTGCTAACATTTTCTGGCACAGCACTATCAGATGGGATTCTGTATGAAACAACAGGGGGAGGTGAGAATTGTAGGTCCTGATTTTAAATAACTTCAGGAGAGGTGTATTTTTACCAGCAAACTCTTACATGTAAAAGCAGCACAGAGTTCTCTGTCTTGAAGCATCACAGGAAATGTGTTGAGCAGACAACAAGATAACATGCTCTTTAAATGAACTAGCATGGGGAATTTTCTGCTTTAGCTTCTAATTAAATATTGGAGTATTATGGAAAATACACCAACGGATGAGATCACAAAGCAAGTATAAATAGAAATATAAGGTATTAAAATAGAAAAAGAAAGGGAAAATTAATAACAATGCTCAGAAAATGAATGAAAACTCTGGTCCATTTATAATGCAGCTTCCCTCACCTAGGAGCCCAAAGGCTCTGAAAAAGACAGGTCATGCTGGTCTGTGCTTTTCAAGCAGAAGCGAACAAAGACACAAACATGATACAGCCCAAGGGGTTCAATATCTGAAAACACCTAGACACTCAAGGCTTGATTTATTTTTTTATTATTATTTTTAATGGGACTACAATAGAAAGTGCAAGATGTAGTCATGGAGCACGTTCCCACTGCATGTGGCACAGGACAGGCTTGGAGCAACAAAAATCCATGGCCAGGACACAGCACTGCCCAGAGCCATTGCCAGCTTTTTCACAAAGAAATGCACCTCCCTCCTAATAACTTTCCACAAATGGATAATCCCTGCAAAGGCAATGGGAGTTTTCCACAGGATTTAAACTGCTCATGGAAAGGACAATTTCCAGAGGTCTGCTGAGTTTGCCGGACTGCTCCAGCAGGGCTGGGCCTAACTCAGAGCAAGAGCCATGCCTGGAATGGTGAACATCCATCACCTGGGACTCAGCATCCTCACCAGCAGCACCACAGCAAGCTCTGGCTGAAGAAATGCTGCACATACATATCTAACCCAGCCAATTCTCACTACAAATTACTCAATAATTATTCTCCAGCCCCACTATACATTTGAGAATCCAAGCAAATTAAAAGCCAGCAGTAAAACTTCCCCCCCTCAATACATCTTTCTTTGCTAAAATCCTTTTTTTTCCTGCCTATGGCTGTTTCACTAAGCCAAAATCTCTACAGCATTTAGCTGTATTTAGAGCTGTGATGTTTCCTCTGCCCCAAACCTCTGGCTCCCAGGCTGGCACATCTCTTACCAGGGCTGGATAACATTATGAGCAGCTCTATGAACCTCATTGCTAAACATATACTTGGGCAGACTAGAAATTAAAGCCAGGGAAGCTAATTAAGGCAGAAGACAAAGCTTCTCACTTGTTCAGATTTCTGTGCTTGTTATTTGCTGGCTGTGCCTCAATTTTTCTCAAGAAGGAGACAATAGCTCATTTCAGCCTCTTCTCAGCCTGCTGACATGACAGAGAAGAGGGGAGAAAAGCTAATGCTGTGCTCCTGAAGCTGACAGGTATCAAGAAATAGATTTGAAAACTTTGAGGCTAAGATCCCTCCAATTTCTGTACAACAGGTTCAGAGCTGTGGTGTCCCCCTCCCTCATCCTTGCACAGCACACAGCAAGAGAACATGAGATGAAATGTGTGTGCGGAAACAAGATGAGCATTGACAGGTGAGCTGATTTCTTCCCTTATTTGATATAAAGAAGTTTTACAGGAACATCAGAGTTTTCCATGCAAAAAGATCACAAAAAATGCAACACACAGGCTACAGAACCAATTCTTTTCTACTTCTGTTAATGTGTGACCCTCACAGTAGATAGGATGGAGCTGGAGAAAATGCAAACTGCCTGTATAGCTTCCCAGCATTGCCAGTCCTGCTACATTTGTCCCATCTCCCTTTCTTGTTACCAGGGCTTAGGAATTCCCATATTACTCCCTGACTTAAAAAGATATTTTGTGCTGGGAAAAAAAAATATTACAGCAGGCAAAGGGCTGGGAGCTCCTGTCTTGATTAATTTCATTTATCTTTTAAATATATATATGCTTGCTAAAAAGTAGCCTTTAAAAGTGTGGCTGTGCCCAGAAGGAACCTCTCTGTTGCTTTTTCAGATCTGACTTCCTTTTATTGCAGAGAAAGAACTGCAAACTGAGCGGATGACCTGTGGTTTGACAACTGCTTTAGGACCAGGAAACCACTTGCTCTACACTGGACAGGCACTGGTTCTCTTTATTTTTTTTTCCTATTTTCAGCCTTTGACTACAAAAAAAAATTAAATTTTGGCAAACAGCTAAGAGTGCAGGAATTGCTGGTCAGCAGTCCTGCTGCCTCAGCATCCTGCCCTTGGCAGCAGCTTTCAGGAAAGCCATCTTTTTTTTGGGCAAACTTCACCAGTCCCTGCTGTCCCCTGGGCCCACCCAGACACTCCCTTGTGGCTCTGCCCCCATGGCTGAGCACATCAAACATCCCCTTCCTTAACTCTGAACATGCTCCTTTATGGCACACTATCAACCTTTGAGGAATGGCATTGTTTCTCAAGGAAAACCTCATGATTTTCTATTGACATTCCATCCCGGAGCAGTCCTTCTGTTCTACAAGTGGGTCACAACACATTAAAACAAAGAATTCTATCCCCTAATTAATTCCTTGTCCTGTTTAGCTGTGACACAAGCAGGTAAATCCTAAACTGTATTTCTAAATCCCAGTAAAGCTGAAACATTCTAACACTTTTTTTCCCCTCTCCTTCCACTGCCATCCAGTTTTTCCAAAGGAAACAGAGCAGCTCTTTTCATGAGCTTTTTGAGAATTTTGGAGGCTGACACTCAGCCATGCAGCAATTCCTAGAAAAAGGAAAGCAGAACAACTGAACATTTGAACTCCCACAAATAACCTCCACGATGATCTTCCACATGACCCAAAAGAATTATTTTTAGAAGCAGAAAAGTAGCTTTATTCTCCATTTCCATTTAGTCCCTGCAGCGTTGGAAAGGACATTCAGTAAGGATGAGTATGATTATTTCTCCATGATGCGGATTCCCTTGGAAAAGCTGAAATTCCTAGAAGTACCAGCCATGATGGAGACAGGCTGTTCCAAGCATAGTGTAACTCCTGATGAGAGCTTCTCCCTCCTGAGGATTTGCAACCAAAGCAGGCAAAGCAGAGCAAACAAAAGATGAGGAGTTTGTACTGGAGGCTCGGGATCTGCCCCAGCTGCCGTTTTGCTGCAGGTTTGAGATGGGACAAGGCAACAACCCCTCAACACTTCAGAGTCTCTTTCTAGGCAGAAATGCCCCTGCTATCTTGCCATGAATTGAGAGGTTTTGGCAAAAGCTCTCAGCTGCCCTTTTCCACCTCAAACCCACCAGACAACTTCATCCATCCCTGACTTCTGCTTTCCACTCTCCAGGGCCAGGGGGTACCAGGTGCCACTGGGTGGTGCCAGAAGAGGCTCAGTGGTGCAAACCAGACCCTCCCATTTCCAGTTCTGACACCCCCACAACTTCCCAGCCCACACAGTAAGGGTATTTCCACAGCATCCCTGCTCTCCTCATTTCTCAGTGAATTCCTGTTGCTCAAAAGCCCAGCAAAGGAAAAATGCTCATGTCCACCCCACAAGACCCTGGCTCCCACCAACCCCTCAGTGAGTGCAATGCAAGGGGAGGTACAGAATGTGCTCCTTTGCACAATGCAGTGATATCTCCCACACAAATTTACCTGTCTGATTTGCCAATTTTTTACTTATTTCTACAGCCTGAGGACAAGCAGCAGCCAATGCCAAATGCTGTATAAGCAGATTTTTCTGTACGAATTACACAGAACTTTCATTTGCATGGCACAGGAAATGGATCATAAATTCTGTTTGCTGTAAAAACCCATTACATACATCATATTACAGACTAACACAAACTCTGATGAACTCAGCTAAAGTGCATCTCAGCAAATGGTTGTGCAGGAGCTGAGCTCTGTTCGAAATCCATGAAAATAAAGAAGATGCATCAGCTGGTTAAAACAGGTTTGGGATTCAGTACAAGGATCCCAGCAAAGGTGAGAACCAGGACCTGGTTCATAGCTGGTTTCTTGCTTAATATTAAAATTCCATCAGAACCTCCCATAGCATTTATATCCCCATTTGTCAAATTAAACTGGTCTATGCAGACCTTCAGGTGCTGTGCAAAGCTGCAGGCAAAAAACCTTGGCTTAGGAAATGCTTCTTTTCAAAGCTTTCCCATCTGCACTGTCTCTCTCCTGAAATATCCAGTTGAGACACTAATACTGACAGGAATACAAGTTCAGACTGAAAACTGGAGAGATTTTTAAGGTAAAAAATATTCTGTGAAAATAATCCCTTTTAAGGAAGCACTGAAAAGCTGCTGGGAGAACCAGACAACTTAAAGTGAATCAAAAGAAGAAATTCCATTTAGAGAATTTGTAAGTTAGAATTTTGTACAGAGATTTTTACTTTGTGGTCTCATAGAAACTTCTGAAATTTTCTAAGTGCCACCTGTTTGTTACTTACCAACATGTCACATACTATGCTACCTATTTAGGAAGTTGTATTAATTAATGTTGTTAAGAAGCTATCTTGGTTTCACCCACATTTTATGTGTAGGAAGAGTTAAATGATAGACTGCAGAAATGTCACAGGAGGTATCTGTGCCTCCCTCCCCATGTGCAGGGCACAGCCCAAGCTCCAGGATGAAGCAGAAATTCATTTACTGTGAAAACACATCCAGGAATATTCCCAAAACCACCTTATTGTCCCTTTTCCCTTTGCCTCTTTTCTCCTGTGGAGAAAAAGCAAATCTGCTTCCTGCAAGCCCTGCTCATGTGTACATGCCACCAAACCCTTGCTCTGGGCACAAAGTTCTTGTGTTTTTGGGAGGACGGACCATGAATCTTCTTCCAATGACAATTTTGCTGCTCTTTCAGTCTGCAAATCCAACAAAACAAGTTAATCTGTTTTTTTTTTTTTTGTTTTAATAGCAAAGATCATCATCATCAAGAAGTCAGAATTGAGAGAGGCTTTTTTTTTTCCCTCCCCCCCAGGTTTTGTTTCTTTCTGTCCCTCAATGAATGAGAAGTGATGCTGCAGAGGCCAGGGGAAATTTAGCCCTGATTCAAGCAATCACATTCACATCTCCACGAGTGTGCAGGCTCAGTGTGCCAGCTTAGGTGGCTCCCACCATTATCTGATTTCTTGCTCTCCATGGGCTGTGGTTGTGCTGAGAAGCACGTTCCATTTGTACAAATAGCATTTCAGCTCTTTAATTAAAATGCAGCATAATCAGCAGCAATTGAACAGCCATCAGCGAGGCACAAGGCAGAACAGCTTGGCACATCCAAGCCACAGAATTAAGGCTGGAGACGATTTCCATTTGTTTCCTTATTAAGGAACATAAATGAAGCCTTACATTATTTGAAGATGCTTAGAGAATATAGGTATGAGCACTTGGTGGGTTAATCACTTCCAGACAGAAGACTATTAGTAATTTCTTTAATTACAGTACAACTAATCAAACACAGAAAACTCAAAAGAATTGGCTGGTTCCTATGGATTAGACTGCAGGGGTCCCATCTAATTCCAGCGACTTAACCCACGATTTCCAGTCATGTATTTCTGCTCCAACTCCAGAACAAAACCCAAAGCTGCAGAGCAGATGGTGAGGTTACCAGACCAGTTTCTGTATTTTCATTTAATACAGCCACAGCTGAGGTTTGATGGGAAGAGAACATTAATAATCAAGTGAACTGATCGAATGTGGCTCTTGCTATGGACTCAGGATAATCAGGTTAAACTTGCTGCAAAAAGCTAAGTTCACAAACCTAATTGCAATCTTTGTTCAAAAGACCAAATACAAGTGTCAAAGTAAATGCAAGTGTATAAACTGCTGCCTTGTCTGCTTTAGTGTTTAAGACTTTTTCTCTATATTGCAACTTAATTACATTTATTTAAGGGGTTTCAATGTAATCATAATTAATTGCCATTACCTTAATATTTTCTTGGATTTCCTAATTTTCTATTTATTTTTAACATGCATTTTTCATATTTTTAAAAGCCTTTTATAAAATTAAGATGTTTATGTTTGGCTGATTCTGACACAAAAATAGAATGAGCTCAGTGAGTCTGAAATCAGCTCTTGCTAGAGAAGAGCTAAAGAATCTTAAATGTATTCACAGTGACACATGGAATAATAATTATTTTTACATGGGCTGTGATGGAGAAGGTAATAGAGTGTATTACAATGCATGAAAATAATAACCTGTCTTTAATCTAACATATGGTTTTCATGTAAGATGAACTTTAAGTGCAGACTAAGAAGAGGGGTAAAAAAAAGGAAGGTGAGTTAACACAGAGACACACAATTTACTACCTTAGTATTAATAGAGAAGGGAAAAATATCTTTCTGGCAGAGTCTATTCACACAAGAATCAAAAAGATAAATTTCAGAGAAATTCCCTTCATCAAATACAGCAGTTGGAAAGAATGTAAGTGCAATCCTTTGCTTCCCCATCTTAAAAAAGAGAGGGATTGCCCAAAGAGTTTGAGAACCTCTGGATTTTTGCAGCTGATTTGTAATATGCACTTGTACATCTTGATTCTCCAGAGAACTTAGTATCCTCCTGCTAAACCTCATTTATAGTCCAGCCAATTCTCACCTTGAATTTTCTAGGAGCCTTCTGACCTCAGGTGCACACAGTTAATTCTTCCTCATAATTTATCTTATCCTTCTTCCCAGCTAATTCAATTACTGCTTGATTAGTGACACAAGACAAAGGAGAAAATAAACCTGGGCTATCATTAAGGAAGAGAGCCAGGGAATTCTCCTGCAGGTTTCCATGCAGGCCTGTTCAGAGGGGCACAGTGACATGAGCAATGAGCAGGAGACCCTGTGTCACCCTCCAGAGTGGCCCCGAGGCCACAGGACAGGTCATACATCACAGTGCTCACTGGAGCTGCTCCTGATCAGCACTGGCTCAGAGCTGTGGGATCCAGGCTCCTTCCTCTCTGGAAGTGTGCAATTTCCCTCAATTCAGGTCAAATTAAAAACAGTAAGAATCACACTGGATTATCTCCATAGGAAAATAAAGACACCAGTTCCTTGGTGAGGGGTAAGAGTGGTGTAGGTCACAGAGCTGAGCACAGCTGACTAGGAAATTTGCTTTTCCAGAAATGCTGGTTTTGAGTTATCCAGGGAAAGCTGCAGCCCTGCATCCCAATGCAGGCTGCTCTCTGAGCAGCAAAGCCCAGAAGTAATGAGTGATTTGATGCACATGCCTTCACAAGGAGCTTTGCTGACTGCAGGGAGCTTTAATCAAATACTCAGAGAGTTCCCCAAATGCCCAGCAGATACTCCAGACACTGCTCCTCCTCCTACCTGCTCACTTAGCAGCACTTGCTCCCTGTGCTCTGAAAACACTTCCCTTTGCTTTGGCTCCAGACAGAGAGGATATGAGAGGGAAGTGGAAGGCAAATTCTGCTGGTCCCAGAGCTCCAGGGAGTGCTCCTGCTGTAGTTTGTTAAATGACACTGTAAATAGTCCTGCTTTAACAGCCCTGCTCACAGCTCCAGAGCTGCTCTCAAGTCTGTGCAGATGGGGAAATATTTTCCTCCTTCCATCTCCTCCTGCTCCTCTAGTAAATCCCACCAAGTGACAGAACCATGTGCTGCTGCAGCACAGAGAGGTGTCACTGCACCTTGTGAGGGGAAACTGCACATGCTGGCCAAGGTTCATGGGGTGTAAGGAGCTCTGGTGACATCAGTGTGGCTGCCACACAGAATAGAGGGGATGAAGAATATTTTAAAAGGCATCATTTCCCACCATGTCAAATTGCTGCCCAGAAGCAGAGCTTTTAGCATTCATCTAACTGGCCTAGAACAGCATAAATCGAATATTGTTATCCCCAGAGCAACACTCCAGAAGGTGATTTCAGATAAAGAGTAGCAGGGAAAGCTGATGAACCCGACAAAAATAAACATTCTCTGCAGATGAAGATGTTTCTTCTAGCACAGAAAACCACTTACAGCCAGAACAGAGGTTCATCAAAATTATTTCACAGGGTTTGCCACAGCAGCCGCAGACATTGCAGGGATCTAAAAAGTGTCACCTGGTGTCATGCCTAGGCTCATATAAATACTCTGCTGATGATAAATTCAAGAACCAGATAAATCTTATCCTTTGAGGAGACTTGAGCTCCAGAGTACATTTCAAATGTAAAATTTTACACCCTGCCTCAAGAAACTCAAGCAGCAATTCAGGATATTCCGAGTTCTCCAGTACCACTACACCTTCCCTGTTTTATTCTCCAGTGTTAACATATGCTTGGCTTGAAAACAGAGACTGCTTTAATCAAGGCTTATTTGACTATTGTACTTTTGGAATTATGAGATCACCAAAGGACCCAGCTTAGGATAATGAAAGTGAACAGAATGACTTTGTCTTAACAGGGAAGTACAAATTATATCTAAAGAGGACACATCCACCTTGTGCCAACTGGTTCAGCAGTGCTCCCACAGATGTTTCCTACATACAAACTTCTCAAAACCCATCTTATCATTCAAAATTGACCATAACAATTCAGATGCTCAGCAGAGGATGACTGCTTCACCCAGTGCCACAGACATCTTTTTCTTATTTCATTGAAGGTTTTGCAGCATGGTTTGGAGCAGTGCCCTCATTGGTCAGCACACTGGAGCTGATCCTGTAGGTGTTGGATGGAGCAAAAAGTTAAGGCACCGGGTGGTGAGCTGCCACTGCCACGTCCTTGGTGGGTGCAGGGATAGAATCCCCCTGCTGTTGGAGGCAAAACCACAACCAAACAGCTCCATGTAAAGCAAGGAAAAATTTTGTTTTGCCTTGATCCACAGGAAGAGGGAAGTTTTCCAGGGAGCCCATAGCCAGCCACAGACTATTCAATGCCAAGGGCACTGCAGGATTTGGGACAGCCCTGATGTCCCCTAGCAGCATCCCATGTCCTATCCCTGGCCTCCAGGATGTCTGCATGCCCTGCAGCCCCTGTGCAGGCAGAGGGCAGCTCCCAGAGCCAGCAGCTCCCTGAGGAAATCTGGTGAAGGTGCAGCATTTCCGAGCAAACGTGGATTCACGGCTCTCCCTGGAACAAGGCTTCCAGTATAGCTGTGGTCAGAATCTGCTCCAAAGGAAGCTGTGCTTATTTATATTCTGGAGACACATTTGAGCCCTTAGTATCTTGTTTTCCATATTCACTTTAACAAAGCATGCCTTTTCCAAGGCTTGCTAATGAGCCTAGCATACTTAGGGAAAAAATGTAAAATATACAAACAAACTCACTGTCAGATGGGTTTTTCCAAGACCTGGCCTGAAACTCAGAGAAATAAGAAATAAATGCTATGTCCCTCCAAATATCTTACAAACTCCGATGAAGAAAATAACTTTAACCTTGATTTTTCGGCCAAATCTCCCAGCTGCTTTTGCAATTTATAACAGGTCTGGCTGAAGAGTTGGTTCATTTTTATAAATCCAGTTCCTTTTTACAGAAAATGTTACTTTCATAACATCCAAATCCTGATTATTTCGTGCTTAAAACCAAACTTTGTTAAAAGACAGTGCCTTTTCCTGCATTGCACTTTCACCCAACATACATAAAAGCACTTCTAAGTTTCTTTTGGAAGTGTGTGCACCTTCCAGAACCAGTGCTGTTACTCAGGGATTAGAATGGGTGAAAATCATAAATCCAGATAAAAAGATAGCATCTAAAATCCTGGAGATCAGTAAACCATCAAAATATGCAGGACACTAAATCTTCAAAGATCATATGCTCAAAATGCAACTAATTGGTTGAACAATCGGTGCAAGTTCCAAACTGACAACATCACTCTGAACACCAGGATACTCGAATGTCAGGTTTGGAAGGATATATTTCACTGGATTTCCTTGATTTCATCAAAACTGATCAGCACTGGACTCTCAAGGATTCTTCTCCCTTCTTGAAGGTGTAATATTTTCAAGGATCCCCTTGCTACCTCACTGCTCTGATTTCCTTGGAAAGTCATGAGTGGATGACACCTAAAAACATTTATGCTATATATGCACACATTGTTCATGGAATTGTGTGCAAATGCATCTGGGAGTTGTTATCTGCCCCACCTGAGCAAGCTCTCCCCCACATGAGTTCTGTCCTGACAAATAACACAAAAATAACCCTCTAGGAACCAAATGTGTTTCTCAGAAATGCATCTGCCAGCCTTGCCACAAAGGCTTTTTCCACCTCCCAGCTCCAGTACTCAAAATAGCTCTGAAGGATTTCCAAAAGGTCATCAAGGCACAAAGCAACTTTCACAAAGCCTCCTGTTTCTCACCTGCTCTGTGACAGCAGAGGGGTCTGGGCGGGTTTGGACCAAAATAAGCCTTTGCTCCACACATGGACCAGAAGTCTCTGTGGAGCTGCACCCTATAATGTGCTTGGTACCAGACTTACAGAAGTAAATATTGTAATTTCTGAATCTGATTAACTTTTCCTGAAGGACAACACAAGAAATCTTGGCCAGGTGTTCTTCAATGCCACAGCACACAGGAAACACTGTTACCCCTCAAATAAATAATTTGTAGAATTTTGCTTAATGAAAATTTAGGAAACAAAAAATCACGCCAGCATCAGCAGGTTGTCCTTTGAAGAAGTTGCCTACCCAGGTCAAAAAGCAGTCACCTGTAATGGGATCAGCCAGAGATTCAGATGGAAAATCAGCTGTCTCAGACCAAGATCTCCAGCTGGTCTTGGTGTGGAGGGAAGCACTTGTTGCACTCACTGCACTTATTGCATTTATTGCACACTGCTCACTCTGCTGCTGAGCACCAGCCACAGCCACTGTGCTCACTAAGCAAATCTGCAGAAAGTCAAGGGAATGCAAAGGCAGCACAGGCTCTGCCTTGCAAACCTTGCAAATGCCACACCAGGGGATGATTTGGAGCCAGTGCCACCATGAACTCAGAGGCACCCAGAGTGACACAGCAGCAACCTGGAGCTCGAGTCTCCTTTCCTCAAAAGTCAGTCCTGTAGGACTTCAGGGAGCAGGCTCCAAACCCTAATGGGGAATTTGAGAATTCCAGAGTTTGCTGCTCCAAAAACACAGTTTGACCAGTCTGCTGTCAGAGCTGATTCCTACTAAAACAAACATTTAACATGTGCAAATACTAAAAGATGAATTTCCTGTTTGAACAGTCAGCACAACAGAACGTTGCCAAAGGAATCATTGCAACATCTGTCAACGTAACCAACTTCCAGCCAGAAATGAGGACAACCATGATCTGTCATTGACAGAAGCAGTGCCCCAGCAGAGCCTCCCTACACCAAATTCCACGTGGAGAGAAATGGTGAGGTGAGCAGGGCTGGGTGCAAGGAAGAGCTGCTGTGATCTCTCATCCTTCCCACCCAAATAAGCCAATACTCAGCTTAGGAGTGGAAGCTCCTTTGGTACTTGTAAAGGAACCGCTCTCCAGGGAGTGACAAGTTTGAGACAGTTCTGTTCTCCTAAAAAAGTCAGTTGCTTATGACCATGGAGCTGCCTCCCTCTGACATCTCATTTACAGAGTTACAAGCCTGGCCAAAGCTCCACATCAGACATGTAAAGGCATTGCACTGATGGCAATGACAAGTCATTAATATTGACAAGAAATTATGCTTCAAGTTCTTTTTAGTAAGTATTTCCAAAGTCTTTGCTCATTTTCTAAGCAATCACACATTGCTGGTCACTCACAGGAAATCACTGATAACAAAAAGGTTCCATTTCAGTTCTGAGGGAAAAGGTGCTGCTGCTGCCAACCCATTGCACAGGTGTGTGCTGGTTCCTGCAGGTGTGTCCCAGTGCTCAGCATTTCCTGCCTGCACGAAACTGAGAGCTGTTTATATGTGCAGTGGGACACTCCCAACATGAGAAATGTCACTTTAACAGTGGAAGTGATGCTGATGTGGCTATGGGGGTTCTAACCTTTTTCAGGAGCCAGAAATTCCTCTACAGCCTGAGTGCCTAAAAAGTTATTACACTTGTGTGCAGAAAAGGTAAATGTTATCAATTTTTCTTTTAAAATTACGTAGAAAAAGCAGAGGGAGACAAATTAATGCAGTCTAATTTGCCCAGGTGGTTAAAGAATCCTCCAGTGCCAAAGAGGTGGTTTCTGGCCACAAGCGGCCAGGGGAAAATTTCCTTTGTGAACTTGCTGCCAATGGAAAGCTGGTGGAGACTTTTCTCAGCTGCTTTGTACTATTGTGGCACATGGAACATGCCAGAGAAAAAGAAAAAAAAAAAGAAGAAAAAAGAAGGAATAAGAGTGTAGCAGAGCAGTTTCTGTTCTGTCAATAGAAGCTGCTACAGAAAAGCTGCAGCAGCGGGAGAGCTGATTTGCCATGTTCCCTCCAGGATACCTGCACAGAGCCTGAGGGAGAAAGGAGCTGCTGCCCTCCCAGCCAGCTCACATGCCTGGGATCTGTAAATGTGAACGGGGCCCTCGACTTCCAAAACCCTTCTTCCTGTTTCTATTTTAAACTAAAAGGAGCCACTCAGAACTTGCAGAAGAAGGCACAGCCCTAAAGCTCTCCAGGCTCAGGGCATCTGAAGCAGCAGAGGAAAATGTTGTGCTTTCTGCTCTTTGTTACCGTTAACAAAATCTGTGAGTTTTAAAATACAGAAAGCAGAAGAAAAAAGCACAACTGGCAAAGCTCAAATCAGACACCCCGGTCAATATATCAAACGTTTCCAGTGCAATACTCTGTTTCCAGCTCACCTCCATACACTGAGGCTGGGAGTTTCCCTCCTTTCCTTTGGGATACCACCCACAGACATAATCCAGCTCTTAATCAAGAAGCTCCTCTCAATACCCAAGCTCAGTATTCTTTTTTCATTACTTTTATCTTACCAGTCTTGATTATGCTTTCCCCCTCGTTCTAAACCACTTCTTTCTTACCTAGATATATTAATGCTCTCCCTCCCAGTGATAATCAATGGAGCAGCTGCATTCAGAAAAACTCAAGATGAACCCAATTAATGAATAAGAAAAAATTGTAAATCACTGCCACACTCTCTAATCAGCCACTTCCCACTCCTGCTCAACAGCAAACCCTGTCTTGAGAGTTTGGACTCAATTATTTGACTCAAAGTTTGGAGGGTGAAGATCCAAATGCATCTTGAAACACACCAAGCAGTTTCCTGAAGTGAGGCCACGCAGTTTGAAGCAGTTAAATCCAGCTGGCTGCACGATCCATACAGCTGTGGCTTCCCTCAGCTCTTAAATAAAATATTAGGGTGTGTTTCTATTGTTTGTTGGCTGTCATCAGCCCATCTCTCAGCTGACGGGGGTTAAAGGCTATGTAGATTCCTGGGACAGCTGTTTGGTAATTGTCACAGGCAGTTACTTGGTAACCCAGGAACAGCAATCTCAGGAGGTGGATTCTTGGTTGCTAAGCGATAAATTCAGGTAAAATAACCTTTTCCTGGATTTTATTGCAACTACAGGCTCCAACTGTACAGTCCTGTGCTGCTTTTTTTTTTTTTTTTT